>CM076854.1:47905184-48505184 GCA_039519185.1 Astragalus membranaceus | reverse complement strand
CCTTTTGGGCCTCAAAACGTCACTGGGTTTATGCATATGGGATGCATGAGACACTATAACATGCACCACGCACAAATCACACAATCACGGTCAACTATGTGACCCGTCACTTACCAATTTGCCCACAAGAGGCACAGCATCTGTCAATTCACAATTGCTCACAACAACATCACTTAGCCTTTCGGGCCTCAAACGTCACTGGGTTTCATCATCACTTATTCACAACATCATCAATTCAAACAATAGCCACTGAGTGCAAAAACGTCATTTACTAGCCACCAAGGGCATCATCGTCATTTACACATCATTATCAACAATATTGGCCACTAAGGGCAAAAAGGTCATTTAACTAGCCACTAAGGGCATCATCGTCATTTACACATCATTATCAACAATATTGGCCACTAAGGGCAAAAAGGTCATTTAACTAGCCACTAAGGGCATCATCGTCATTTACACATCACTATCAACAATATTGGCCACTAAGGGCAAAAAGGTCATTTAACTAGCCACTAAGGGCATCATCGTCAAAATCATCACTTTTGACACTAAAACGTTAAAACCACTGGTCATACGCAAAAGAGAATTTTTAAAGACACCAAAACGATTTTTCAATGTCACAGCAACGACCGCAGGGAACAGCCACTAGGGGCGCCCCAGCAACCTTCAGAAATAATAAGTTTTTATTTTTAAAAATGGGACACACAGATAGGAAACTGAAAAAGCTTCCCAACACTTTTTGAAACGTTTAAAACGGATGTCCGAGTCAAAAGATATAGCGAAAGCAGTTTTCATAAAAAAATTTGGGAACATCCTGAAAACTGGCGCCCTGCGCCCAGGCACCTGGCGCCCAGCGCCCAGCAAAATGCAACACACCCACACGGGCGCCCAGCGCCTTAGCGTAACACGCAACACGCAACACACGGGCGCCCAGCGCCCAGCGCCTTAGCGCAACACGGAACACGCGCACACGGGCGCTCAGCGCCCAGCGCCTTGGCGCCACACGCAACACACGCACACGGGCGCTCAGCGCCCAGCGCCTTAGCGCAACACGCAACACGCAACTCACGGGCGCCCAGCGCCCAGCGCCTTAGCGCAACACAAAACACGCGCACACTGGCACCCAGCGCCCAGCGCTCCACACACGCACGCGCACAGCAACACGCACTGGCGCCCTTGGCGCCCAGCACAGGGCGCCTGGCGCCCAGAACACTTCCAGCCACACAATTTCAGCGACACAAGTACAAACATGGCGCCCTAGGCGCCTATAACACCAACCATGGATCTTTGAGCAACAAATTCATCAAAATGCATACCAATCGAATTACAACATGAAAATACACGTAAATCATACTCACAGATTAGATCTAGGCCATCTCTACTTAAAACCTATCATAGGAATTATTATAAAAATTGATAGAACTCCCCTTACCTCGAATACGAAGAGTAGAAGCCTTAGAGACGGTCACGAACGGAACCACGGCAACAGAATCACGTTCCTCTTTTCTCCTTGGAGCTTGCGACCTTCTCCTCTCTTCCTCTTTCTCTACGACGCTCCTTCTCTTCTCCTTTCTTTCTTCTCAATTTCGCAAATGCTAACAAAAAAACCCTAACCCCTAGGCGCCTTGGCCACTTCGCATATGACATGAGTCATGGGCTTCTCACTTAAGCCCAAGTCCATCTAGTTTGGCGCCTCCACCTCTAATACCACCTACACAATTTTTAATATAATTTCCAATAATTAAATTATATCCAATTAATTAAATCAAATTCCTAAATACAGGTAATGTCTCCAAATCTTTAGGGCAAACACAATCGCCGCCAATTCTAAATCATGAGTTGGGTAATTCTCTTCATGCGGCTTCAACTGCCTGGAGGCATAGGCAACTACTTGTTGATTCTGCATCAGGACACATCCCAAACCCTTACCAGAGGCGTCGCAATAGATTTGGAATCCTACGGACGGATCTGGAAGAATCGGGATGGGTGCAGAAGTCAAACGACCCTTCAATTCCGTGAAACAATTTTCACAGTCCGAGTCCCAAACAAACGGCTGACCCTTGCGAGTTAACCGAGTGAGTGGAAGAACCAGCTGGGAAAATCCTTGACTGAATCTTCGATAATACCCAGCTAATCCCAAGAAACTTCTTACCTCAGTAACTGTAGACGGCTGTTCCCAGTCTACCACAGCTTCGATCTTACTGGGATCCACTTCAACACCAGCCCTAGATATCACATGGCCCAGAAACTTAACTTCGGGCATCCAAAAGTCACATTTGGACGGCTTAGCATACAACTTCTTCTCCCGGAGTACGTTCAGAACAATTCGGAGATGTTGCACATGCTCCTCAATAGTTTTAGAGAACACCAAGATATCATCAATAAACACTACCACAAACTGATCCAGATAGGGATTAAAAATCCGATTCATATAATCCATGAATACGGCTGGAGCATTGGTCAAACCGAAGGGCATCACTATTTGGTACGGAAAGCGGTCTTCGGGACGTCCAAAGCTCGCACCCTGATTTGGTGATAGCCGGACCTTAAATCAATCTTTGAAAATACAGAAGCTCCCCTCAACTGATCCAGCAAATCATCAATCCTCGGTAGAGGGTACTTGTTCTTGATAGTCACCTTATACAACTGACGATAATCGATACACAATCTCATACTTCCGTCCTTCTTCTTGACAAGCAACACTGGAGCACCCCATGGTGAGGCACTCGACCGGATGAACCGTTTGGAAATTAGCTCTTCCAGTTGAACTTTCAATTCTCTCAACTCTAACAGCGACATTCTATACAGGGCTATAGAAATAGGTCCAGTGCCTGGAACCAACTCTATAGAAAATTCCACCTCACGATCTGGAGGAAATGAAGGAACTTCATCGGGAAACACATCAAGAAATTCATTAACAACTTGCACAGAAGATAAATCCTGACCTGTCTCAGTGGATGCAGACAGCATCATGACATAAGCTTCTGCGCCTTGGAACAGATAGTTACTGGCCGCAGTGAAAGAAATTGGTTGCGAAACCGATAGTTCGATGGAAGCAATCTATAGTCACATGGTTGGCCGTCATCCAACTGAATCGGAGGCGAAACTGATAGTTCGATGGAAGCAATCTATAGTCACATGGTTGGCCGTCATCCAACTCATGCCTAGGATGACGTCCATGCCCTTCATTGGTAAACAAATGAAGTCTACTACAAAATTCCTGTCTCCAATGGATAGAAGACAATTTTCACATATCGCTTGGGTCTGAACACTACCCTCAGCAGCAGTCTTAATGGAGATTGGTTGAGGCAAATGAGTTAAAGCCAATCCCAACCGATCGACACAAACTTGAGATATAAAACAATGGGTCGCACCTAAATCATACAAAATACTAATGGAGTTATTAAAAAGAGATCCCATACCCATCAGTAGATTATCTGACGGTGTGACCTTCTGGGCGTCCATGGTGTAAACCCTCCCTTGAGTTGTAGTAGCAGCAGGGTTACCTCCCTGACTCTTCTCCTTCTCTGGGCTGTCCCGTGCATAATGACTGTCTTTCTTGCAGAAATAACACTGGTTGGATCCCATTTGGCATTTACCCTGATGATACTTTCCACAGTTGGAACATGTACTGAACCTTGAGGAGTTCGACGACTGAACCTGTTTCCCCTTGTTGGAGTTGTGCCTGGGACCCGTCTGATGGTTGGATGATCCAACACTCTTCTTATTCTGATGGAATACTTTCCTGCTTGCATATAACCTCTTCAAGTCACTCTCAGCTATGTGTGCTTGTTGAACCATGGCGGCATAGTTAGTATAAGTAAAAGAACTCAAACTCTGAGCAATGTCTTCCCTTAGCCCATACTTGAACCTTTCGGTTTTCCACTTGTCATTGGGAGCATACCCGGCCAAACCGAAGAATTGATATAACTCTTCAAACTTAGCCGCATACTGACCCACAGTTGAGCTTCCTTGAGTGAGAGTCAGAAAGTCGTTCTCCTTGTCGAACCTCATGGCGGTTGGAAAGAACTGCTCCAAAAATACCTGCTTGAAATGTTCCCAAGTCTGGGGAGTATCCATAGTTACCATCATAGCTTTGGCATTAGTCCACCATTTGTTAGCTTCGCCTTTCAGCATATGAGTTGCCAATCTCAGCTTGTCCTCATCAGTGACTTGCATAGCTACCAAAATCTTCTCTATATCATCTAGCCAATGCTGGGCTTCCATGACATCCGGTCCTCCTCTGAACTCGGACGGCTTCATTTTCAGAAATTCAGAGAAAACCCTCCTTGGGTCAACGTGAGGCTCAGGGACTTGCTGAAGCTGACCTTGAGCATTCTGCTGCATTTGCAACATATCATCCATCATCTTCTGTTGTCTCTCGATCACGTTCGGCATCCATGCAGAATGCGGATCAATTGGTGGGTTATTCCTCAATCCTCCTGCCATAATTCTGCAAATGATACACCAAGTATTAAGTTGATCAGTCTCAATGTCTCTTAGCATCACAAGAAGCAAGATAGCAGAATTACTTGAGGGACAAAACCACCCTAACTGTCTAAGCCCGACTAGGTCGAACTGCTCTGATACCATAATGTAACACCCCGATAAATTCTAACATATAGAATCACCGAAATGCACTAAATGGCATACATCAGAGTAACTTCCTGTTATTGAAATATTGAACACATCTAAAACTTTGGATAATACATATCAATTGGTTCTCTGAACCTCATAAACTTCTGGAAAATGCTTAAATTTCAGAACTTAAGACTTGTACATAATCCTGGTGTTCAATAATCAAAACATAAAGTAGCGGAAACGATTTTACAACTTAAACAACGAAAGTTAAACAATCGGAACATAGAAACAATAAATGGGGCAAAGGTCTAAAACATGAAATTAGGTCTTCAATGACTCCAAGAGTCACACCAGCTAACCGTGCTTTGTCGCCTTTGCTTTCCTCTGTTTCTCTATAAAAACCACAAATATGAAGGGTGAGATAAACATTATCTCAGTGAGTCCTATCGAGACCCCTTACTAACTCTAGCGGTTCATTATGCCTTGCTTTGAACTCGTGGTCCTAAAAAGCAACCACTTGGAAATATATTAAGTTCCTGTAACCTTTATGCTCATGGCCCTCCTAAGCGACACATGAAGCATACAATCTTTTGTTCCATGTTTTCAGCATAACACCTCAGTCTACCTATTTTATAGGTACTTCTTTGACTTTGGTGAACCCATCCCGCTATTTCTAGTGGGGGAAACATTCTTGAGTCTAGGTTTTGGGGCTCATGACTTCCCCTCCCCTAGTAACCTCTAAGAGTCGTCACCCTTTTTCCTCTTGTATTTATTATACATTATAAATCCATGTACCCGCAATGGGTTGTTAGTCATTTCAGTCAAGTACCATGTATAATATCAGTCAAGTACCGTGTATAATTATTGACATATGTTCTCTCGCGTTCTCTAAGTACGGTTTTCCATTTCTTTCATAATACACAAGTTTTCTATCGAACATGTTCAATCTCATGCCATCGGTATCTTTACATTGTTGGGGGACCTTGGGGAATGGATTAGAAGAGGATTGAAATCATTTGGAAAGGATAAAAAGGTACTTTGAATTTGAAGGTCAGAAAGACTCACACGACCCGTGCGTTGTTGAACAATTTGTAGAAGATTTCCAGAAAGATACGCACGACCCGTGCGACTAAGCGCACGATCCGTGCGTTATCCAATAAAATTGTAGAAAGTTCCAGAAACATACGCACGACCCGTGCGACTAGGCGCACGATCCGTGCATGTTTAAAAATCCAGTTCTTGTAGTTTCAGATGGGGGCGCACGACCCGTGCTCATAGGCACACGATCCGTGCGTCTCCATCAGTTTTCCAGAAAACAGGATTTTCATGAGTAAATCCATTTCGTTCCGATTCCAAAAATCTCTTCCGATCGAAACCCAAATCTAAACACGCATTAAAACAGTATATTATATCAACCTCAATCAAGTACTCCCAAACAATCAATCAACAATTTATGATTTAAATCACAATCCTCTTGAGAAAACGGTTTTAAATATGTTTCCTTTCGATAACTGAAACGTGTGACCATGGTTTTCGAAAAGAAGATTCAGAAACACAAACACATTCCCTAAGCGAGTTATAGAACTCACCCGAAGTGATGAAAATTACGCAAACACCGAGACTTTGACGGAGGCTACGAACTAAGAACGCACGAACTCTCCTTGAATCCGCTCCAACGATGAACTCAGGTACCTAAGTCTTTGGAAGGCTACCCAATTCGAATCCTAGCTGTTCCAATGAGCTTCAAACTGAGATGTGGCTTGAATATGAACCTTGGTACTGATTGTATGGCTATAACAAGGACATGCAAGGTGGGTAACTCAGATTTTTTTTTCAAGTTGAGCTGGATTGTTCTTAAATGGTGATTTGATGGAGAAGGGAGTGTGGCTGATGAAGTTTGTATCAGTGGATAGAGGAAAGGAAATGAAAAAGAATGGTGGTGTTATCTTTCACATGCATCAAGGAATAATGGAGATCCTCCTTCTTCTTCCTCCCCCCCCTTCGCGAGCTCTCTCCCTCTCTCTCAAGCTCCCTCTCTTCTATTCTTTCTACTGATTTTCAGAATGATGGTAAATGAGAAGTGTGGGGTTGGTTTGGTCAGCTGAGTTCATTTAACATGGGTAAGGACCAAAATGCCCCTTGTAACACCCCGATATTTTTATCGAGTAAAAATACCCAAGTGTACCATCATAAAATAATCAGAGATATAAAATTCCTGCAAAGATATTGAACACCGCAAAATAGTTCTCGCTGAATAACAACAAAACAGTCTTAAATACAAATAAGACCGAACAGGTTCCCTGACCATAACCTTCAGCAAACTATAGTGCTCAATATCATACAAGAAAGCGGAATGAAATTATAATACCAATACATAGAGTTGTAGTACAAAGACAACAAAAGGAAATATAAACTTAAGCATAAAAGCTAAGTCTTCAGCAACCATCCGAGCACCACCTACTCGTGCCTCTTGGATCTCCACTTTCTCCGTTTATCTGTAAAACCACAACATATAAACAATGAGATACAATCTCAGTGAGTTCTATCGAGACACCTACTAGCACTCTCGGTCCATTTAAAACATTGTTAAGATTTGACACAACACCGACCGCAATCCGCTTGCTAATCCCGGTGAATCATACAATAATGCTTCGACCTAGTAAGACACCGGCTGCAATCCACTTGCGTCTCCCGATGAACTAGCATCCTAGGCCTTTCTACGTACCACCGACCGCAATCCACTTGCTAATCCCGATGAACGTAGCACAAACTTTTGACACAACACCGACCGCAATCCACTTGCTAATCCCGGCGAACCCCATAACCAATAGTGTTTCCTAATGGCAGAGAGCCTAGGGTAAGGGTTCATGACTTCCCCGCCTAGTGTGTCAACATGGGTCGTCACCCAAACTCGATATAATATATATATCTACAATCATATGAACATTTAGTTCATTTACATTCAGACCTATAACTGAACATAACACCCGCATCGGGCCGTTTCCCATAGTCGATATAATTTATATATCGTGAATCGTAGACCGGTTTAGACAATAAATAATAATCATCCCGCGTCAGTTATACCGTACTACGTAGGACTCATAGTCCACTTTATTATTAATAAACATATCCGCACACGAGTACTATTACTTCGGCTTTTCGAAACAATTTCAACTCCAAAAGTATTTTATAAAACCCTTTTGAAACATACCCAAAATCATGGCATTATAAGCCTAATATCATTGGAAAAGGGTTAGGAAAGGATTAAAAGAGGATTGGAATCGATCGGGATCGTTTCGGGCAAGTTTGAAAAATTTGGACAGAACACAGCGCACGGTTCGTGCGCCCATACGCACGGGTCGTGCGCCCTGTAATGCATTTTTGAAAACAAACAGAATGACACGCACGGTCCGTGCGCCTGAGACGCACGACTCGTGCGCTTTTGACAGCATTACATTTTATCCCGTTTTCGCATTTTTCGTAGTTCCGACCAATTCCGATACCTGTTCCAGTCCAGTCCCAGCATAAAACAGTCCAAAACATATTCAACAATAATAATCATCATCAAATCATCAATCGATCAATCCAAAAACCAATTGGACATAAAACGCGATTTTCGTACAAAATACGTTTTGACAACGAACCAAAACCGAAACACATTTCACAAATTAAGTTTATTAATTTAAAAACCTAAACGTGAGTAAAACTCACCCTTGAAGCGTGAACCACAATCGAGCCGAATTCACCGAGTAACCACACGAACATTCCCCGCATAAACTTTCCGTTCCGACGACGCTCAAATCCGCTTCCAAGGCTTTCCACTCGATCACGAAACCTCTTGTTGACCGAAATACCGAATTCCTCGAAATCCTCCATGGACACTATTCATCATCTTCCTCCTCATGAAGCACTATTCACACAAAACCCTCAATTTGATTTTCAACCCCAAATCACCCAACTAGCTTCCAATCAACGATCCATCACCCTTGGGTTCGCGCCAACCACCATCCCAAGCTATCCTTGAGCTTCAACCATCGAAACCTCACTTTTGAGCTCAAATTCGAAAATGGTGGATTTGAGGAGAGTGAGTTGATGATGATGATTTTGGTACCAAATCGAAGAGGAAGTAACACTGAACATTTTTCGTGTTGGAAGGAAGTCGTTTTGATGAACCGAAATCTCCCCTTTTTCCTCTTCTTCCTCCTTACCCTTTCTTTTCTCTTCTTTTCTTTTTCTTCTCTTTTCTCTCTGTTTCTCTCGCTGCCTTCTTTCTTTCTTTCTTTCCTTTCTTTTAATTTCATTCTTTCACTCACACACACTCACACACATATATATTTATTTAATATATACGTGGTAACGTGGTCCAATTACCATATTGATCTTAATCTCTTATTTCGATTCCAAAACTTCCTTGATCCGTATTATCCGGTTAATGATCCGATGACAATCAATAAATAATTTTAGCACTCAATAAATTTATCAGTCAAGTACTAAAATAATTCAATTGGGTTAACATCCAAATAATTTTACTAATTATTTTGAGGATGTTACATTCTCCCCAACTTGAAAGAATTTTGTCCCCAAAATTTCGTTAAGTCTTTCATCCGACTAACCGAGATTCGACATTCTCAGAAAGGTTAAGTTGCTGGAACACAATCTTGAATTAACGAAATGAGTGTAGAAAATCTTCCCAAAGTTGGCACATCAATCTCCAAGTATGATCCACTACTACCTTGATACGAACTCTCTGGTCACGCATCTACACGGGAAACTCATCATTCGCCTACATAGGCTCGGCACCGCGTTTGAAAACACTTCCGAAGCTTCATTCCAATTATCCTCGCTTACTCCCCAACTTTGATTAATCTAAATCAAAGGGTCTATTACAATACACTTGATAGAATTACAGGTTGAAAATGAGATACACAACTGGAACTCCTCGGTAGAAGTAAAAACAAACACGATTTCCTCAAAGGGTGTAAACACGTTCTCTGCAAATTTTATAAAAATCCATAACAGTTCCTGTAGACATTGAAAAATGTGACGGAAAGTCATCTGTGAAACTTCTTGACTCGCCCCCAAGATTTCGAGATAACACTTTTCAAAAGAAGATGAAATGAGGATTTACCAGAAACGTTTATCTTAAACGTAGAAATAAACCGTGGGGACAACAAATAAATTTGAACGTAATGAAAATCACCTCTGTTGTTCTCAAAACAACTATCAAAACAGAACTCAGAGCTCTTTTTCCTCTATTGTAACTTCATCACGAGGTTTTTACCAACGACGCATCCCATTCCTTTCCAAATTAGTCAATAGCGTTGAGAGTTTTCCCTCAACCTAAGTAATCCTCTTGATTCATTCCCAAAATTAACTTTAACATGCGTTTTCACAAAAATGATTTTTCAAAACTATCACGCCGCACACCAAGCTTCATTCCGGAAATTTCACTCACTTGCAAGCAGATCCATCAATTAATCCTTTGATGGCTATTCGCAACGTGAAAACAGTCAGCAGTTACCTCACTTACATATTCGTATTCACGTTCGACTTGTCAAACGGAATCTCATAATACTATCTCATTGTTAACTTTCACAAAGGAGAGGTTAACAGACTAATACTTCGCCACTAATACATTTGCTTAACATCTCTGTACATCTTGGTGGATCCAGGGTGTACAGGATATAAACTTCGGTGTGCTTCCTCTAACACTTGCCTTTTATTGTTCTCATCATCGGGCGCACAGATTCTACCATTGAAACAACTGACTCCATCACTATCCATGGTGAAATCTGGAAATACCTTTTGTGATTGTAGCTTCACATCAACTTCCTGTGCTAAGCGTATAGAATCCCTTAGGGAACTAGAGATCCTCATATGGCTCAACACTAACAGGTTCCTCCTTGATCTTGAATTCAGATTTAAGTCCCTCAAAGACTCTGATTATTCCATCTCATGCATCATAAACTCGGCCATGTGGATGGATTTACTACTCAGCGCATCAGCTATAACATTGGCCTTTCCTGGATGATACTTCAACTCGAAGTCATAATCCCTCAGAAATTCTACCCATCTTCTTTGCCTGTTATTCTGTTCTTTCTGATCAAACAGATACTTTAAACTCTTGTGATCACTAAAGATTTCAAAACGAGACCCATGCTGGTAATGTCTCCAAATCTTCGGTGCATACACAATAGCTACCAACTCCAAATCATAAGTTGGATAATCTCCTCATCGATCTTCAACTGTCTGTACGCATAAGCTACCACCTGATGATTCTGCATGAAAACACATCCCAAACCCTTTCCAGAAGCGTCGCTGAAAATTTGAAATTCCAATGACGGATCCGGAAGAATCAGGATTGGAGCAGAAGTTAAAATCTTCAACTCTCGAAAACATTCTTCACAATCGGCATCCTACGTAAACGGATGACCCTTACGAGTTAACCGAGTAAGTGGAAGAACTAACTGTGAGAACTTTTGAACAAATCTCCTATAGTAACCAGCTAGACTCAAGAAACTTCTGATCGTTGTGACTGTTGTTGGTCGCTCCCAGTTTAACACAGCTCCCACCTTACTGGGATCCACCGCAACTCCCGATTAGGAAATCACGTGTCCCAAAAACTTCACTTCCGGCATCCAGAAGTCACACTTCGACGGCTTCGCGTACAACTTCTTTTCTCGGAGTACACTCAGAACAATGCGGAGATGTTGAACATGCTCCTCAATGGTCTTCGAGTACACCACGACATCATCAATGAAAACAACTACAAATTGATCCAGATACGTATGAAAAACTCGGTTCATGTAATCCATGAATACCGCCGGAGCATTAGTCTAACCGAAGGGCATCACTACGGACTCGTAATGTCCATACCTAGTACGGAAAGTTGTCTTCGGAATATCTAAGGCTCTAACTCTTAATTGATGATAACCTGACCTCAGATCAATTTTTTGAAAACACCACGACACCTCGAAGTTGATCCAGCAATTCGTGTATCCTTGGCAAAGGATACTTGTTCTTGATCGTCACTTTGTTGAGTAGTCGGCAATCAATGCACAATCTCACACTACTGTCTTTCTTCTTGGCTAACCACACCAGAGCACCCCATTGGGATTTCAATTCTTTTAATCCTAAGGAAACATTCGATAAGGAGCAATAGATATCGTTCCTATACCGGAATCGATTCTATAGAAAACTCTACCTCTCGCTCTGGATGTACGGAAGAAACTTCATCCAGAAAAACATCTAGAGAACATCCAGAAAGTCATTCACAACTTGTACAGATGATAAATCTAATACTAGTTTTAGTGGATGCAGACAACATACTAACATGTGCTTCCGCACCTTGGAATGAAGATTGACCGTCTAAGGTGAACTAGGTAACCGCTTCAGAATTTGTCCTAGACAATTCAACTGATTCTGAAGCGAAGCTGATAGTTGATTAATACAGTCGATTGCAACATGATTTGCCGTCATTGAATTCATACCCAGAACGATGTCCATACTTCTCATAGGCAAGCAAATAAACTTCACAACAAAATTTCTGCCTCCTATGCCAAGTAGACATTTTGACACAAGGATTGGGTCTGGTCACGACCCTTAGCAGCAGTAAAAATAGTTATTGACTCGGATAGCGATGATATGGCTAATCCCAACCGATTCACACGCGATCGGGATATACAGCAATAGGTTGCACCCGAATCTTATAATATACTGATCAAGTTATTGAATAGGACTCCCATCCTTCTAAGTATAGCGTCAGCATTCGTAACTGTCTAAACATCAAGAATGTTGACTCGTCCTCGTCTTAGAGCTGCTTGTAACTCCTTGGAACTCTTCCTTACAGGGCACTTTTTACCATAGTGACCCTCTTCATTATAATAATAGCATCGATTAGATCTTTGCTTACATCCAGCACTGTGACGCTTTCCACGGTTAGAACATCTTCTGACGTCTGAAGAATCGAAGAATTGCACCTGCTTTTCCTTGGACGAAGTTATCTTAGGACTTTGCATTCGGAGTTGATAATTCAACTACCTTCCTTCTTTTCCCATACTCCTTATGAGATCATCCTCGGCGACATAGGCTGGTTGCATTAAGGCAACAAAATTGGTAATAGTATAAGAACTGAGACCATAAATCATAAAAGCACTTATGCCCTTCTTATACTTCTGCATTTTCCATTCGTCATCCGGAGCTTACTTTACCACTTGGTAAAACTGAGACAACTTCTCAAACTTAGCGGTGTATTCTTCCACCGTCATGTCACCTTTCCTGAGGATGCACCGGTTGGAGATTCCGGTCTTGGCTGAGGACTGCATCTTGATCATCCTGCCATAATTCCGCTTATGATGCACTAAGTATTAAGTTGATCAGGCTCAATGTCTCTTAGCATCAGAAGTGTAATTACAACAAGGACTAACAAGGAATCGACTCAACCCTAAACTAAGTCCGACTAGGTCGAACTGCTCTGATACCAACTGTAACACCCCGATATTTTTATCGAGTAAAAATACCCAAGTGTACCATCATAAAATAATCAGAGATATAAAATTCCTACAAAGATATTGAACACCGCAAAATAGTTCTCGCTGAATAACAACAAAACAGTCTTAAATACAAATAAGACCGAACAGGTTCCCTAACCATAAGCTTCAGCAAACTATAGTGCTCAATATCATACAAGAAAGCGGAATGAAATTATAATACCAATACATAGAGTTGTAGTACAAAGACAACAAAAGGAAATATAAACTTAAGCATAAAAGCTAAGTCTTCAGCAACCATCCGAGCACCACCTACTCGTGCCTCTTGGGTCTCCGCTTTCCCTGTTTATCTGTAAAACCACAACATATAAACAATGAGATACAATCTCAGCGAGTTCTACCGAGACCCCTACTAGCACTCTCGGTCCATTTAAAACATTTTTAAGATTTGACACAACACCGACCGCAATCCGCTTGCTAATCCCGGTGAATCATACAATAAGGCTTCGACCTAGTAAGACACCGGCTGCAATCCACTTGCGTCTCCCGATGAACTAGCATCCTAGGCCTTTCTACGTACCACCGACTGCAATCCACCTGCTAATCCCGATGAACGTAGCACAAACTTTTGACACAACACCGACCGCAATCCACTTGCTAATCCCGGCGAACCCCATAACCAATAGTGTTTCCTAATGGCACAGAGCCTAGGGTAAGGGTTCATGACTTCCCCGCCTAGTATGTCAACATGGGTCGTCACCCAAACTCGATTTAATATATATATCTACAATCATATGAACATTTAGTTCATTTACATTCAGACCTATAACTGAACATAACACCCGCATCGGGCCGTTTCCCATAGTCGATATATTTTATATATCGTGAATCGTAGACCGGTTTAGACAATAAATAATAATCATCCCGCGTCAGTTATACCGTACTACGTAGGACTCATAATCCACTTTATTATTAATAAACATATCCGCACACGAGTACTATTACTTCGGCTTTTCGAAACAATTTCAACTCCAAAAGTATTTTATAAAACCCTTTTGAAACATACCCAAAATCATGGAATTATAAGCCTAATATCATTGGAAAAGGGTTAAGAAAGGATTAAAAGAGGATTGGAATCGATCGGGATCGTTTCGGGCAAGTTTGAAAAATTTGGACAGAACACAGCGCACGGTTCGTGCGCCCATACGCACGGGTCGTGCACCCTGTAATGCATTTTTGAAAACAAATAGAATGACACGCACGGTCCGTGCGCCTGAGACGCACGACACGTGCGCTTTTGACAGTATTACATTTTATCCCGTTTTCGCATTTTTCGTAGTTCCGACCAATTCCGATACCTGTTCCAGTCCAGTCCCAACATAAAACAGTCCAAAACATATTCAACAATAATAATCATCATCAAATCATCAATCGATCAATCCAAAAACCAATTGGACATAAAACGTGATTTTCGTACAAAATACGTTTTGACAACCAACCAAAACCGAAACACATTTCACAAATTAAGTTTATTAATTTAAAAACCTAAACGTGAGTAAAACCCACCCTTGAAGCGTGAACCACGATCGAGCCGAATTCACCGAGTAACCACACGAACATTCCCCGCATAAACTTTTCGTTCCGACGACGCTCAAATCCGCTTCCAAGGCTTTCCACTCGATCACGAAACCTCTTATTGACCGAAATACCGAATTCCTCGAAATCCTCCATGGACACTATTCATCATCTTCCTCCTCATGAAGCACTATTCACACAAAACCCTCAATTTGATTTTCAACCCCAAATCACCCAACTAGCTTCCAATCAACGATCCATCACCCTTGGGTTCGCGCCAACCACCATCCCAAGCTATCCTTGAGCTTCAACCATCGAAACCTCACTTTTGAGCTCAAATTCGAAAATGGTGGATTTGAGGAGAGTGAGTTGATGATGATGATTTTGGTACCAAATCGAAGAGGAAGTAACGCTGAACATTTTTCGTGTTGGAAGGAAGTCGTTTTGATGAACCGAAATCTCCCCTTTTTCCTCTTCTTCCTCCTTACCCTTTCTTTTCTCTTCATTTCTTTTTCTTCTCTTTTCTCTCTGTTTCTCTCGCTGCCTTCTTTCTTTCTTTCTTTCCTTTCTTTTAATTTCATTCTTTCACTCACACACACACACTCACACACATATATATTTATTTAATATATACGTGGTAACGTGGTCCAATTACCATATTGATCTTAATCTCTTATTTCGATTCCAAAACTTCCTTGATCCGTATTATCCGGTTAATGATCCGATGACAATCAATAAATAATTTTAGCACTCAATAAATTTACCAGTCAAGTACTAAAATAATTCAACATCCAAATAATTCTACTAATTATTTTGAGGATGTTACACCCCTCCTCTGTAATATCATTCCTTAATTACCCTTATCATCATAATACCCTTAACTTACTAACTTTGACATAATATTCTAATTATGCATGACTATATCTTGACTATTTCAAACATCACATAATTAATGCAAACTAATTAACTTAATCTCGTGCTAGTTTAATTAAATCTAATTAGCTAATTAGGGGATGTTACAGCAGTCAATGTAACACCCCTTTCTACCCGTTACTTCGTTTATAAAAATCAGAGTTTGAAAATTTCGTTCATAAGGAATGTTACACATACTTCAAACAAACGTCGTTTATCAATTTCAAAAACAGTTTAACTCAATAATCATTCATCCACGTAGCACTTCAACATAAAAATCTCAAGCCTCATTTAACGTCGCTTATAAAACTCAACATAACACAACCATCTACGCAGCGGAAAATAGTAAAAACATAACCAAATAGTCCACATGGACACAACAACCAAAATCATTAATAAATGCCGAGTTCGTTTCCCCCCTGAGTGCTACGTATCAGAGCATGACGACTCGACTCGAAAGAAAAGTGAAGCTAAGACCTTCACTGGGAATCACCTGCACGTTACCAACACGGGGGTAACATTCAAACAGGAAAGGGTGAGCATCATTTCAGTCTATATAATAGAAAATATGATAAGGACTAATCACAGGCTACGCACTAGAATAATCAGCATCCAATACACTAAACATCCACATCACAGTCATCATTCACATCATTTACAATAACTCATCTCATCTCATATAGATTTATGAAATGCAACCCACTCGCGGGTATATGCATGAAGGTACCTTTTCACAAAACGTCGCTTAGCCACTCAGGCCTCATCATCACTTAGCCACTCAGGCCTCAAAACATCATTGGGTTTATGCATATGGGCATGAGACACTATGACATGCACCACTCACAATACGCAAATACACAATTACTCAATTCATAGTCAACTATGTGACCCGTCACTTACCGGTTTGCTCGCACGGAGCACAGCACCTGTCAAATTCATAATCATCACACAACGTCACTAGGCCATTTAGACCTTAACATCACTTAGCCCTTCGGGCCCCAAACGTCACTGGTTTTTCATCGACACTCACACATAAACATCAATCAACTCAACCATAACCACTAAGGGCAAAAACGTCATCTGACTAACCACTAAGGGCATCCTCGTCATTTACACATCGTTATCTACAACTTTGGCCACTAGGGGCAAAACAGTCTTTTACACGCCATAACTAATAATAAATAGCCACTAAGGGCGAAACAGTCATTTAACTAGCCCCGAGAGCATCATCGTCAAAATCATCATTTTTGACATTACCTCGCTAAAACTGTTGTTTATACACCAAAAGGGATTTTTAAAAGCTTCGTATCATTTTTCAATGTCACTGGGACGGTCACCGGGGACAGCCACTTGGGCGTCCACAAACAGCCAGGAAATAACAATTTTTCATTTTAAAAATTGGACCCATAGATGGACAACGTAAAAAGCTTCACGACACTTTTTGAATCGTCCAAAACGGACGTCTGAGTCAAAAGTTATGATAAAAATAATTTTGGAAAAATCAGGCAACATCCTGGGAACAGGCGCCTTAGGCGCCTAGGCAACCAGGCAACAAGTGCACAGGCGCCCAGCGCCCAGGCAACAACAACGCAACACAACACAGCGCCACAGGCGCTCAGCGCCCAGGCGCGCACAACGCACAACACAGACACGGACACGGGCGCCTAGCGCCCAGGGGAACAACGCGCAACACAGCGCAACACAAACCAGACACGGGCGCCTAGCGCCCAGGCGCGCGCACAACGCGCAACACACACGCCTCAGGCGCCCAGCGCCCAGCACAGGCGCCTAGCGCCCAGAACACAGTGGCAACACCCAGAATTTTACTAAAACGCTTTTTAACACTAAAAATTGTTTTCTTAACAATTTTAAAGTATAAAACTCAAAATTTTCCAGCAACTAAAAATACACATATTTTAATCAATTTCTCAAAAAAATTCACTTGGGCATTGTCTTCCCTATCCCCTTGGCGCCCTAGGCGCCTATACACCATCCATCCAATTTTGCGAACAACACAAGCAAATCCAACACACCAATTTCAGTTTCACGAATAATTCGAATGTCACAAGTCATCAAACAAAACGCATAGGTTGCAATTATCTCAATGACTATAATTCCAACACTATAATTCGCACACATATGTATAGGAAAACTCAACTATTCACTTCGCATATATATATATATATATATATATATATATATATATATAATAACCAATACCAACAATGCATCAAGAAACATCAAGAATTCATGCATTCCTCAATTCGCATACATCTATATATAAAAACCAACATCAACAATGCATCAAGAAATCTAGTCTAACCCTAGATCTAGAACTCATCATATGAATTATTAGATAGAGTGATAGAGCTCCCCTAACCTCGAAATTGAAGAACGGAGGCTCCGGAGATAGTCACGCATAGGACCACAGCAACAAAATCAAGCTCCTTGCTCTTCCTTGTTTGCGACTTCTCTCCTCTTCCTCTTCTCTCCTTACGGCGCCCTTCCTTGCTCTCTCTCTATCTCACGCTCTTTTCTTTTGATTTCGCAAAAGTGGCCACAAACCCTAGCCCCCAACTAACTAACCACTTCGCCTACATTGTGGATCATGGGCTTGGGCTTTCCACTTAAGCCCAAGTCATGCAAGTGGCGCCTCCACTCCCTCCTAATACCACCAAAATAAATAAAATTCTAATTAATCACATTATATCAAATAATTTAAATAAAATCCCCAATTACTTAATTAATTAAATTAATTAAATAATTTTAGGGTGTTACAACTCTCCCCCACTTAGAATATTTCGTCCTCGAAATTTACCTGATCAAACAACTCTGGGTAGGATTCTCGCATCTTGCTCTCCAGCTCCCAAGTCATACTCTCGCCAGCAGCTCCTAGCCAGACCACTTTCACTAATGCTATCTCTTTGCCTCTAAGCGCTTTCACTTCACGGTCCTCAATTCGTACGGGCATCGTCTCCACAGTGAGATTATCCCGCACCTCTACATCGTCCATATGGATCACATGAGATGGATCCGAAACATACTTCCGAAGTTGTGACACGTGAAACACGTCATGCAAGTTCGAAAGGTTTGGCGGTAAAGCCACTCTATAAGCCACATTTCCGATTCTTTCAAAAATCTGATAAGGACCAACAAATCGAGGAGTGAGCTTCTTCGATTTCAACGCTCGACCAACACCGGTAATAGGAGAAACCCTCAAGAACACATGCTCACCCTCCTGAAATTCTAAATCCTTCCTCCGCTTGTCATGATAACTTTTCTGCCGACTCTGCGAAGCCTTCATCTTCTCACGGATCATCTTGATCTTCTCTGTAGTCTCCCGCACAATCTCCGGGCCCAACACTACACTTTCTCCCGACTCATACCAACATAACGGCGTCCTACACTTTCGACCATACAATGCTTCAAACGGTGCCATCCCAATGCTGGAATGGTGACTGTTGTTATAAGTAAACTCAATCAACGCAAGGTAGGAATCCCATGATCCCCGCTGTTCCAATACACAAGCCCTCAGCAAATCTTCTAACGACTGAATTGTTCTCTCTGACTGACCGTCTGTCTCTGGGGATGATACGCCGAACTCATTTTTAACTTAGAACCCAATTCTTTCTGCAAACTCTTCCAAAACTCGGAAGTGAACCTCGGATCCCTATCTGACACAATACTCTTCGGAACACCGTGCAGCCTCACAATTTCTTTGACGTATACCTCTGCCAACCTCGACACCGGATAAGTGATATTAATAGGAATAAAATGAGCAGACTTCGTTAACCTATCAATGATCACCCAAATAGCGTCATGACCCCTTACTGTATTCGGTAACCCCGTCACAAAATCCATCGCTATGCTATCCCATTTCCACTCTGGGACTTCCAACGGTTGCATTAACCCTGCTGGCTTCTGGTGCTCGACCTTCGACTTTTGACAGGTCAAACAGGCATACACGAACTGTGCCACATCTCTCTTCATACCATACCACCAAAACATCTTTTTCAGATCTTGATACATTTTCGTCGCTCCAGGATGGATACTCAACTTGCTACGATGACCTTCCTCTAAAATTGCCTTTCTCATCTCTTCATCGTCTGGAAAACAGATCCTACCCCGGAACCTCAACACGCCACTGGAATCTAATTTGAAATCTTCACCTTCAGACTGACCGACCCCTTTAATTAAATCCACCAGCTTGACATCTGTCTTCTGAGCTTCCCTGATGCTGCCCAGGAAATCATTATCGATCCTTAACATTCCCAGCTTGACACTGCGAGGTGTCAATTTACAAACCAAACTCAAATCTCTGAATTCTTCGATCAATTCTAATTCTTTCACCATCATTGCCGACATATGCAAAGACTTTCTGCTTAAAGCATCAGCCACGACATTAGCCTTGCCGGGATGATAATTCAAACCAAAGTCATAATCCTTCAAGAGTTCCAACCACCGACGCTGTCTCATATTCAGCTCTTTTTGATCGAACAGATACTTTAGACTCTTATGATCACTGAACACTTCGAACCTCGAACCATAAAGGTAGTGCCTCCAAATCTTGAGCACAAAAACCACAGCAGCCAACTCCAAATCATGCGTAGGGTAATTTTTCTCATGAATCCGCAACTGCCTCGACGCATACGCAACGACTTTCCCATCCTGCATCAACACACCACCGAGACCCATCTTCGAAGCGTCACAATACACAACGAACGGTTCCTCTGGATTAGGCAACGTCAAAACAGGCGACGTCGTCAATCTCTTTTTCAGTTCCATAAAACTTTCCTCACACCGAGCATCCCAAACAAAAACTTTACCCTTGCAGGTTAACTGAGTCAACGGAAGGGCCAACTTGGAAAAACCCTCGATGAACCTCCTGTAGTACCCAGCCAAACCCAAAAAGCTTCTAATCTCTGTTACGGACTTCGGAGACTCCCACTCTAACACTGCTTCTACCTTTGCCGGATCAACCGCAATACCATTACCAGAAATCACGTGCCCGAGAAAACTCACCTCTTTCAGCCAGAACTCACACTTCGATAACTTAGCATACAACTTTTTCTCTTTTAAAACTTCCAACACTGACTTCAGGTGCTCAGCATGCTCTTCCTCTGACTTAGAATAAACTAGAATGTCATCTATGAAGATTACCACAAACCGATCTAGGTAATTATGGAAAATACGGTTCATATATTCCATAAATACACCAGGAGCATTGGTCACACCGAACGGCATCACAGAATACTCATAATGCCCATACCTTGTCCTGAACGCTGTCTTCTGAACGTCTTCATCCTTTACTTTAATCTGATGATATCCGGACCTCAAATCGATTTTGCTGAAAACACGAGCACCCACTAACTGATCCATCAGATCGTCGATTCTCAGAAGCGGATACTTATTCTTGATAGTTACCTTATTCAACTGTCGATAGTCCACACATAACCTCATGCTCCCATCTTTCTTCTTCACTAACAACACCGGAGCTCCCCACGGCGATACACTTGGTCTTACAAACTTCTTCTCAAGCAATTCTTCAAGTTGTGTCTTCAACTCAGACAGTTCCGACGCTGACATTCTGTACGGTGCCATAGACACAGGCCTCGTACCGGGTACAAGATCAATCGAAAACTCAACTTCTCTTTCCGGTGGCACACCCGGAATTTCATCAGGAAATACTTCAGGAAACTCGCGTACTACCTTCAGTTCTTCAATAGCAGACTGACTCTCAGCAGACAACGAAGCCATCAACGCAAATAACTGAACTCCCTCTTTCTTCAATTTCTTCAACTGACCAGCAGACACCAAAACCGAACTTTCTTCACCGAAACTAACCGACTTGCTACGACAGTTGATATGAACGTGATTATTCTCTAACCAGTCCATGCCTAAGATTACATCCAGACCTCTCAATGGCAAACAAACAAAATTCACAATAAAGTCCCTGCCGAAGATCGACACGGGACACTGAGAACACACCTGGGACGTAATCACCGACCCCTTCGCAGGAGTATCGACAACCATATCCCCACACATAGCAGATAAAACAAGACCCAATCGTTTACAGCAATCAACAGATATAAAACAATGGGTAGCACCAGTATCAATAAGAGATTTCAGAGAAGTACCATTAATAAAACACGTACCTCTAATCAGACCATCATCATCATCAGGCTCCTCTCCTGCCAATGCAAATACCTTCCCAGTAGACCTTTCCTTTTTCGGCTTTGTACACTTTGTACTGATATGCCCAGACTCACCACAGTTGAAACACACCACATCCTTGACCTTACACTCGGCTGCCATATGACCCTTTTTACCACAACGGTAGCAATTCCTGTCATCCGACCTGCATGTAGTACTCTTGTGGCCAGGCCTGCCACACTTATAACAGACAATGCTAGCAGGGGCATCTCCCCCACTAGGACCCTTACCTCCAGCAGCCTTCTGATAACCCTTACCCGCAGGAACCTCATACGGCTTGCTTCGACTCTGAAACTTGCCCTTTTTCTCAGAAGTAGCTTTGTAGCGAGCAGTACTGTCCTCCTCGAAGATCCTGCAACTGTCAACCAGATCTGCGAACACACGAATCTTCTGATAACCAATGGCCTGTTTAATATCAGGCCTTAACCCGTTCTCAAATTTTATGCATTTTGAAAATTCAGCTGTAGCCTCACTGTAGTGTGGATAAAATTTTGCTAGCTCCACAAATTTTGCCGCATAGGCAGTCACAGACATACCACCCTGCTTCAGCTCTAAAAACTCTATCTCTTTCTTCCCGCGGACGTCTTCCGGAAAATATTTTCTCAGAAATTCCCTGCTGAATACCTCCCAAGTAATCTCCTCCTGCACAGCCTCTAACCTCTGCCTAGTAGCCAACCACCAGTCGTCGGCCTCCTCGGCTAACATGTGGGTACCAAAGCGGACCTTCTGCTCAACAGTACAGTCCATCATCCTGAAAATCCTCTCGATCTCCTTCAGCCAAGCCATAGCACCATCTGGATCATATTTGCCCTTAAAGGTGGGCAGATTCTCCCTCTGGAAGGTAGTCAGACTCCTAAAACCAGCATTATCTCCAACATTTTGCTGACCCTGCACAGCCTGAGCCATAGCTTGCAATGCAGCAGCAAGAGCAGCGTCGTTCCTTCCAGCCATTACGAACTATCACTGCAGCACAAACTAAAGATTTAGAACTAATCTATTGTCATAAGACACTATGACAGGACAACATTGGCCGGACAGACCGAACTGCTCTGATACCACTAATGTAACACCCCTTTCTACCCGTTACTTCGTTTATAAAAATCAGAGTTTGAAAATTTCGTTCATAAGGAATGTTACACATACTTCAAACAAACGTCGTTTATCAATTTCAAAAACAGTTTAACTCAATAATCATTCATCCACGTAGCACTTCAACATAAAAATCTCAAGCCTCATTTAACGTCGCTTATAAAACTCAACATAACACAACCATCTACGCAGCGGAAAATAGTAAAAACATAACCAAATAGTCCACATGGACACAACAACCAAAATCATTAATAAATGCCGAGTTCGTTTCCCCCCTGAGTGCTACGTATCAGAGCATGACGACTCGACTCGAAAGAAAAGTGAAGCTAAGACCTTCACTGGGAATCACCTGCACGTTACCAACACGGGGGTAACATTCAAACAGGAAAGGGTGAGCATCATTTCAGTCTATATAATAGAAAATATGATAAGGACTAATCACAGGCTACGCACTAGAATAATCAGCATCCAATACACTAAACATCCACATCACAGTCATCATTCACATCATTTACAATAACTCATCTCATGTCATATAGATTTATGAAATGCAACCCACTCGCGGGTATATGCATGAAGGTACCTTTTCACAAAACGTCGCTTAGCCACTCAGGCCTCATCATCACTTAGCCACTCAGGCCTCAAAACATCATTGGGTTTATGCATATGGGCATGAGACACTATGACATGCACCACTCACAATACGCAAATACACAATTACTCAATTCATAGTCAACTATGTGACCCGTCACTTACCGGTTTGCTCGCACGGAGCACAGCACCTGTCAAATTCATAATCATCACACAACGTCACTAGGCCATTTAGACCTTAACATCACTTAGCCCTTCGGGCCCCAAACGTCACTGGTTTTTCATCGACACTCACACATAAACATCAATCAACTCAACCATAACCACTAAGGGCAAAAACGTCATCTGACTAACCACTAAGGGCATCCTCGTCATTTACACATCGTTATCTACAACTTTGGCCACTAGGGGCAAAACAGTCTTTTACACGCCATAACTAATAATAAATAGCCACTAAGGGCGAAACAGTCATTTAACTAGCCCCGAGAGCATCATCGTCAAAATCATCATTTTTGACATTACCTCGCTAAAACTGTTGTTTATACACCAAAAGGGATTTTTAAAAGCTTCGTATCATTTTTCAATGTCACTGGGACGGTCACCGGGGACAGCCACTTGGGCGTCCACAAACAGCCAGGAAATAACAATTTTTCATTTTAAAAGTTGGACCCATAGATGGACAACGTAAAAAGCTTCACGACACTTTTTGAATCGTCCAAAACGGACGTCTGAGTCAAAAGTTATGATAAAAATAATTTTGGAAAAATCAGGCAACATCCTGGGAACAGGCGCCTTAGGCGCCTAGGCAACCAGGCAACAAGTGCACAGGCGCCCAGCGCCCAGGCAACAACAACGCAACACAACACAGCGCCACAGGCGCTCAGCGCCCAGGCGCGCACAACGCACAGCACAGACACGGACACGGGCGCCTAGCGCCCAGGGGAACAACGCGCAACACAGCGCAACACAAACCAGACACGGGCGCCTAGCGCCCAGGCGCGCGCACAACGCGCAACACACACGCCTCAGGCGCCCAGCGCCCAGCACAGGCGCCTAGCGCCCAGAACACAGTGGCAACACCCAGAATTTTACTAAAACGCTTTTTAACACTAAAAATTGTTTTCTTAACAATTTTAAAGTATAAAACTCAAAATTTTCCAGCAACTAAAAATACACATATTTTAATCAATTTCTCAAAAAAATTCACTTGGGCATTGTCTTCCCTATCCCCTTGGCGCCCTAGGCGCCTATACACCATCCATCCAATTTTGCGAACAACACAAGCAAATCCAACACACCAATTTCAGTTTCACGAATAATTCGAATGTCACAAGTCATCAAACAAAACGCATAGGTTGCAATTATCTCAATGACTATAATTCCAACACTATAATTCGCACACATATGTATAGGAAAACTCAACTATTCACTTCGCATATATATATATATATATATATATATATATATATATATATATATATATAATAACCAATACCAACAATGCATCAAGAAACATCAAGAATTCATGCATTCCTCAATTCGCATACATCTATATATAAAAACCAACATCAACAATGCATCAAGAAATCTAGTCTAACCCTAGATCTAGAACTCATCATATGAATTATTAGATAGAGTGATAGAGCTCCCCTAACCTCGAAATTGAAGAACGGAGGCTCCGGAGATAGTCACGCACAGGACCACAGCAACAAAATCAAGCTCCTTGCTCTTCCTTGTTTGCGACTTCTCTCCTCTTCCTCTTCTCTCCTTACGGCGCCCTTCCTTGCTCTCTCTCTATCTCACGCTCTTTTCTTTTGATTTCGCAAAAGTGGCCACAAACCCTAGCCCCCAACTAACTAACCACTTCGCCTACATTGTGGATCATGGGCTTGGGCTTTCCACTTAAGCCCAAGTCATGCAAGTGGCGCCTCCACTCCCTCCTAATACCACCAAAATAAATAAAATTCTAATTAATCACATTATATCAAATAATTTAAATAAAATCCCCAATTACTTAATTAATTAAATTAATTAAATAATTTTAGGGTGTTACAGTCAATGTCATCATATCACAACAGTCAAGTCATTACGTCACAACAGTCAAAAATCAGTTCAATCGCATAAATATGCAACATGAATGCAGAATGTGACTCGACTCAGGGCCACCGCCCTATAATGCATGTGGTACCATAATCCAGCCAATAAATAGAGGCTTCCAACTAAAATCCATGCCAATAGAGGCAATCCAACATGTGGAGACTAGCTCCGGGGCCACCGCCCCATATGCAAATGCTATGCATGCGACGCAACGATGAATGCACAGACAATCAATAGCTATATATTAGCACAACAACATCATAAATCCCAACATTGGCCATAGGCCTGCAACGTAAAATCCATGCCAATAAATAGAGGCAATCCAACTGGTGTAACATCATCAACTAACAACATCTGAACCAACAATTCAGCCACAACAATGGGCGCTAAGGCGCCAACAAGCAACAGCAACAACCATAGGCGCTAAGGCGCCAACATGCAACAACAACAAGCAGGAACAGGCGCCTAGGGACAGGGCGCCAACATGCAACAACAACAAACAGGAACAGGCGCCTAGGGACAGGGCGCCAACATGCAACAACAACAAACAGGAACAGGCGCCTAGGGACAGGGCGCCAACATGCAACAACAACAAACAGGAACAGGCGCCTAGGGACAGGGCGCCAACATGCAACAACAACAAACAGGAACAGGCACAAGGCGCCAAGGGCGCCAGTTTCAGCAACACAAGAACAACACTGGGCGCATAGGGCGCCGTTTTCAGCAACACTGGGCGTATAGGGCGCCGTTTTCAGCAACACAAACGCAGGGACATGCACAAGGCGCCAAGGGCACCGGTTTCAGCAACAACAAAAACAGAAAACAGTGACAGGGCGCCTAGGGCGCCACTTTCAGCACAAACAGAAAACAGTGACAGGGCGCCTAGGGCGCTACTTTCAGCACCCAATTCAATTTCTCATGATCATGGCAAAATACAATAACAATTCTAGGCATAGGAATATCAATCACACAAACATAATTATTCAACAAGGCATTCAATACATATATGATCATACATATGACAATCATCAAACCCTAACCCCCACATAAAGTAATTTGTAACACCCCTTTTCTACCCATTAATTTATTTGCGTAAAAATCAGAGTTTTCAAATTTTAATTACACCACAAGGGGTGTCACACTTACTTCGTTAAACATCACGCGCCAAATTACTCGCTTTTCGAAAACAGTCTTACAATACTTACAAAACGTCATCGCAAATTAAAATACAACCTCGCAGCGGAAAATCCAACAAGTTTAATCATAAAAGGCATTGCAACTATGCAAGGCTCACAATAGAAAAAATCCAACAACAACAATGGTCATAAATAACTTAAACAACGTTCATCCCTCCCCTAGTGTTACATAATCAGAGCAGACGACCCGACTCAGCTAGTGAAGATACCTAAGCCTTCACTCGAGATCACCTGCACGTTACCGCGTAGGGGTAACATTCAAACAGAAGGGGTGAGTTCATCTAACCATATAATAAAGCATATGATAAGCACTAACCTAGAGTTATGACACTATATCTACCACGCCACGAAACATCAAGTCAATCATCAAGAATAAAACAGTCAATTCCATCAGCAAGGGTAAACAGTCAATCTCATCATCAAGTTACTCGGCACAACGAGTCGTCACAATGTCATGCAGGAGTATGAAATGCAACCCACTCGCGGGCATATGCATGAGGTACCTTTTCACAAACGTCGCTTAGCCTTTTGGGCCTCATCGTCACTTAGCCATTTGGGCCTCAAACGTCACTGGGTTTATGCATATGGGACGCACGAGACACTATGACATGCACCACGCACAAACACACAATCACGGTCAACTATGTGACCCGTCACTTACCAATTTGCCAAATAAGGGGCACAGCACCTGTCAATTCATAATTACACACAACAACGTCACTTAGCCTTTTGGGCCTTATCGTCACTTAGCCTTTTGGGCCTCAACGTCACTTATTTTCATCGTCACTTATTCATAAACATCATCAATTCAAACAATAGTCACTGAGGGTAAAAACATCATTTACTAGCCACTAAGGGCATCATCGTCATTTACACATCATCATCAATAATATTGGCCACTAAGGGCGAAAAGGTCATTTAACTAGCCACTAAGGGCATCATCGTCAAAATCATCACTTTTGACACTTGGACGCTAAAACCACTGATTATACGCAAAAAGGGGATTTTTAAAGACACCAAAACGATTTTTCAATGTCACAGCAACGACCACCGGGAACAGCCACTTGGGGCGCCCAGCAACCTTCAGAAATAATAAGTTTTGATTTTAAAAAAATGGGACACACAGATAGACAACTGAAAAGGCTCCACAACGCTTTTTGAAACACTTACAACGGACACCCGAGTCAAAAGATATAGCGAAAACAGTTTTCAATAAAAATCGGGAACATCCTGGAAATGGCGCCCAGGCACTGGGCGCCTAAGACACAAACTTAGACATCGCAGGCAACACAGGCAACAGTCGCGCACACGGCAACAGGCGCACTGGGCGCACTGGGCGCGCAACGCAGCAACAGGCGCACTGGGCGCGCAACACAGCAATAGGCACAGAACATGCGCCCAGCCAAGGGGCGCCAAAACCTGCACAAAATTCAGCAACACAGAGACTTGGCACAGGGCGCCCCACTCAAGGGCGCCTAATTCTGTACCTAGACAACCAAATCCAGCAACATCATAAACACAAAAATGGCGCCCTATGCGCCTATGACACCAACAACAACGAATTCGAGCAACACAACTTCATCAAATCACATACAACTCATACAAACAACTTCAAATCGCATATCAACCGTAAAAATAATATCACATCACAAATCAATCATGAACACATAAAGAGTCATCAAAAATCATCCACCGAATCATTATCAATCACAATACCATCAAGGAGTATCCAAGCACTTAGCACGCAAACCACAATTTCTCAACAACAAGTTGTCATATGCCTAGGGTTCATCAATAATCACTAGAAATACATAAAACGGCATACATAGAGCCTACCCCTACTTAGTCCCCATCATAAGACCCTATTATAGAGAAGATGAGACCCACCCTTACCTGGTCTGAAGATCTCGTATGGCATACAATTAACTGAAGTTTCAACACGACAGTCGACACAACGAACGAGTTGATATTTTAATTGTTCTGCAACGCGTTCACAGAGCTAACGAAATAAAACTGTAAAATTATATAGAGTTTAAAAATAATACTAGTGTTAAATATTTAACAAAATATTATGGATAAAAATAGAGTAAAAAGGAAATGACCGAGAAAAATCTTACCGACACAACAAGAGGGACGTCAACTTTGTTATTATGTGCAAATAGATAATGTTTATCCAAGTCTTCGATGAGAGGAACCCCAAATATAGTTTATTTTCTTGAACTATGACTGTAGCAGTCAGTACCAAAACAAACCAATAGGGTGACGGGTTCCAAGCTAGTAACAAGTAAATGATATCTGAATGATCAAACCCAACAAATTAGGCTACTCTTGAGTACTACTGCTTGACTTATAAATATCCATATGCGACTAGTAAAGAAAGGGAGGACAAAGCATATGGCTGGCTAATGAAAAAGGGAAGTGACGAACACTGGAAGTCCAAAAGCCAAGGATGGAACTTTGAACATGAAAAATTGGGGACGGCAATTGAAAATTATTGGATCATGAATCATCAAGAAGGAGTAGAACATGACATATGGAGTGCATAGAATATGAGATGACAATTCTCTTTTACACATGCTACATGTGCGTCAGTAATCTTGAGCCCATGGAAAGAGATTTCAATGCTCACGACAATATTTGGAAAATGTTGCGCTCTCACTCACTCGGGAATGCTTGGAGATTGTTGCGCTGTCTTGAGGGAAGAAAGAAGAGATAGTAAATTAGGTTAAGGCTAAATAGTGGGCTTTATCCATGTTGTTGCAAAAACTCAGCCCAATGCACCTTATAATTATTATAATAAGTAATAAATAATTATATTATTATTTCTACCACCCAATTTCATTTAATTAATTAAATAAATTAATCTATTATTTTTGGGGTGTTACATAATTCATATATCCCATTATAAGGCTTGAATCCCACCCTTACCTTAGCCTTTGAAGATCACGAACCCTAGCCTTAGAAGATCACGAAACCCTAGCCTCCTCTCTCCTCTTGGCGTCGCTCTCTCCCTCTTCTCTCCTCTTGGCCGTCGCGCCCTCTAGCTCTCTCACTCTCAAACTTTTGTTTTTCTAATAATGAGACCCTAACCTAGTTTCCTACTATTTGGCAACTCATTTAACTTCACGGGCTTTCCCTTAGCTTATGCGATTTAATCATGGATTTTTCCCTAACACCTCTCCTTTACTAATCCTAACACTAATAATAGGTCCACATACACTAACATATAGTTATTCCATTATTTTCTACTATATAATTCCTAAACAATTAGTTAAATAGTTAATCAATTATTTCGGGGCGTTACAAAGGCAGTCGAGATAGTCAAGGGAAAGGCCTACACATGTCTTTCTCTGAAACCTACGAAGGGTAAAGAGAAGGACAAATCAAATAATAAGACTGAATATTCCTTTGATGTCTCTAATGCATATCAAATCTTTGACTACCTTTTGAAGGATAAGCAGATTCGACTCCTTGGATGCCAATAAGATACCACCTCCCGAAGATTTAAAAGGAAAGAAATATTGCAAGTGGCGCAATTCGTATAACCATGCCATATCTAACTGTATTGTGTTCAGAAAGGCCATTCAAAAGGCTATTAAGGAGGGAAGGTTCAAATTATCCGACAAGGGGGGTGGGTGAAACGACTGTAGCCCCTCTGACACGCACCCAGAAGAGGAGGTTGTAGAGGGCGAAGTTGGTTTAGAAAGAGAGAGGCATTCTGCAGATGCTGACCACGGCCAAGGAAAGGGATACTTAGGAAACCTTTGTGGCTTATGTATCCACATCACTAGAACAAGCATTTCCTAAACTTTCCGAGGCCAGCACACCTGCCAACCCTGCCATAGCGACACCTACCCTCGGCACCATATCCTAGGAAGAAGTCGAGTTCAACAATATGATTCGGGCAGTCGAGGTCACTGGTATCCTGATCACTGATGCTGTTATGGAGTGCCTATATGGCCCCTATAGCCCGAAGAAGTCTTAGGTGCCGTTGGCCGAAGGCTTTGAGGATGAGTGAGGGTGATGAAGTTAAAGACCCAATCAGACCGCTTGTGTAACATCCCCTAATTAGCTAATTAGATTAATTAAATTAGCAAGAGGTTAAGTTGATTAGTTTGCATTAATTATGTGATGTAGAAATAAATAAAAACTATAGTAATGCATAGTTGAAATAATTGTGTTAAGTTAATAGAATTTGGCTAAGTTATTAGAGTAGACCATGTCATGGTATGGGAAGTGAACAAATTGCTGAAGGGTATTTTGGTCCTTGCAACCCCCCTTTTTATTGAAAGCCCAGCTGAACACACCACAACACCACCTCATTTTCAGTTTTTCAGCAAAAGAAAGATAGAATAGAAGAGAGGGAGCTTGAGAGAGAGGGAGAGAGCTCGCGAGGGGGAGGAAGAAGAGAGGGAACCAAAAGTTTGATGCATGTCATATTTCTCTCCACCATTAAACTCAGTTTCTTATTCTCCATCCATTGATACTACTATTGCAACCTATCTCCTTCTCCTTCTCAACCCACCATTTTCACACTCCAAAGCTCAAAATTCATAACAATGGAGTCTAGTAGTTGGATGTAGCTTGCATGTTGGGTTGGGAGCGAAATTAGACAAGCCCAGGACCCTCATGATAGTTCTAAAGCAAGAAGAGAGGGTTTGGCAGCTGGTATAGCTTTGGGTTCGATTTCGGAAGTGGTTAGACGAGTACGGAGCCGGTTCGTGTAATTTCGGTTCTCATTAAAGTCAAGTTGTTGCCGTGATTGTTTGCGATTTTCATCACTTCGGGTGAGTTCTATAACTCTCTTAGGGAATATGTGTGTTTTTCTGAGTCTCTACCTTTTCGAAAACCGTTTTCTAAAACAGTGATTTTAAACGATAAGTGATGTACTTAATTGTTGAAATGTGCTGGATTGGATTGAATATGCCTGCTGTATTATACTGCTATAATGTGTGTTTATGTTTGGTTCTTGATCGGAAGGGAAATTGGAATCGGAATGGAATGGATTCACTCATGAAAAGTCTGTTTTCTAGAAAACTGATAGAGACGCACGGATCGTGTGCCTATGAGCATGGGTCGTGCGCCCCCATCTGATACTACAAGAACTGGAATTTTAAACACGCACGGATCGTGCGCCTAGTCGCACGGGTCGTGCGTATGTTTCTGGAACTTTCCACAATTTTATTGGATAACGCCCGAATCGTGCGTATCTTTCTGGAAATCTTCTACAAATTGTTCAACAACGCACGGGTACTTGACTGAAATGACTAACAGCCCATTGCGGGTACACGGATTTATAATGTATAATAAATACAAGAGGAAAAAGGGTGACGACCCTTAGAGGTTAGCATACTAGGGGAGGGGAAGTCATGAGCCCCAAAACCTAGACTCAATAATGTTTCCCCCACTAGAAATAGCGGGATGGGTTCACCAAAGTCAAGAAGTGCCTATAAAATAGGTAGACTGAGGTGTTATGCTAAAAACATGGAACAAAAGATTGTATGCTTCATGTGTCGCTTAGGAGGGCCATGAGCATAAAGGTTACGGGAACTTAATATACTTCCACGTGGCTGCCTTTTTAGGACCACGAGTTCAAAGCAAGGCATAATGAACCGCTAGAATTAGTAAGGGGTCTCGATAGGACTCACTGAGATAATGTTTATCTCACCCTTCATATTTGTGGTTTTTACAGAGAAACAGGGGAAAGCAAAGGCGACAAAGCACGGTTAGCTGGTGCGACTCTTGGAGTCATTGAAGACCTAGTTTCATGTTTTAGACCTTTGTCCCATTTATTGTTTCTATGTACCGATTGTATAACTTTCGTTGTTAAGTTGTAAAATCGTTTCCGCTACTTTATGTTTTGAGTATTGAACACCAGGATTTTGTACAAGTCTTAAGTTTTGAAAGTTAAGCATTTTTAGGAAGTTTATGAGGTTCAGAGAACCATTTGATATGTATTATCAAAAGTTTTAGATGTGTTCAATATTTCAATAACAGGAAGTTACTCTGATGTATGCCATTTAGTGCATTTCGGTAATTCTATGTGTTAGAATTTATCGGGGTGTTACATTATGGTATCAGAGCAGTTCGACCTAGTCGGGCTTAGACAGTTAGTGTAACACCCCGATATTTTTATCGACTAAAAATGCCCGAGTGCACATTAGTAACACATCAGAGATACACAATTCCTGCCTAAATACTGAATATTGCAACGTAGTTCAACTGAATAATAACAAAACAGTCTTGATACACATAAGACTATAAGATGGTCTCAGACCAAAATATTCAGCAACTACATCATTCAGTATCATACAAGATAGCGGAAGAAAAATACATAATACCAAGTCAGGGTATCGTAGTACAAAGACAACAAAGGGAAATAAACTTAAACATAAAACTAAGTCTTCAGCATCCATCCGAGTACAACCTACTTGTGCTTCTTGGATTTCCTCTTTCCCTGTTCCTCTGTAAAACAACAACATTGATTGGGTGAGACAACTTGTCTCAGTGAGTTCCACCGAGACCCCTAACCACACTCTCGATTTCTTTTTAAAACATTTAACTGGCAATTCTGTTCTTGAATTGCAAATAATCACTGGTAATTCGATTAATGAATTACAAACATAAACTGGTAATTCAATGTGAATTACAAACATAATCTTTTTAGTATTTAGCACGTCACCAACTACCGCAAGCTTAGGTGAACCCCGCATAGCCAATAGGTGTACAATGTCTAAAGGCAAAAGTAACAACATAGGGGCCTAGGTCAAGGGCTCATGACTTCCCTCACCTAGTATGCTATTTCATAGAGGTCGTCACCTCGACTAGATATAATATATATATATATCAAGAATCATAGACCGGTTTAGATGAATACTTAATAAACATCCCGCGTCAATTACATAGTTCAATAAATAGAACGTACCATAGACCGGTTTAGATGATTTAACAATCATCCCGCGTCATTTATACAATATCACATAGGACTCATAGTCCGCTTTCTTTTCGATAAAAAAAAACATTAAGTCCGCATTCGCTCTCGCATACTAACTCGACACTTTTCAACATAATTTTCAATATCAAAAACAGTTCATTTTACCTTAAAAATATAATATTCAGTTAGGCCTCTGAATAAGCTTTCCAACGCATCTTAGAACACCTCAATCGGGTTCCCGAATCAAAAGTTATCGCGAAACGAAAAACAGTGTTTGGTTGCTGAAATCTGCCAAATGGCACGCGAGTGGCGCGTGGCGCGCAAGTGGCGCGCGAACTGCCAGCAGGTTCTGCCAAATGGCGCGCGAGTGGCGCGTGGCGCGCAAGTGGCGCGCGAACAGACAGGAGGGGGGTCTGTCAAAGGCGGATTTTGGCGGTTTCGCGCGAAAACCGCGATTCCGCTTAATTCCGATTCTCATTCCGATTGAAAACAGTCCTAACAAACAGAAAAACAGATTCAACCAATATCACACAATCAAGCAAATCAATCAAAATCATAATCAAGTCGAAGTTTATCAAAACGCGACATATTTTCAAATAACGGTTTTTAAGTCGAAATCTTTCGAATCAAATCACCGAAAATTCCATTTTTAACACGACGCAACCCGAGACTCGCTCCAATCGATTCCTAACCCGAATCAGACAATATCAAGCAATATTCCAGTCCAGCGAAAGCGATAAAACAGTTTATCAATTAATTCGAAACGTAAAATCCTAAACGTGAGGAGAACTCACCCTTGAAGCGTGAACCACGATCGAGCCGAAATCACCGAGTAGCCACACGAACGCTCCCCGCTTAAACTCTCCGTTCCGACGATGCCAAATCCGCTTTCAAATCTTTCCACTCGATCGCGAAACCTCTTTTTGACCGAAATACCGATTTCCCCGAAATTCTTCACGGATACTATTCATCATCTTCCTCCTCTAACCTCCATGACACTATTCACCAAAAACCCCATTTTGATTTTCAATCCCCAAATCACCCAACTCGCTTCCAATCAACGATCCATCATCCTTGGGTTCGCGCCAACCACCATCCCAAACTATCCTTGAGCTTCAACCATCAAAACCTCAATTTTTTCCTCTCAAATTCGAAAATGGTAAAGTGAGAGAGAGTGAGTTGATGATGAAGATCTTGGTACCAAATCGAAGAGGAAGTAACGCTGAGCATTTTTCGTGTTGGAAGGAAGTCGTTTTGTTGAGCGGAAGCACCCCCTTTTTCCTCTTCTTCTTCCTCCCCCTTTCTTTCTCTCTTCTTTTCTTTTTCTCTTCTCCTCTCTGTTTCTCCCTTCTTCTTTCTTCTTTTCTTTCTTTTATTAATTTTTTCTCTCTTCACTCACACACACACACACACACGCGTATGCATATATATATTTATTTATTATATAAGTTGTAACACGGTCAAATTACCATATCGATCGAAATCTCCTATTTCGATTCCAAAACTTCCTTGGTCCGCATTATCCGGTTAACGATCCGATGACGATCAATAATTAATTTTAGCACTCAATAAATTTACCAGTCAAGTACTAAAATAATTCAATTGGGTTATCACCCAAATAATTCCTACTAATTATTTTGGGGATGTTACAGTTAGGGTGGTTTTGTCCCTCGAGTAAATCTGCTATCTTGCTTCTTGTGATGCTAAGAGACATTGAGAATGATCAACTTAATACTTGGTGTATCATTTGCAAAATTATGGCAGGAGGATCGAGGAATAACCCACCGATTGATCCGCATTCTGCATGGATGCAGAACGTGATCGAGAGACAACAGAAGATGATGGAAGATATGTTGCAAATGCAACAGAATGCTCAAGCTCAGCCTCAGCAAGTCCCTGAGCCTCAAGTTGACCCAAGGAGGGTTTTCTCTGAATTCCTGAAAATGAAGCCGTCCGAGTTCAGAGGAGGACCGGATGTCATGGAAGCCCAGCATTGGCTAGATGATATAAAGAAGATTTTCGTAGCTATGCAAGTCACTGATGATGACAACCTGAGATTGGCAACACATATGCTGAAAGGTGAAGCTAACAACTGGTGGACTAATGCCAAAGCCATGATGGTAACTATGGATACTCCCCAGACTTGGGAACATTTCAAGCAGGTATTTTTGGAGCAGTTCTTTCCAACAGCCATGAGGTTCGACAAGGAGAACGAGTTTCTGACTCTCACTCAAGGAAGCTCAACTGTGGGTCAGTACGCGGCTAAGTTTGAAGAGTTATATCAATTCTTCGGTTTGGCCGGGTATGCTCCCAATGACAAGTGGAAAACCGAAAGGTTCAAGTATGGGTTAAGGGAAGACATTGCTTAGAGTTTGAGTTCTTTTTCCTATACTAACTATGCCGCTATGGTTCAGCAAGCACACATAGCTGAGAGTGACTTGAAGAGGTTATACGCAAGCAGGAAAGTATTCCATCAGAATAAGAAGAATGTTGGATCATCCAACAATCAGACGGGTCCCAGGCACAACTCCAACAAAGGGAAACAGGTTCAGTCATCGAACTCCTCAAGGTTCAGTACATGTTCCAACTGTGGAAAGTATCATCAGGGTAAATGCCAGATGGGATCCAACCAGTGTTATTTCTGCAAGAAAGACGGTCATTATGCACGGGACTGCCCAGAGAAGGAGAAGAGTCAGGGAGGTAACCCTGCTGCTACTACAACTCATGGAAGAGTTTACACCTTGGACGCCCAGAAGGTCACACCGTCAGATAATCTACTAAGGGGTATGGGGTCTCTTTCTAATAACCCCGTTAGTATTTTATATAATTCGGGTGCGACCCATTATTTTATATCTCAAGTTTGTGTAGAACGGTTGAGATTGGCTTTAACTCCTTTGCCTCAACCAATCTCCATTAAGACTGCTGCTGAGGGTAGTGTTCAGACCCAAGCGATATGTGGAAATTGTCTTCTATCCATTGGAGACAGGAATTTTGTAGTAGACTTCATTTGTTTACCAATGAAGGGCATGGACGTCGTCCTAGGCATGAGTTGGATGACGGCCAACCATGTGACTATAGACTGCTTCCATCGAACTATCGGTTTTGCCTCCGAGTCAGTGGAGCTACAACCGCCCAATTCTGAAGCTGTTATTTCTTTCACTTCGGCCAGTAATTATCTGTTCCAAGGCGCAGAAGCTTGTGTCATGATGCTGTCTGCATCCACTGAGACAGGTCAGGATTTATCTTCTGTGCAAGTTGTTAATGAATTTCTTGATGTGTTTCCCGATGAAGTTCCTTCATTTCCTCTGGATCGTGAGGTGGAATTTTCTATAGAGTTGGTTCCAGGCACTGGACCTATTTCTATAGCCCCGTATAGGATGTCGCCGTTAGAGTTGAGGGAATTGAAAGTTCAACTGGAAGAGCTAGTTTCCAAACGGTTCATCCGGCCGAGTGCCTCACCATGGGGTGCTCCAGTGTTGCTTGTCAAGAAGAAGGACGGAAGTATGAGATTGTGTATTGATTATCGTCAGTTGAATAAGGTGACTGTCAAGAACAAGTACCCTCTACCGAGAATTGATGATTTGCTAGATCAGTTGAGGGGAGCTTCTGTATTTTAAAAAATTGATTTGAGGTCCGGCTATCACCAAATCAGAGTGCGAGCTTTGGACGTCCCGAAGACCGCTTTCCGTACGAGGTATGGACACTATGAATTCGTAATGATGCCCTTCGGTTTGACCAATGCTCCAGCCGTATTCATGGATTATATGAATCGGATTTTTAATCCCTATCTGGATCGGTTTGTGGTAGTGTTCATTGATGATATCTTGGTGCTCTCTAAAACGATTGAGGAGCATGTGCAACATCTCCGAATTGTTCTGAACGTACTCCGAGAGAAGAAGTTGTATGCTAAGCCGTCCAAATGTGATTTTTGGATGCCCGAAGTTAAGTTTCTGGGCCATGTGATATCTAGGGCAGGTGTTGCAGTGGATCCCAGTAAGATCGAAGCTGTGGTAGACTGGGAACAGCCGTCTACAGTTACTGAGGTAAGAAGTTTCTTGGGATTAGCTGGGTATTATCGAAGATTCATTCAAGGATTTTCCCAGCTGGTTCTTCCACTCACTCGGTTAACTCGCAAGGGTCAGCCGTTTGTTTGGGACTCAGACTGTGATAATTGTTTCACGGAATTGAAGGATCGTTTGACTTCTGCACCCATCCTGATTCTTCCAGATCCGTCCGTAGGATTCCAAATCTATTGCGACGCCTCTGGTAAGGGTTTGGGATGTGTCCTGATGCAGAATCAACAAGTAGTTGCCTATGCCTCCAGGCAGTTGAAGCCGCATGAAGAGAATTACCCAACTCATGATTTAGAGTTGGCGGCGATTGTGTTTGCCCTAAAGATTTGGAGACATTACCTGTATGGGTCTCGTTTCGAAGTCTTTTGTGACCACAAGAGCCTTAAGTATTTGTTTGACCTAAAGGAGCTGAACAACAGACAGAGGAGATGGGTAGAATTCCTGAAGGTTTTCGATTTTGAATTGAAGTATCATCCTGGTAAGGCTAATGTTGTGGTCGATGCTTTAAGTTGAAAGTCTATCCACACTGCAGAGTTGATGGTGCACGAGATGTCTTTGTTGGAATCGTTTAGAGACCTTAACTTGAGAGTTAAGTCAAGAAGGAACAAGTTGGTGTTGAGCCATATTCAGATTTCAAGTTCATTGAGGAATCTGATTCGCTCAGCCCAAGAAGGTGATGTAGAGCTGCAAGCACAGAAAAGATTGTCGAGTTACTCCGAAGACGGTGACGGCGTAATTCGTTTTAATGGTAGAATCTGTGTGCCGAATGATGAGAATGTAAAGAGGCGAGTTCTAGAAGAGGCTCATAAGAGTCAGTTCTCAATACATCCTGGGTCTACCAAGATGTATCGAGATTTGAAGCAATTGTACTGGTGGCCGGGTATGAAAGTAGATATTGCAAAGTTTGTGTCTCGATGCTTGACTTGTCAAAGGGTTAAGATAGAGCACCAGAAGCCCGGTGGCCAGTTACAACCGTTGAATGTACCTGAATGGAAATGGGAAGGCATATCAATGGATTTTGTCATGGGATTGCCACGGTCACAAGCCGGAAATGATTCCATTTGGGTAGTGGTGGATCCCCTGACCAAGTCCGCTCATTTTATTCCGGTGCGTTCGAATCACAAGGTTGCTAGGTTAGCAGATGAGTATCTCAAGAATATTGTGAAGTTGCATGGAATCCCTACAAGTATCATCTGTGATCGAGATCCCAAGTTCACATCTCGATTTTGGAGAGCATTGAATATGGCGTTGGGAACGACGGTGTGTGTTAGCACCGCTTACCATCCACAGACAGACGGGTAGATTGAGAGGACAATCCAGACATTGGAGGATATGTTGAGAGCTTGTGTACTCGATAGTGGAGGCAGATGGGAGGATCATCTTCCATTGGTGGAATTTTCATACAACAACAGTTACCATTCTAGTATCGGAATGGCTCCATATGAAGCATTGTATGGAAGGAAGTGCAGAACACCATTGTGTTGGTGGGATGTAGGTGAGCAGAGATTGTTGGGACCGGATTTGGTCCGTGAGACTACGAAGAAGATCCGTCAGATAAGAGAAAGGATGAAAGCTGCGCAGAGTCGACAAAAGAGTTACGCGGATAAGAGAAGAAGACCGTTAGAATTCGAAGAAGGAGACCATGTCTTTTTGAGACTTTCTCCAACCATCTGGACCGGTATTGCTTTGCGAGCGAAGACGCTCAGTCCTCGGTATGTCGGACCCTTCCAGATTGTCGAGCGAGTTGGGCCGGTAGCGTATCGCATTGCATTGCCTCCAGAATTGTCCAGATTACATGATGTGTTTCATGTATCGCACTTAAGGAAGTATATTCATGATTCGAATCAACCATTAAGTTATGAAGTAAATGACATCAGACCGGATTTATCCTATCAGCGTACTCCAATCAGGATCATCGAACGTGGCGAGAAAACGCTCTGGACGAGGTCAAGTCCTATTGTCAAGGAGCTTTGGGACGGTGCGTCACTTGACGAAGCGACATGGGAAGTAGAGGAGAGCATGCGGGACAAATATCCTTATTTGTTCGAGTAAGGTACGTTTTGTCAATTTTGAGGACAAAATTTTAAAAGTTGGGGTGATTGTAACATCCCTTAATTAGCTAATTAGATTAATTAAATTAGCAAGAGGTTAAGTTGATTAGTTTGCATTAATTATGTGATGTAGAAATAAATAAAAACTATAGTAATGCATAGTTGAAATAATTGTGTTAAGTTAATAGAATTTGGCTAAGTTATTAGAGTAGACCATGTCATGGTATGGGAAGTGAACAAATTGCTGAAGGGTATTTTGGTCCTTGCAACCCCCCTTTTTATTGAAAGCCCAGCTGAACACACCACAACACCACCTCATTTTCAGTTTTTCAGCAAAAGAAAGAAAGAATAGAAGAGAGGGAGCTTGAGAGAGAGGGAGAGAGCTCGCGAGGGGGAGGAAGAAGAGAGGGAACCAAAAGTTTGATGCATGTCATATTTCTCTCCACCATTAAACTCAGTTTCTTATTCTCCATCCATTGATACTACTATTGCAACCTATCTCCTTCTCCTTCTCAACCCACCATTTTCACACTCCAAAGCTCAAAATTCATAACAATGGAGTCTAGTAGTTGGATGTAGCTTGCATGTTGGGTTGGGAGCGAAATTAGACAAGCCCGGGACCCTCATGATAGTTCTAAAGCAAGAAGAGAGGGTTTGGCAGCTGGTATAGCTTTGGGTTCGATTTCGGAAGTGGTTAGACGAGTACGGAGCCGGTTCGTGTAATTTCGGTTCTCATTAAAGTCAAGTTGTTGCCGTGATTGTTTGTGATTTTCATCACTTCGGGTGAGTTCTATAACTCGCTTAGGGAATATGTGTGTTTTTCTGAGTCTCTACCTTTTCGAAAACCGTTTTCTAAAACAGTGATTTTAAACGATAAGTGATGTACTTAATTGTTGAAATGTGCTGGATTGGATTGAATATGCCTGTTGTATTATACTGCTATAATGTGTGTTTATGTTTGGGTCTCGATCGGAAGGGAAATTGGAATCGGAATGGAATGGATTAACTCATGAAAAGTCTGTTTTCTGGAAAACTGATAGAGACGCACGGATCGTGTGCCTATGAGCACGGGTCGTGCGCCCCCATCTGATACTACAAGAACTGGAATTTTAAACACGCATGGATCGTGCGCCTAGTCGCACGGGTCGTGCGTATGTTTCTGGAACTTTCCACAATTTTATTGGATAACGCCCGGATCGTGCGCTTAGTCGCACGGGTCGTGCATATCTTTCTGGAAATCTTCTACAAATTGTTCAACAACGCACGGGTCGTGCGCCTACACGCACGGGTCGTGTGAGACTTTCTGACCTTCAAATTCAAAGTACATTTTTATCCATTCCGAATGATTCCAATCCTCTTCTAATCCATTCCCCAAGGTCCCCAACAATGTAAAGGTACCGATGGTATGAGATTGAACATGTTCGATAGAAAACTTGTGTATTATGAACAAAATGGAAAACCGTACTTAGAGAACGCGAGAGAGCATATGTCAAGAATAATAATAATAGTACACGGTACTTGACTGATATGATACATGGTACTTGACTGAAATGACTAACAGCTCATTGCGAGTACACGGATTTATAATGTATAATAAACACAAGAGGAAAAAGGGTGACGACCCTTAGAGGTTAGCATACTAGGGGAGGGGAAGTCATGAGCCCCAAAACCTAGACTCAAGAATGTTTCCCCCACTAGAAATAGCGGGATGGGTTCACCAAAGTCAAGAAGTGCCTATAAAATATGTAGACTGAGGTGTTATGCTAAAAACATGGAACAAAAGATTGTATGCTTCATGTGTCGCTTAGGAGGGCCATGAGCATAAAGGTTACAGGAACTTAATATACTTCCACGTGGTTGCCTTTTTAGGACCACGAGTTCAAAGCAAGGCATAATGAACCGCTAGAGTTAGTAAGGGGTCTCGATAGGACTCACTGAGATAATGTTTATCTCACCCTTCATATTTGTGGTTTTTACAGAGAAACAGGGGAAAGCAAAGGCGACAAAGCACGGTTAGCTGGTGTGACTCTTGGAGTCATTGAAGACCTAGTTTCATGTTTTAGACCTTTGTCCCATTTATTGTTTCTATGTACCGATTGTATAACTTTCGTTGTTAAGTCGTAAAATCGTTTCCGCTACTTTATGTTTTGAGTATTGAACACCAGGATTTTGTACAAGTCTTAAGTTTTGAAACTTAAGCATTTTCTGGAAGTTTATGAGGTTCAGAGAACCGTTTCATATGTATTATCAAAAGTTTTAGATGTGTTCAATATTTCAATAACAGGAAGTTACTCTGATGTATGCCATTTAGTGCACTTCGGTAATTCTATATGTTAGAATTTATCGGGGTGTTACAGCTTGTCTTTGAGGATGAGTCGATAAAGGATTCCATCTTGGATGACATACTAAATGAGGAAAACGAATGTTTCCTTGCAGATATAGAGATGGTGGGGTTGCTTCTACTAGAGTTCTGGGGAGCCAAAGGGCAACTCAAGGAGGTTGAAGGTGATGTTTTCATTAAGGAGGCCGAGAGGACTGCCTTAACAGAGTCAGAGAACCAGGTGACTAGGGAATTCTGTTTGAAAAACCCATGATAAATATGATGAAACATTTGAAGCCACTCTACATCAAAGCCCACCTAAATGGGAAGCTCTTTAATAGGGTATTTGTGGATGGAGGGGATGTGTTAAATATTATGCCGTTAACCACAATGAAGAAGCTCGGTAAGAATGCAGATGATCTCATCACAACCAGCATGACTATGACTAGCTTCATGGGCCACCTTTCTCATGCCCTGGGGGTGTTAGTGGCCGATGTCACAGTCAGGTCAAAAGGTAACACGATCAACCTTCTTTGTCATAGAAGGAAAGCCATTGTATGCTATAATCCTCGACAGTGATTGGATTCATACTAGTGAGTGTGTGCCCTCCACTTTACACCAGAAACTAATGATATGGAAAAGTGATAAGATGGAGATCGTCGAAGCTGATCCAAACCCTTTCCCCACCGAAGTCAAGATGTTTGAGGCCATCTTCTATTCTCCCTATATGTGTCCTATTGCAATACTAAGAGGCTATAAGGATGGAGGGGTAGAGTCATGCGAGTTGATCAAATAGGGATTCCAACTAAAGATGTTGGCCAATTCACAGCCTACTACCAAATCCAGTGATTAATATCCCTCCAGACCTGTGAAACCTGCTGGATAGGTTACATCTCTTTCAGGTGGAATCCAACATCGATGAAAATATGTATGGTGCAATACGTGAGGAGGATGAGCTCCAAGAAGATCTACAACGGAGGCATCGACTAACACTGAGGTAGTTGATTTGGCCGGTCCCCCACATATGGAACCCATCCAGAGGATGGTTCCCACATTTGAGGCTCAGGACCCTTTGATAGAAGTTAACCTAGGAGCGGAATCGGAACCTTGGATGACTAAAATAAGTGGGGTGCTAAGTGGGCAACAAAGGAACCAGGTGGTAGAATTGATCAAGGACACCACAAGAAAATCGCGTATTACCGGTGAATTTTTTCCGTCGGTACGGTTCTGATGGAATCTTGGCATTTCCGGTGGATTTTTTCTCTTGGTAAAGTTCCGGCGAAAAAATGGACTTTCATGCGCTTTTTTATCTATCGGTACCTTTCTGGCAGCTTTTTTAAATTACCGGGTTTTTTTAAAAAAAAAAGTAAAAACCTGTCGGTAATGTAAAAATCCGCCGGTAAAATTACTAGCGGATTTTGGTGTTTTACCGGCGGATTTTTCAAATAATTTTTTTTAAAATCTGCCTGTAAATCCCCTGGAACCCATCGGAAATGCCTACAAATAAAAGTTTCTCTTGCACTATTCTCATTCTCTCATTTCACTCTTTAATTCCTTCTCATTCTCTTCTACATTTTTCCCTATCTTATCTTTCTTCTTCTTTCTCATACTCTCCAATCTCCATAAATTTCTCCATATATCTGTCTTCTACATTTTTCCCTTTCTTCTTCCTTCTCATTCCTTCTTACTCCTCCCTTCTTATTCCTTCCTACGTCTTCATTCTCATTTTCTCCTGTTATTTCTTCTCATACTCTGCTTCATTCTTATTTCTTCATTCTCATTCTCTCCTATTTTATTTCATCTCATACTCTCTTTTATTCTTATTCCTTCTTACTTCTTACTTCTTCATTCTCATTCCTCCATTCCTTCTCATCCTCTCATATAAATAACTCTTCTCATATTCTCCTTCATTTTTATTCCTTCTTACTTCTTCATTCTCATTCTCTCCTAATTGTTTCTTTTCAAATTTAATATTGAATTAAAAAATTCGTAATTTAAAAAAAAATTAAAAATCCGCCAGAAAAATTATTGGCGGATTTTGGCGTTTTACCAGTGGATTTTTAATATATTTAAAAAAAATCCGCTTGTAAAAATTATCGGCGGAGAAATCCGCCGGAAATTACCGGTGTAAAATCCGACGGAAAACATTACCTACAAGCGTTTTACCGGCGGAATTCATGCGTTTCCGACAGATTTTTTCTGTTGGTAAAACGTTGTTTTCTTATAGGGGGAGTACCGAGACTGCTTTACATGGGATTACCATGAAATGCCAGGTTTAAATAGTAATCTGGTAGAACTTCGGTTGCCTATCAAGGATGGGTGCAAGCCGCGCAAGCAACCACCGAGGATGTTCATTCCTCAACTGATGCCTCAAATCAAAGCTGAGGTTGAGAGGTTGTTGAAGGCAGGATTTATAAGGACTGCCAGGTATGTCGAATAGCTATCTAATATAATACCGGTAATTGAAAAGAATGGCCAAGTGAGAGTTTGTATCGATTACAGAAACTTGAACTTGGCCACACCCACAGACAAGTATGGCATGCCAGTGGTCGATATGTTAGTCGATGCCGCAGAAAACCATGGCATCTTGAATTTTATGGATGGCTATTCTGGATACAACCAGATTTATGTAGTCGAGGGGGACACCCATAAGATTTCCTTTAGGTTCCCCGACGCATTAGGCATTACGAGTGGTTGGTCATGCCTTTTTGCCTCAAGAATGCTGGAGCCACTTACCTAATGGAAATGAACACGATCTTCCATGGATTAATCGACAAAAACATGAAAGTGTATATTGATGGTCTAGTTGGTCATGCCTTTTGCCAATACCAGTACTATGTATGCCCCTAGAAACAAGGACCAAGAGGCGAATGATCTAGCTCAGTAATCCTCTGGATACAAGGAAATGACAGTGGAGGTCATGCAGCAGGATGCCACATTGATAGATTATCTGTGGAATCCTACTGCTGGGACCAATTTCAGAATCAAGCAGATATCCCTCAATTACCAATTTGGATATCTTATTAACAAGACTCATATCTAATTTAAGGGTAAAAATGTCATTACCCTCTCTTTCTTTCTTTTTCTACTTACACTCTCTTTCCCCCTTTTCACTTTTCTCTTACACTCTCTTACTTCCTTTTCACTTTTCTCTTACACTCTCTTTCTTCTTTTTTTCTTTTTACTTTACTTTTGCCATAAACAATTCTTCTCTTTCTATTATCACTTCACTTTAGTCTTTTTAACTAAATTTTAAAATTTATACAAGTACTCTACTAAAATTACTTATAAAATGTAAATGAGTCACACTAAAAAAAAACTATCACCTTTTTGGAAAAATTTATCACCTTAAAATTTTAATTTTTCTCTTCAAAATCTGTTTACACTGTTATTGATAATCTACTATCACCTCTTATTGATAATCTACTATCTATCTTTTACTATCTACTATAATCTTTTAATCAACTAAAATAATCAATTGAAACTACGAGATAACTGCAATGATATATAAAAAAACACGGGATTAATATTTGTCATTGATAATTATAATTTTTGAAGACTACTACAAACCTACTATCTAATCAATTGAAACAACGAGTTAACTGCAATGATATATAATAAAACACGGGATAACTACACTGATATATAAAAAAACATAGGATTAATATTTGTCATTGATAATTATAATTTTTGAAGACTACTATAAACCTACTATCTAATCAATTCAAACAACGAGATAACTGCAATGATATATAATAAAACATGGGATAACTACATTGATATACAAAAAAACATAGGAATAATATTTGTCATTGATAATTAAATTTTTTGAAGACTACTATAAACCTACCATCTAAAAAACAAGAAGAATAAATGACTATTTAAACTATTGATTAATATTTAAAACAAATGCTTCTTATTGATAATCTACTATCTCTCTTTTACTATCTACTATAATCTACTAATCAACAAAAATAATCACACTCACTGCTCTAAACATTCTCAAGAGCCTCTGTTCATAGTTTGGTACTAATTGATGTTATGTTTTTGTTAAAGCTATTTTATTCCCAGTCCAAACCTAAACATATTTCCGTATACAAGTAACTTCTTAACAAGGCATTGGTTGTTGTATTGTTAAATAAGATGCCTAAGGAGTCTCTTAGGGTTTATAGTTGCTAGAGCTGTGTCAGAAAACTAGTGTTGCAGTTGCTAGAGCTATGTTGGAAAACTATCAAGTGCTTTTCCCTAGTTTAGGTTGTAAGTGTAACTATTGGGAAAATAGTGGAAATACTCACTGGGTGTGAGGAGTGGATGTAACCCTTGTTGATTAGGGTGAACCACTTTAAATCCTTCGTGTTATTTACAGCTTTCTCTATAAATTACTTGAAACTATCTACTTTAGCACACACTCAGCATCTCAACCTTTATCAATAACACAACCATGTTATGATAATCATTATCTTCAAAAGAACCTCAAAACAAAGTTTATTATATTAATCTTAAGAGTTGTCTTAAAAAATCAATATCTTCTTAGAAGTCTGTCTCTACTTTTATTCAAGGAGTTTGATTATACTAACATATTTTAAAAAGGTCCCAATTCAAACCCTCCTTTCGGGTTGTGCGCACTCTAAAAGTGTCAGAAGAAAGATGTTGGAAGAAATCATGACCAGACCAAATTCTGCTCCATATCTACCAAAAGGAGTGCCATCAGATAGACCTCCTGGGTTCAATGGAGAACATTATAACTATTGGAAGAATCAAATGAAGCTATACATGGAATCCCAAGACACTGATATATGGGATAACATTGAAAATAGTCCATATGTAACATTGAAAATAATCCCAAGACACCCATTTTTGTCGAAGGCCACTTGGCTGACAAAGAATTGGTTAGCCGAGGGCTGATTCCCGTCGGCGAAATACAATCTTCGCAGTTTGGGGTCTAATTAACTATACATGACCACATGGCTAAGATAAACAGCTAAGGTGCCTACTCGACTGACGGTTGATTGGCCGAGGCATGACTCGACCGAGACAAATCGCCTTGATGTTGCTGCTAAGTCTATATAGGCTTGGAGGCTAATATTTGATCCTCATGTGCTCATATAATTATTTATTAAACAATTATATGATTTATTAAAATAAATATAATGGGAAAAGGCCAAACCAAGCTACGGTAACCGCCTTCCTAAATTTATGGGAAGTGGGCATGAGGAGTTTGGCCGAGGTAAAGGAGCTTGCTTTGGGAGCAAGCATTCAACGCACGTGGACACATTTAGACGTTGGAGCAGTTAAGACAACGTGGAGAAGCATCGTAGAAGTGGAGGAGAAGATATTTTGACCCCCTTACCCGTGCTAGTGGAAGAGTTGAATGTGCTTCCTATTTTTAAGACCTGGATATAATGTAGTACGTTGATCTTAGTCGATCCAACAGTGAGCAATTGTAGGCTCGAGTAGTGGCTAACGCACATCAATCAATACACAAGTTCTTACTTATTTTACATTTCCTTTATCCCCCCTTTCCTTTATTGCTTTCCTTTATTTTTATGCTTTCCGAGTTTAGTAATAGTTCTCCTTCTACATTAGACGCTTTCTAAAGTAGTCTAGGAACCCGCAGCTGAGAAATAGAGTCCCTTTCTCAGCGTAAACGCTTGATCAACAAAGGGATCAATGCGAGATAACCTTAGCAAATGCCTAGTTGGTCGAGGAAACACCCAATTGGCTGACTAAGCATCTTGCTCGGCTAAGCACCGAAGTTCGCACGACAACAAAAATGGCACGCCCGGTGGGACCAATGAAGGTGAACACTTTGTTCAACTTTAGACTACCACAACAAGAGCAACCATATGTTCAGCAGAACCTACCACAGGTTCAGCCGAGCACTATTGATGAGATCTAACATTATCTCCTATGATTTGGATTGAGAAAAATGACAAAACCAGTTATTTCTCACAAAAACACAAGAACAAGATTAACAAAAACACAACACAAATGACACAACACTTACTTGAAAGGAAGAAAATGCAAATATGGAAGAGATAGAAATGGAAGTGGAGAAGGAAGTCCACCACTTCTTCCTTGGGAAGATGATAAGGACAACACTATCCATGAGCTCTCCTAGCCTCAAGGTTGTGTGCTCAAGGTTCTCATCTCAAGAAACCTTGGAGAATCCATGATGAACCTTCACTAACATTAGCAACTAGCCACTCACCACTCACTTAGGTATTAGGGCACTCTCATGCTCAAAATGTAAAAGTGAATTTCATTCATCAAAGTTCTAAGGATTACAAGGAAGAGAAAACTATTTATATGTTGGACTATCGGATCCAAGGCCCAACATACAATCCACTAATAGAAAAACAAGGCCCATGGCCACATCAAAGTAACTAAAGGTCATGGCCTCCTAAATGGCCAACAAGGCTCAAAAATAAATGTTCATTACAATTAAAAATGAAATCCTAAATTTATTGAAAAGCAAATACCAAGAAATAGGGAACACTAGAGTTTGATAATTCTACAAATTCCCTAAGGTATTCTTGGTCACCTTTAGTGTGTCCTTGTCAATTATCAAGGTGGACACACTAAAGTATATTCCCTTTAAGTGTTGAATATGTTTTTGGTCTTTTGAATCTTTATCTTTGTGACCGTCATCCAAGCTCCATAATTAGGCTAGACATGCATGTGGGCTCACATCATACTCCCCCTCTTAAACTTCACTTGTCCTCAAGTGAACTCCCCCTCTTGGAAACCTACATCAAAGATGGACAAAAATCACTTATTTTGAAAATAAAAGACAACTAAACTAATGCAAGAATTGCTTAGGCTCCACCGGGATCAAAAGGGAAGTGGGTGACTTCAAATAAAAGCCTAATCTTGCAAATTCTAAGCACTAGTTTCAATACAATCCAAAGCATGGTAAACTTCCAAGCAAAAGAAAAAGACATAGAGTAAGGAATGTAGAAAAGAGAGAAAATATTATACCTTTGCAACTTAAAAACATTAAGCACATTCTCCATTACTTTGGCCTTACCATGTAATTGTGCACTTTTGGAAGTACCATCAATATTAGAGTTACCTACCACAACTACACTTGGAATGCTCTTTTCCTTATGTACCTCGCAATTATCATGTATAGATGCAATATGGTGCTCTTCATTGTTTTCAAGTGCCTCAAGTGAAACATCATCTTCACTCACCTTATAAGAGGAGTCAACAAAACTAGAAGAAAAATTAGCATTAGTGGTCAAGCAAACAAAATCATTAGAAGATGGAAGTTTGAGTGGCTCTTCCAACATTGGTCCAACCTCCTCCCTACTTCCAATTTTTGGAACCTCTTTAAAAGTGTCCTCCCTTAGTAGTGCTTGGCCAACCCCAATTGCTACATCATCCTCATTGATTTTAACATTCATTTCCTTTGCTTCTTCCTCTATTTTCTTCCTCAAAGCAATTTGGTCCTTAAGCATTTCATGAAGGCTAAGAGAAGTAAGATGAATTTTCAAATTGTCATGCCTAAAAGAGTATTTGTTAGTGTAACACCCCTTTTTCTACCCAACGGTTTATTAAAAAAATATCAGAGTTTTTCGCGCCAAAAGGGTGTCACATTTTTCGAACCGGAAAACCATTTCGCAAACAGAGTACTTTAATTATAACTAACTTCTTTTCAAAAACATGCAGCGGAAATAAAAAGGTTTAACTTGGCAATCATACTTCAAAAGGTTTACAACTTAGAAAGGCATATACATAACACATAAGGAAAGACACAAGGACAACCCTCCCGAGTGCTACGTATCAGAGCCGACTCGACCATACTAGAAGAAGAATCTCTAGCCACCTTCAGTCACCGTCACCTGCAGGTTGCCGACATACGAGGCAACACGACGCAGTAGGGTGAGTCTCACTACATAGATAATAATAGATAAAACAAGAAACACAGTATAATAGGCACACCAGGGATACCATCAACTTACTACACCAATAATACAGTTACACCAAATCCAGTTACGCCGAATACTGTTACACCAAGTACCGTCACACCAAATACAGTTACACCCAGAATACAGTTACACCATTAGTTCAAGAAGACGCAATCAAACACAGGACGTGTATGCAATATGGATCCAACCCAAAACTCCACTGGGCTTTCTTACACAGGACATTAATGTATGAAATGCAACCCAAAACTCCACTGGGCATATGCATGTGGATCCATTCACCAAAATTGCCTTGAGGGCATTCACCACACACCAAAATATTTTAGGAGGCCGAGGCCTATTCACCAGAAATGCATATGATTATGTGACACCATGACAATGCATCAAGCACAACAAAATCACCAAAGTACGCCATAGCATATTCACCAATAGTTTTACTTATTCACCAACACCAAAAGAGGATCATAGACCCCATTCACCAATAATTATATACTCACCAATCACCAAGATATATTCACCATTTATATGCATCATAAACATCACAATCACATCATGACATCGTCATAAACATCACCCTTACATTATTAGCCAGTTAGTACAGTTTTTAGAAACAACCCGAATGGTTCCCAGACTGGACAGATTCTGTCCTTCCACTTCAAATCACTCTAAACTGACTTACACTTGACCAAATGGAACAAAACCTTAGCCTTAACAAAAGCAATTTGAGTATAGTTTCTAATGGAAAAAGAATCGTTCAAATCAGAGTTCAATTGAAGACACAAGACGTGAAACACTGAACCTATACCTAGTTTAAGTCCAGAAATTTGACCTGACTTGGGACGCTCATAACTCGAGCTACACTACTCCAAATTTAACCAAACCAGTGCCAAAGTGACCAAAATTAAGTCTGTTTTCTAACAAAAAAAGTCCCATAATTTTTGGACGAACAGAAAGTTCCCAGTTTTAAAAATACCGAACCTATGTCCAGAATGCTTCCAGAATATTACCCTAACTTGTGGAATTCATAACTCGATCTTCACAGCTCCAAACGCAACCAAACCAGCGTCAAATTAACAAGAATTCAATCAAGTTTTCGAAATGACAAACCACATAATTTTTCAATTAGTAAAACGTTCTCAGTCACTGAAATACTAAACCTATGTCAGAACATCTCAAAACAGTGAATTCAACAACACAAACAACCATCACACTTCAGCCACATATAGATATTATAAACATCAACAGCAATTTAAACAACTACTCCTAACACCTAGTCCCCATGATTTCGTGGTTAATAAATTATTAACTATGAACGAGAGCCCCCTTACCTTATTGAAGAACTCGAATCCTTAGGCTTAGAAACCTTGAAAAACTTAGCTTTTCTTCTCTCTCCTCTTTTCTTTTTTGGTCACGAACTCCTCTCTTTCTTTTTCTCTATGGAAGCCACGAAATTCCTCTCTTTTTCCTTGCCTTGGCCGCCACTCCTTAGCTCTCACTCTCTCACAAAATCTAATTTTCTCAACTAATGAAACCCTAACTTAAAAACTCCTTATTTATAGGCTCACTTAACCAATCATGGGCTTTCTTAGTTTATGACTTAATCATGGGCCTCCACTAACACCTCTAATTCGCCACCACCTATCCACATATACTAACAACTAATTATTTCTAATATTCTATCACATAAAATCCCTAAATAATTATTCCTATCATTTTATTTTATTTTTCTCAAACACAAACCCTAGATAATTAATTAAATAAATTAACTAATTATTTTGGGCTGTTACAACTCTCCCCCACTTAAAAGAATTTCGTCCTCGAAATTCATAAGCTAAACACAAAACAACAAATACAACACACAAGCAAAGCACAGAGTTCACACAAGAAAAAAAAAACATGACAAGCAATACAATACTAGTAGGAGCATCTCCCCCACTAGTTCTCTTACCATTACCTTCATGATCAGGATCATCTCTGCAACACAAACCACAGTCAGAATAAAAGACAACAGTTGGTCGCTAACCGACACAACGACTCGATGACTCGGTCGGATGGACCAACCATTGCTCTGATACCACTACTAACTAGCAATCAAATACACTAACATATAAATAACACATTTAGGCAATTTAAAATCATCAATTCAAACATAATAAAATGTTGCAAGCCTTAAATAACTCAATTAAATAAATAATTGAAATGCTTTTTTTGGGGCGTTACAGTTAGCATATCCATCATAGATTACTTTTTTATCATGTTTCCTTTTTTTACCTAGGATTAGGTGGGCGGTCTCTATAGGTACAACATCACATAAGACTATGTCTTTGTAACTATGAGTAGAAAAGCTAACAAACACTTTTTTATTCCCAAGAATTTCTTCTTTATCTTTATAAAACTTGAGCATATATAGTGTTGGATGGTCAAAGGTGTGAAGGTTGAGTTTTGTAACTAAACGAGTGCTAGCCATATTAAGACAACTCTCACCAACCACTTGCAAACAACATACACTATTTTGAACACGACATCTTACATGGAAAAAAGAAGAAGTAATAGCAATAGGAATAGAAGTAGAGATTTTCTCTTTACCATGTGGCACCACGGCCGAAGATTTATCATCTTCAAAGTTAGATTGAAAAGCTTCTTCCATGTTTGCATTGGTATCCCTCATTCTATGTCTCCTTTCATGTTCTTCCTCCTCAACATACTTATCTCTTCTATACCTCCTTTGATCCTCATCATATCTATATTTTCTATACCTCCTTACATAGTACTCATGAGGGGAATCATGTCTCTTAGGAGAAAGATACCGTCTAGGTGAAACATGTCTCCTTGGGCTTCCTTTGTACCATTCATCCATCCTTCAAGTGCAATGTGACAAGAAGAGTTAGAGAATAACAAAAAAAAGTCCAGCCACCAATAAGTCCTCACAAGTGTATTTAGCTCACCAAATTTCACTCCACTCGTGTTTAGGCTTTTTAGGAAAAATACTCTCAACTCAAGGAATTTTTTTTGGGCACACAAGTGTAAAGTAGGGTCACTCAAGTCACTATTCTCCAATGATCTCTTAGGAGTGAACCTCAAAAGCCTCTTTCCAACCTTGATGTTGATATTACTATAGATTCTCAAGGAGAGTATTGTCAATCACCAAGAATGCCAAAAAGGGAAAGAAACTACTATGACAAACTTAGGAATTTTGATGACCAAAATCAAAAGCAAAAAATTTCAAAAGGATAACCCAATATAGAGTATTTAAAGAAAAATTTAAACTACCAAAAAGAGACTCAAAAAGATTTGGTAGCAATGCACCAAAGAAAACGCAACAAAGTTGGCAAATAAGCCTCCAAGGGCAAAATGGTCCAAATGCCCCCAAAAAGTTTTGAGAATATTTCTCAATGAACCAAATAATTTTTACTAACAGTGGGAATTTTTTATGGAGTTTTTGGAATTTTTTTGATGCTCCCGTGATAAGGTTGATGCCTTTTTTCTTGAAAATAATACTTGTTTTGCTGTTTTTTTCTATTTGTTTCACTATTTTCTTTTTTTCTAATATTTTTTCAATGTCTCAAATAATACTAGATTTTGAGACAAACAACTTGGCCTTTGAATCACGGTAAACGGAGCTATATTGAATCCAGAAACATCATTCGAAGTTTTAACCAAACAATTCTGGATCAAAGAATTTCTGGAAATGAAGAACACCAAGAACACAAGTGAATGATTGATTTCTTACAACAGGTTTATCTCATTGAATACTCAACCAAATCAGACGAAACTTGTGTCCATTTTACTCAAAATTTCACAAGGAATTTAACTATGGAACTTTCAGAACCAAAAAAGCACTTATGCAGAAAAGCACTTCTGGACACTAATGTTGAAGATGAAGTTGATGAACACATCACACTCAAATTTCCAGAATTCTCAAATCTTCACCAAATCAAGCAAATGAATAGTGCTTTTCAAGCGAAATTTCACAAGGAAGCTGAATATATCATCAATTTTCACAAAAGAGTGAAAGAGCTTACTCGAAAACGTGATTTTTAGAGGCAAAACGTGATTTAGGTTGTGAGTATGGTATATTGCTCAAAACTCAATCAAAAGGCATGAAACCAAGTGCTGTAGATTCTAAATCAGTGCAGTAGGCAAACGCACACAAGAAATTTGTGAAAAAACGAAGCAAAATCAGAATCGAATTTGAGTTTACAAAAACGAAAATGAGTCACGGTTTGAACTCGAAATGGAGCAATTTCTAACCAAATCACACGAAACAAATGTGCATCATATCAGAAATTGAAATAGAAACTAGATGCAAGAATCCGTTTCACAAGAAACACACTGAAGAATCAAAACGAAAATCAGACAGTAAGATTACATGCACATGAACCGTGTTTGAAAACAAAAAAAAAGTGAGACAAAAAAAATTGCCAAAATTCTACTAGCTTTGATACTCACTTTGATGAGATCTAACATTATCTCCTAAGATTTGGATCTAGAAAAATGACAAAACAAGTTATTTCTCACAAAAACACAAGAACAAGATTAACAAAAACACAACACAAATGACACAACACTTACTTGAAAGGAAGAAAATGCAAATATGGAAGAGATAGAAATGGAAATGGAGAAGGAAGTCCACCACTTCTTCCTTGGGAAGATGATAAGGACAACACTATCCTTGAGCTCTCCTAGCCTCAAGGTTGTGTGCTCAAGGTTCTCATCTCAAGAATCCTTGGAGAATCCATGATGAACCTTCACTAACATTAGCAACTAGCCACTCACCACTCACTTAGGTATTAGGGCATTCTCATGCTCAAAATGTAAAAGTGAATTTCATTCAATAAAGTTCTAAGGAATTACAAGGAAGAGAAAACTAATTATATGTTGGACTATTGGATCCTAGGCCCAACATACAATCGACTAAAAGAAAAGCAAGGCCCATGGCCACATCAAAGTAACTAAAGGTCATAGCCTCCTAAATGGCCAACAAGGCTCAAAAAGAAATGTTCATTACAATTAAAAATGAAATCCTAAATTTATTGAAAAGCAAATACACAGAAATGGGGAACACTAGAGTTTGATAATTCTAGAAACTCCCTAAGGTATTCTTGGTCACCTTTAGTGTGTCCTTGTCAATTATCAAGGTGGACACACTAAAGTATATTCCCTTTAAGTGTTGAATGTCTTTTTGGTCTTTTGAATCTTTATCTTTATGACCGTCATCCAAGCTCCAAAGTTAGGCTAGACATGCATGTGGGTTCACATCAACTATTCAGGTAGAACTTTTGTCAGGAGTTCAGCCAAATACGTTTGCTACTATTTGCCCAGGGGGCAAATAATGGCGAATGATAGGTTTGATGATGCAGCAAGACACATTTGAATGCCTCTAGTTATTCCATCTGCTCTGGCTAATGGTACGACTATGCAGGCTACTAATCAAGGACTTGCTGATTATCAAGCTCTGGGCTTTGGAATACAGATGCAGCTATCTGGAGATTATATAAGACAGTAGCAATGGAATAATTTTCCACCTACTTATTATAATCAACCATTACATCAGTATGTCTCAGAAAGGCCTAGCGAGATGGGTTCAATTCCTCCTCCAGGAGTTGTGTATACAACAAATGGTCATTATAATAGAGAGAAGCCATGGAATACTATTCCACCTCTTTTGAGTAATAACTAAGTTGTTCATGAGACTCAATATATAAATCATCGAGGTTATGTAGCAGAGCAGTCATGGAGACCAACTCCACCTCTTGCGGCTAATCATACAATGGTTCCAATGAATCATGGTGGTTACGTCACAGAGCTGCCATCACTAGTGGAAAAAAGGCATTTCATATCGGTTAAAATTGACATTTCATATCGGTTCCTGAACTGATGTAGAAAAAGGAGATATAAAAAATAGGGACATTTCATATCGATTCCTGAACCGACATGAAAAATGGTTTTCATATCAGTTACTCGTAGACCCGTTATAAAAAGTCAATTTTTATCAAGTATAAGCGTATTTTTGACATCGGTTTTTTATTGCAACCGATATAAAAAGTACTTTTGGCATCGGTTATCCAAAGGAACCAATATTAAATATTGACTTTTAAGATCAGGTGATTTTAGAACCGATGTTAAAACTAGATATTTTTTTTTAAAAAAAATTGGTTTTTGATCAGCATAATGGGATAGGTATATACTGTATAATCTCAAATATTATAATAATTAAAAGATGAAACATCACAATCTCAAATACATATTATCAAATCTAATCAGCACAACCTCAATTGTTTTCCATAACTATCCAAAATCCTCAGCACAAACTCAAATACATATTATCAAATCTAATCAGCACAATTTGACGTACAATCTGACGTACATAGTCATAACATATTATAAACACGTGCTTTAGTCCACGAACACGCTGAGCATTACGAGCCGCAATGGCCACATTTCCAAAAACACAGAAGCCCATAGGTCCTTGAGGAACAGCGTGATGTCCTGGTGGTCTTATCAAAGCAAAACCAGTAGGTGGATTTTTCTTTATCTTTCAAGCTGCAACCTAAATATGATATTCAATAAGCGAAAATTATAGCATAAAAATGAGTACAACCCCTAGTGCTTCACAATTATTGAAACAGTTATGTCAAAGACCAACTATTCTAAAACCTTAAGCTATTAGGCCTGGGAATATTTTAATATCTCTTTAAGACGACATTTGGTTGAACTGGACCCAAATGGGCAGGATCCACACTGGGCTCACTATCATGTAACCAACTAAAATTTACAAATACGAAAACCATCCTCAATCAAGTTCAATTATGTAGTTGCTATGAAAAGCAGCAAGTAATTGAAGTTTTCCCTCCAAGATAAGTATAACTACTCCGAAAACCAGTATTCTCAACCTTTTTTACTCCCCGAAAGCTTTCAGCATATTTCATGTTCTAATACTAAATTTTCTTCTAAAACTGCTAGTATGGCTATCACTATAACATCAAAATTCTTGTTAATTATATTCATGGACCCAATAATCATGACAATTGCAAGCTCGCAGCAAGAAGCATATGTCAAATAAATAATCAATCCCCAAGTAAACAACAGTTATGGTTGCATAAATACCTATGCTCTCCCATTGCATGGAACAAAATCATCTAACATGACAACTTTAAGCATATAACTGAAAATAAAAATTTGAAAAAATATTCCATACTTAATCAATTGCCAACGACTAATAGATCTTCATAAATTGCCAACATCAATTCAGAACTAGGCTAGCAACCAAAATCATTTAAGAAATGCTTTAAGCGTATAAGTGGTTATAAAAAGCCAAAAAAGATTTAACCTGTAAAATGAATTAAGCTTACTAGACAAAAACAGATGCAGAGGCTACTGCTGTCCATCTGCTACCAGAAAAGGACTCGAATTTTAAGGCATTTTATATTAAAATTAAGCTATGATGAAATAACATGACCTTCAAAAGTTCAGATCAAGAAATGAAGAAAGTACATTTTCCATATGAGCTTTCATTGTTTCCTGAACCACGTCCTCTCAGTATTATTGTTTCTCATGTTTCATTCATAATGTGATTTATGTGGCACTTCACTGGTATTTCAACACCATATGTAACTATAAATAGCTACAACACTTTTCCATTCCCCCAGTCCATCCTCCCTTTTTTTCTGGCCTAATTAATCAACTCCTGGAAAATCAGATCACCTAAGCCATATTGAAGTATTTCCCTACATCAAATATTCAAATCATAAGTTTAGAACAATTCACGGTTAATCCAAGACTAGTGGGGGAAAAGACTAAATAGTAAATGTATGAAAAACAAGACAGCAGATGACAGAGTACAGAAGAGGAAACCATAAAATGAGACCCAAAGCGCCAACAGAGTACAGAAGGGGAACTTCAAACAAAATTGTAGTGGAAAGTTTTACATAGATGATTGGTATTCTCTGATTAGCATTATTGTAATGCTTTAATGAAAAGTTCATCTGTACTTGTAGTGCAAAAGACACAATGCTTCAGAGTGACTACATTTGGATGATCCATTACACGCATCAACTGTCGCTCACGGTTCTTGTATCTCCGGTTTTGTAAAACCTTCTTAATGGCCACTGCCTCTCCAGTTTCCAAACATTTTGCCTAAGAGAGCAATTGTCAGCATGTGCAATAATAGGTGGAGATAGCAAGAGTTACGAATATAGTATTAGCATACCTGGAAAACAATTCCAAATGATCCAGTTTCTACTTCCCGTTCTTCCATGTAATTAATAGTCTACAAAAATCATTGTACAAGACATCAAACCTCCAATCCAGGATAAATTTTAAATGGCATTCTTAACAACTCAGCAAATCATTCAAAAGTGTAGTATTATCAGTAAAATGGGATTTACAAAGATAATACCTGATTGGGCTCCCCATTTTTGCCTCCAATTGTTGTTGATATGATGTGACCCGTGAGAGAATTATCTTCGTTGATAACAGAGGTAGACATCTCCTGTGAATTATCATGTTTATGACACAAGGTATATGGAATATTAGAATTTTGATTCTTTCACAAAGGATTTCAAAATGGTTTGTTTTCAGAAGAAAGCTAAAACTAAAAGTTGTGCAAAACAATAAGTAAAGACTTCGAAGATCAACAAGATACACAACTAAATCATCATATTTCAAGAGCATATCCAATAGTTCAAGAGGTAACTTTCTAAAAGATATAAAATAACTTGAATAACAAATCTAGAAAGAAAGACACGATGAAAGTCCCTATCTTTGATGTTGAAATTTCGACAACATGCTCATAGAAAAAAAAGGAATAAGTCATAATTTTGGAGGATTACATACATAATAATTAACATAAATTTCACCACAACCAATAAATTAGGAAGAAAACCATAATCATAGGGGAATCTTCCCCCATTTGGAAGACATAATATTTCTTCATACCAACTCTTTTGTTGCTTGAAGTTGTAAACACTGCTTCTTCCATTCCCATTGGTATCCAATAACCATTGTTAGTTATCCTATTCTGTGTCCTTCTACTATATTAGTACCATTGGTTTCCCCTCACCCAATGCTCTACCTGCAAAAAGAGAATTTATGGTCCTAGCAAAAACATAAGCAACTAAGGCCAACTCCATGAAAAATGGCCTCAACAATACAAATACTTTTGCTTGATTTCAATATGCTCTTGTGGTCTTAGGTATGTTTGCTTTCTAATTAATCTGCTCTAGCACAATCACAACAAAAGATGCACATATTGGTTTGTGGCTATTTGTTTGTGAGGTAATTCTTCACTAGTATTGGAAAAGCATCAATCAAGATTCTTGAAGCATCAACATCCTAGTATAATATCAAGAGTCCCCCCAGGTGATGATATCTGCTGTAAGCCATAAGACTGATATTTCAACATATGGTAAAAATTAGGACTGATATTTCAACATATGGTAAAAATTAAAGGGTGCTTATTTTACTTGAATAGATGCCATAGCAGTATGGTTCTACATGTTACCCTGTCGATGTTATACTTATAGTATGCTTTGAACATAAAGCAACAAAGCTCTTTCTATCCTACTCATCCTTTCACAACCACCATGTTAAACCAACAAGCTCTGTAAACTTGAATATACTAAGCTAATTAGAATTGTTTCCTTTTCGTTGATACTAGTGAACTTACAAGAATGATACAAAGACAAAACAATAACATCTTGTAGAAAGAAAATTCCAAAACCATTGCCGTTTTCTTTTAGACAAAGCAACAAACATCAAAGGGGTTTGGCTTTATTAAAATGATTAAGCAAATTAAAGACCATAAAGCATAAGAGAACAACATGAAAGGCTTCAAGTGTGAAAATGAGACAAATAAAAGGTTCAAGACAAGAAGAAGACATAATTAAACATAAAAACAAATCACTCATCAAAGAAAAACCTTCAAAAGGCAAAAATGAAGTTGAAGCCCTCACCTTTACAATGTCTCAGACTTCAAGCTTTTCTCACAAAGCTGCTTCCTTTTATGATTCAACCCTCCCTAGTAAAATAAGAAAAAAATAAGATTAAAAAACAGAAAACACCCCAAAAAAAGATCGCAAATCCCAATCGTGTAACCCTAAAATTCACAAATCCAGTAAAATAGCAAAGAACATAAGAATTGGGTACCTCAAAAGTTGCGAAAATCTGGAAAAAGGAACCTGGTTAAAGAAGACGACGTGGGTTTGTGAGAGGGTTGCAGTGATAGGCTTTCAGAAGACGCGGTTAAAGAAGACGACGTGGGATTGTGAGAGGCTTTCAAAAGGAACCTGGTTAAAGAAAAAGGAACCGTCTCAGGGTGGTTGCAGCGAGATGGTTGCCGTTTGATGATATTGTTCCACCGAGTTTCAGTTTGATGATAGGGTTGCAGTGAGAGGCTTTCTGGAGGCATGCGAAAGGGTTTTTGCAGCGAGAGGGTTTCTACAGCGAGTTTGAGGAAAGGGTTTATCTCTTGTTTCCAGTGAGTTCCAGCGAAATGGAAGGGAAGGGAAAGGGAAAAGGATTTTGCGCTCTTGTTTCTGGAGCGAGAGGGAATGGAGCGCATGTAACACCCCTTTCTAATAACCTTACTTTTTAATAAAATCAGAGTCTCCCTTTTTTTTTTTTTGAAAACAATTAAGACGAGTGCTACACTTACTCCATAAAAATCAAGATACATAACACCACAAGAAAACGTTTAGTTCGCATCAACTAAATCCAAATCACCACCAGCAGCGGAATAATAATGAGTTCTAAAATTTAAAACCAATACACCACCAATAAAATCTAACAGTTTTAGGAAAAATAATGCATAGACATAGGACACCCCCCCCGGATGGTGACATACATTGAGAGTGATGGAAGTGTCACCGCTACGTATCAGAGCGTGACACTTCCTACCAGACGAAGGCATAAAGGAATCCTTCACTCGTTATTACCTGCACGTTGCCGACATAAGAAGCAACATAAAAGCAGTAGGGTGAGTCTCTTTTCATAATTAATAACATATGGGAATTAAGCACTGCATAGGAAAAAAGGAAACCAGGCACACCAATTCACAACAATGGGAACAATCACAACAGCATTCTATTTCCAAGCAGCACTATACAATATATATGATTATGCATGTAATGCAACCCAAACTCCACGGGTACATGCATGTCGGATCCGTCACCAAATACAAATAGGCCGTAGCCTCTGCTCACCAAATAAAACTAGGCCGAAGCCTCTGCTCACCAATTAAAATTAGGCCGTAGCCTCTGCTCACCAATAATGCACATGTTTCATGAGATGCTATGGGAATGCATCACAACACACCAAGTCCAATCAATTCACCATTTTAAATTCATAATCTCACCTTAGTACATTAATCAGCTCACCAAATTAAAATTAGGCCGAAGCCTCTGCTCACCAATCTCACCTTATCACACTCACCAATTCAGCTCACCACTCACACCAACACCAACTCAAATAGACCAACTTAGGACATTGACACGACATAGGGAAAGTGGATGAAAATAGCCATTTGGACACTTGAACACCATCAGCCCAGAAACACCAGTAAAATAATTTATTTTTGCATAAAATTGAGACCATTGGATAGACACTGAAATTAGCTTCGAAACGCATTTTGAACCGTTAAATTTGGATAACCGAGTCAAAAGTTACATTAAAAACAAAATAGGAAAAATATTTAGACATCCTGGAATCTGGCGCCCAGGCGCTGGGCGCCCAGGGGCAACACAGCACTTGGCGCATGGGCGCTTGGCGCCCAAGGGAGGCAACACGCACAGGCGCATGGCGCCCAGAGAACAACAACGCGCATAGGCGCTGGCGCACAGGAAGCAACAGCGCGCATAGGCGCTTGGCGCCCAGGAAGGCAACACGCGCATAGGCGCATTGCGCCCAGCACAACAACACGGCGCCCAGGCACTAGGCGCCTGAGGCCAACATGCAACCAAGCTCATTTTTCTTCGAAATTGATTTTACACGAGCCAAATGCTCAGAACATGAAAACCCAATAAAAATTTCATCAAAAACTGAACATCATTTTTGGCGCCCATGCCTTAGGCACCTAGTGAAAACAGGCAACCCAACTCTTTTGTTGCCCAAAATCATTTTTCATGAGCCATTTTACCTGAATACGAAAACCTGAAAACAATTTTTACAAAACTATCACCAGGACATTGGGGCCCTTGGCGCCCATGACACAAGCAACAAGCGCCAAAACTGGCAGCACATTGACACAGGGACAGCAACACAGGGCAACAGGCACAGCAACACAGTGGCAACAGGCACAGCAACAAAGGGCAACAGAATTTGAAAAAAAACTGGCGCAGCACACTGGCGCCCATGACTATGGCGCATGACACAAAAATTCAGCAACACACGTATGGCGCCCAAGGCGCCTAGGAGCGTCCAAAAACAGAATTTTCCACTTTCAATCACCAATTTAAAATCACCAAATACTCAATTCTATGTATATGATTCAAATGCCACCATGATTCCCAATTTCACCAAGTAAGCACCAAATAGTCATATAATCAAACATATGATCTCCAATTCGCATTAGCAACAATCTCAAACATTAATCATGCGATTTTCAACATAGCAATTCAATCATCAAGCATCACAATACTATGAATTAATCATTAACATCACAATTCATTCATAGAACTAACCTAGAACCCTAACCCTAAGCAATCACAATTCGCATAAATTATTAAGAACTAAAAGAGGACCCCCTAACCTTATGGAAGTCGAATTGCTAGCAAAGCTCCAAGGAAAAATTGCAAGACTCCAATCAAGCTCTTCCTCCTCTTGAGTGATTCGCCCCCTTTCTCTCCTTCTCCTCTTCACTTCGCACTTCTCCTCCTCTTCTCACTCTCTCTTTACGTTTCTTTTCTTATTTTTTTCAATAGAGTAACAAAATGAAAACTAACCCCTAGACCCCTTGTGAGTCGAATACTTTGACCAGGCAATGGGCCACGGGCCTAATTGTGGATCACGGGCCCTTGCTCGCACCACTCAATCCGTGACAACACCTCCTAATAAATAAAATAAAATAATTAAACCTTAAATTATTTAATTAAATTAAATAAATATTGTAAACCTTAAATAACTTAATTAAATAAATAATTAAATTATTTTGGGGCGTTACAACTCTCCCCCACTTAGAATATTTCGTCCTCGAAATTACCTGAATCAAACAACTCCGGAAATGCTTCCCGCATCTTACTCTCCAGCTCCCAAGTCATACTCTCACCATCATAGCCGACATATGCAAACTCTTCCGACTTAAAGCATCAGCCACGACATTAGCTTTGCCGGGGTGATAGTTCAAGCCGAAATCATAATCCTTCAGCAATTCTAACCAACGTCTCTGTCTCATATTGAGTTCCTTCTGATCAAACAAGTATTTTAAACTCTTATGGTCACTAAACACTTCAAATCTAGTACCATACAGATAGTGCCTCCAAATCTTCAGCACAAACACAATTGCAGCTAGCTCCAAATCATGAGTAGGGTAGTTCTTCTCATGGGTCCTCAACTGTCTGGACGCATAAGCTACTACCTTACCCTCTTGCATTAACACACCTCCCAAACCCATCTTGGAAGCATCACAATATACTACAAACGGTTGATCCGGAACAGGCAAAGTCAAAACGGGCGATGTAGTCAACCTCTTTTTCAACTCATTGAAGCTCTCCTCACAGCGAGCATCCCACACAAAGGCCCTTCCCTTACACGTCAATTGAGTCAACGGAAGTGCCAACTTCGAGAAACCTTCAATAAATCTCCTGTAGTAACCAGCTAATCCCAAGAAACTCCTAATCTCAGTAACTGACTTCGGGCTCTCCCATTGAGACACAGCATCAACCTTGGCTGGGTCCACAGCTATACCATTACCAGAGATAATATGACCAAGGAAACCTACTTCATTTAGCCAGAACTCACACTTAGACAATTTTGCATACAATTTCTTTTCTTTCAACGCTTCTAGCACTAACCTCAAATGTTCTGCGTGCTCCTCTTCTGTTTTAGAATACACCAGAATGTCGTCAATAAACACAACCACAAACCGATCCAAGTAACTATGGAAAGTACGATTCATGTACTCCATAAACACACCCGGCGCGTTGGTAACACCAAATGGCATCACAGAATACTCATAGTGCCCATATCTCGTTCTGAAAGCGGTTTTCTGAATGTCTTCATCTTTTACCGTGATCTGGTGATAACCCGACCTCAAATCGATTTTACTAAACACCTTAGCACCTACCAACTGGTCCATCAGATCATCAATTCTGGGAAGCGGATACCTGTTCTTTATTGTCACTTTGTTCAATTGCCTATAATCGACACAAAGTCTCATACTCCCGTCCTTTTTCACTAACAATACCGGAGCACCCCATGGTGACACAGTTGGCCTTACAAATTTCTTCTCAAGTAGATCTTCTAGTTGCTTTTTCAATTCAGACAACTCTGAGGCTGACATCCGGTACGGGGCCATAGACACAGGCCTAGTACCAGGTATAAGATCAATAGCAAACTCAACCTCCCTCTCTGGCGGAACACTTGGAATTTCATCCGGGAACACTTTAGGAAATTCACACACTACCTGAACCCCTTCAATGATCGCCTGATTCTCAGCAGACAATGACGCCATCAAAGCAAACAGATGAACTCCCTCTCTCATTACCTTATGCAAATGACCAGCAGGCAACAAAACAGATTCTTCTTCCTCAGGAGGAAGGAAACTCACAGATCTTCGGGAACAATTAATATGCACATGGTTATATACTAACCAGTCCATACCAAGAATGACATCCAACCCTCCCAACGGCAAATAAATAAGATCAACAAGAAAATCTCCGCCGAAGATTGACAGAGGGCACTTAGCACACACAAGAGAGGTAGTTACTGAACCCTTAGCTGGAGTGTCAATAACCATCTCCCTCATCATAGAAGATAAAACAAGGTCCAATTTCTCAGCACATAAAGCAGCAATAAATGAATGCGTAGCACCAGTATCAATAATAGCAATCAAGGGAATACCATTAATAAAACATGTACCTCTAATCTCATTAGTATCCTCTGATCCTGCGAGAGCAAACACTTTTCCATGAGACTTCTCTTTCTTCGGCTTAGTACACTTAGTACTAATATGACCTGATTCCCCGCAATTGTAGCACACCACATCCCTTTTCTCACATTTCGCAGCCACATGACCTTCTTTACCGCACTTGAAACATTTATTATCCGAGCAGTCAAAACTCTTGTGACCCGGCTTGCCACACCTGTAGCACACAACCTTCGCAGGGGCATCTCCCCCACTTGTTTTCTTATTATCAGCATACCTCTGCTTACCCTTACCAGCCTGAACCTCATATGGCTTACCCCGATTCTGAAATTTACCCCTCAGATCTCTCATGACCTTGGAGTGAGCATTACTATCATCCTCATATATCCTGCAACTGTCGATCAAATCAGCGAATACCCGAATCTTCTGGTACCCTACAGCTTTCTTTATATCAGCCCTCAGTCCGTTCTCAAACTTAATACACTTTGAGAATTCAGAATCAGCATCAGCATAATGGGGATAAAACTTAGCCAATTCAGTGAACTTGGCAGCATACTCTGTCACTGACATGCTTCGTTGCTTCAACTCAAGGAACTCTATTTCTTTCTTACCTCTCACATCTTCAGGAAAATATTTCCGTAAGAACTCTCTACGGAAAGCAGCCCAAGTTATCTCCTCATTAGCAGTTTCCAATCTCTGCCTCACCTCTATCCACCAATCATCAACTTCCTCTGCCAGAGTATGGGTACCATACCTGACCTTCTGCGCATCGTTACAATCCATGACCCGAAATATCCTTTCAATCTCTTTCAGCCATGCTAGAGCACCATCTGGATTATACTTGCCCTTAAAGACAGGTGGATTCTCCCTCTGGAACGTGGCCAAACTGCGAGTCCCAGCATTTTCAGCACCATTTTGCTGGTTCCCAACAGCCTGAGCCATAGCCTGCAAAGCAGCAGCAAGAGCAGCGTCGTTCCTCCCAGCCATTTCAAACAATCACTGCAGCACAAACAGAAATTTAGAACTAATCTAACAATTCTATTTGTCATAAGACACTATGACAGGACGACTTGGCCGGACAGACCGAACTTCTCTGATACCACTAATGTAACACCCCTTTCTAATAACCTTACTTTTTAATAAAATCAGAGTCTCCCTTTTTTTTTTTTTTGAAAACAATTAAAACGAGTGCTACACTTACTCCATAAAAATCAAGATACATAACACCACAAGAAAACGTTTAGTTCGCATCAACTAAATCCAAATCACCACCAGCAGCGGAATAATAATGAGTTCTAAAATTTAAAACCAATACACCACCAATAAAATCTAACAGTTTTAGGAAAAATAATGCATAGACATAGGACACCCCCCCCTGGTGCTACGTATCAGAGCGTGACACTTCCTACCAGACGAAGGCATAAAGGAATCCTTCACTCGTTATTACCTGCACGTTGCCGACATAAGAAGCAACATAAAAGCAGTAGGGTGAGTCTCTTTTCATAATTAATAACATATGGGAATTAAGCACTGCATAGGAAAAAAGGAAACCAGGCACACCAATTCACAACAATGGGAACAATCACAACAGCATTCTATTTCCAAGCAGCACTATACAATATATATGATTATGCATGTAATGCAACCCAAACTCCACGGGTACATGCATGTCGGATCCGTCACCAAATACAAATAGGCCGTAGCCTCTGCTCACCAAATAAAACTAGGCCGAAGCCTCTGCTCACCAGTTAAAATTAGGCCGTAGCCTCTGCTCACCAATAATGCACATGTTTCATGAGATGCTATGGGAATGCATCACAACACACCAAGTCCAATCAATTCACCATTTTAAATTCATAATCTCACCTTAGTACATTAATCAGCTCACCAAATTAAAATTAGGCCGAAGCCTCTGCTCACCAATCTCACCTTATCACACTCACCAATTCAGCTCACCACTCACACCAACACCAACTCAAATAGACCAACTTAGGACATTGACACGACATAGGGAAAGTGGATGAAAATAGCCATTTGGACACTTGAACACCATCAGCCCAGAAACACCAGTAAAATAATTTATTTTTGCATAAAATTGAGACCATTGGATAGACACTGAAATTAGCTTCGAAACGCATTTTGAACCGTTAAATTTGGATAACCGAGTCAAAAGTTACATTAAAAACAAAATAGGAAAAATATTTAGACATCCTGGAATCTGGCGCCCAGGCGCTGGGCGCCCAGGGGCAACACAGCACTTGGCGCATGGGCGCTTGGCGCCCAGGGGAGGCAACACGCACAGGGGCATGGCGCCCAGAGAACAACAACGCGCATAGGCGCTGGCGCACAGGAAGCAACAGCGCGCATAGGCGCTTGGCGCCCAGGAAGGCAACACGCGCATAGGCGCATTGCGCCCAGCACAACAACACGGCGCCCAGGCACTAGGCGCCTGAGGCCAACATGCAACCAAGCTCATTTTTCTTCGAAATTGATTTTACACGAGCCAAATGCTCAGAACATGAAAACCCAATAAAAATTTCATCAAAAACTGAACATCATTTTTGGCGCCCATGCACTAGGCACCTAGTGAAAACACGCAACCCAACTCTTTGGTTGCCCAAAATCATTTTTCATGAGCCATTTTACCTGAATATGAAAACCTGAAAACAATTTTTACAAAACTATCACCAGGACATTGGGGCCCTTGGCGCCCATGACACAAGCAACAAGCGCCAAAACTGGCAGCACATTGACACAGGGACAGCAACACAGGGCAACAGGCACAGCAACACAGTGGCAACAGGCACAGCAACAAAGGGCAACAGAATTTGAAAAAAAACTGGCGCAGCACACTGCTGGGCGCCTGGCGCCCATGACTATGGCGCATGACACAAAAATTCAGCAACACACGTATGGCGCCCAAGGCGCCTAGGAGCTTCCAAAAACAGAATTTTCCACTTTCACTCACCAATTTAAAATCACCAAATACTCAATTCTATGTATATGATTCAAATGCCACCATGATTCCCAATTTCACCAAGTAAGCACCAAATAGTCATATAATCAAACATATGATCTCCAATTCGCATTAGCAACAATCTCAAACATTAATCATGCGATTTTCAACATAGCAATTCAATCATCAAGCATCACAATACTATGAATTAATCATTAACATCACAATTCATTCATAGAACTAACCTAGAACCCTAACCCTAAGCAATCACAATTCGCATAAATTATTAAGAACTAAAAGAGGACCCCCTAACCTTATGGAAGTCGAATTGCTAGCAAAGCTCCAAGGAAAAATTGCAAGACTCCAATCAAGCTCTTCCTCCTCTTGAGTGATTCGCCCCCTTTCTCTCCTTCTCCTCTTCACTTCGCACTTCTCCTCCTCTTCTCACTCTCTCTTTACGTTTCTTTTCTTATTTTTTTCAATAGAGTAACAAAATGAAAACTAACCCCTAGACCCCTTGTGAGTCGAATACTTTGACAAGGCAATGGGCCACGGGCCTAATTGTGGATCACGGGCCCTTGCTCGCACCACTCAATCCGTGACAACACCTCCTAATAAATAAAATAAAATTATTAAACCTTAAATTATTTAATTAAATTAAATAAATATTGTCAGCCTTAAATAACTTAATTAAATAAATAATTAAATTATTTTGGGGCGTTACAGCGCACGCGAATAATTTTGGCTCCGAGCCTAACAAATTTGCGTTTTCTATAACGGGTCTAGCATGGACCCGATATGAAATATGTAAATTAGCATTCAGAATTAGTGTTTTCTATAACGGGTATAGCGTGGACCCGATATGTGTAACACCCCCTTTCTAATAACTTTACTTTTAATAAAATCAGAGTCTCTTTTTTTTTTTTTTTTTGAAAACAATTCAAGCGAGTGCTACATTTACTTCATAAAAATCACGATACATAACACCATAAGAAAAAGGCTTAGCTCGCATCAACTAAATCCAATCACTATCAGCAGCGGAATAATAATCAATTCAAAATTAAAACCAATACATCACCAACAAAGTCTAGCAGTTTTAAGAAAATAAAGCATAAACCTAAGACACCCCCCCCTGGTGCTACGTATCAGAGCGTGACACTTCCTACCAGACGAAGGCATACAGGAAACCTTCACTCATCATTACCTGCACGTTGCCGACATAAGAAGCAACATAAAGGCAGTAGGGTGAGTCTCTTTTCATAATTAATAACATATGAAAATTAAGCAATGCATAGGAAAAAGGAAATCAGGCACACCAATTCACAATAATGGAACAGTCGCATCAATATTTTATTTCCAAACAGCACCACACAATATATGATTTATGCATGTAATGCAACCCAAACTCCACGGGTACATGCATGTCGGATCCGTCACCAATACAAATAGGCCGTAGCCTCTGCTCACCAAATCAAAATTAGGCCGTAGCCTCTGCTCACCAATAATGCATATGTCCATGAGATGCTATGGGAAATGCATTACAACACACCAAGTCCAAGCAATTCATCATTTAAAATTCATGATCTCACCATTGTATATAAATCAGCTCACCACATTAAAATTAGGCCGTAGCCTCTGCTCACCAATCTCACCCTATCACACTCACCAATTCATTTCACCACTCACACCAACACCAATTCAAATAGACCAGCTTAGGACATTGACACAACATAGAGAAAGTGGGTAAAAATAGCCATTTGGACACTTGAACACCATCAGCCAGAAACACCAGTGAAAATAAATTATTTTTGCATAAAATTGAGACTATTGGATAGGCACTGAAATTAGCTTCAAAACGCATTTTGAACCGTTGGATTTGGATAACCGAGTCAAAAGTTATGTTAAAAACAGTTTAGGAAAAATGTTAGACATTCTGGAAACAGGCGCATGGGCGCTGGGCGCCCAGGGGCAACACAGCGCTTGGCGCATGGGCGCTTGGCGCCCAGGAGAAGCAACACGCAACAGCGCACAGGCGCATAGGCGCTTGGCGCCCAGGAGCAACACGCGCAACAGCGCACAGGCGCTAGGCGCCCAGGGGAACAAGCGCGCAACAGCGCACAGGCGCTAGGCGCCCAAGAGGCAACACGCGCACATAGGCGCTGGCGCCCAGAAGCAACATCCAGGGAACAGCAGCAACATGGCGCCCAAGCACTAGGCGCCTAAGGCCAACATGCTACACAACTCATTTTGCTTCGAAATTCATTTTACACGAGCCAAATGCTCAGGACATGATAAATCAATAAAAATTTTCTCAAAAACTGAACTTTAATTTTGGCGCCCATGCACTAGGCACCTATTGAAATTTCGCAACTCAACTCCTTTCTTGACCAAAATCAGTTTTCATGAGCCATTTTACCCAAGTATAAAAACCTGAACACAATTTTCACAAAACTATCACCAGAACTTTGGGGCCCTTGGCGCCCATGACTCAAGCAACAAGCGCCAAAACTGGCAGCACAGGGAACACAGTGGCAACACAGGCAACAGGGACAGCAACACAGGCAACAGGGACAGCAACACAGGCAACACAGTGACACAGAATTTTGGAAAACTGGCGCAGCACACTGCTGGGCACTTGGCGCCCATGACCATGGCGCAAAAACAGAATTTTCAGCAACAATCCATAGGGCGCCTAAGGCGCCTAGGGGCATCCAAACAGAAATTTTTCCACTTTAAATTACCAATTAAAATTTACCAACACTCCTATATATAAATATAATCAAAATGTCACCATAATTTCCCAATTTCACCACATAATCACCAAACAATCATACACTCAAACAATTGGCCTACAATTCGCATATTGCCCCAATTCCAACATCAATCATAGAATTCTCAACATGTTAATTCAATAATAACATCAAAATACTATAATTTCTCAACAACAACACAATTCAATCATGGAAACTAACCTAGGACCCTAACCCTAAGCAATTCCCAATTCGCATAAGTATTAAGAACAAAAAGAGGACCCCCTAACCTTGTGAAATTCGAATTGATAGCCAAGCTTCAAGGGAAGAATGCGAATCACAATTGAGCCTCCTCTCCTTCTCTTTGAGCTTCGCCCCTCTCCTCTACTTCTCCTCTTCTATTCGCACTTTTCTCTTCTCACTTCTCCTCTCTTTTACGTTACTTTCTTTCTTTTCACAAATGAGACAAAAATGCCACTAAGTCACAAGACCCATAGTAATTCGACTCCAATGCCAAAGTAATGGGTCACGGGCCTACTTGTGGATCACGGGCCCTTGCTCGCACCACTTAAATAGTAACAGCACCTCCTAATAAAATAAAATTAAATAAATACATTAAACCTTGAATTATTTAATTAAATTAAATAAATATTGTAAGCCTTAAATAATTTAATTAAATAAATAATTAAATTATTTTGGGGCGTTACAACTCTCCCCCACTTAGAATATTTCGTCCTCGAAATTACCTGAATCAAACAACTCCGGATATGCTTCCCGCATCCTGCTCTCCAGCTCCCAAGTCATACTCTCACCAGCAGCTCCCAACCACACCACCTTCACCAACGGAATTTCCTTCCCTCTCAGAATCTTTACTTCTCTATCTTCAATCCGCACCGGCATAGTCTCAACCGTGAGATTATCCCGTACCTCTACTTCGTCCATCTGAATCACATGAGACGGGTCCGGAACATACTTTCGAAGTTGTGACACGTGAAACACGTCATGCAAGTTCGAAAGATTAGGCGGCAAAGCCACCCTATAGGCAACACTTCCCACCCTCTCCGTAATCTGATACGGACCAATGAAACGGGGAGTCAACTTCTTAGATTTTAAGGCACGCCCAACACCAGTCACCGGAGTGACTCTCAGAAACACATGATCACCGGCCTGAAACTCTAAATCCTTCCTTCTCTTATCATGATAGCTCTTTTGTCGACTCTGCGACGCTTTCATCTTCTCACGGATTAATTTTACCTTCTCAGTTGTTTCTCGCACAATCTCAGGCCCCAACACTGCACTCTCCCCAGATTCATACCAACACAACGGAGTCCTACATCTCCGACCATACAATGCCTCAAACGGTGCCATACCAATACTAGAGTGAAAACTGTTGTTATAGGTGAATTCTATCAACGAAAGATGAGAATCCCATGAACCTCCCTGCTCAAGAACACATGCCCTCAACAAGTCTTCTAACGACTGAATAGTCCTCTCCGTCTGACCATCTGTCTGCGGATGATAAGCGGAGCTCAACCTCAACTTAGAACCCAATGCTTCCTGCAAACTCTTCCAAAATTCAGAGGTGAATCTTGGATCTCTATCAGACACAATACTAAGCGGAACGCCATGCAACTTCACAATAGTCTTGATGTAGATTTCTGCCAACTTTGGAACTGAATAAGTCATATTAATTGGTAAGAAATGAGCAGACTTAGACAACCTGTCTACAATCACCCATATAGCATCAAACCCTCTCACTGTATTTGGCAACCCAGTTACAAAATCCATGGAAATGCTATCCCATTTCCATTCCGGAATCTCCAATGGTTGCATCAACCCCGCAGGCTTCTGATGCTCAACCTTAGACTTCTGACAAGTCAGACAAGAATACACAAACTGTGCCACATCCTTCTTCATACCAGGCCACCAGAACAGTTTCTTCAAATCTTGGTACATTTTTGTAGCCCCGGGATGAATACTCAACTTGCTTCTATGGCTCTCCTCAAGAATCATTCTCTTCATCTCAGCATCGTCAGGAATGCAGATCCTATCTCTGAATCTCAATACACCTTGGGAATCTAACTTGAAATCTCCACCCACATCTTGATCATTCACAACTAACAGGTCTACCAACTTTACATCTGACTTTTGTGCTTCTCGGACACTAACCAAAAATTCATTTCCAATCTTCAACATCCCCAATCTGACACTCTGCGGTGTCACTTCACAAACCAGACTCATGTCTCGAAACTGCTCAATCAATTCTAACTCTTTCACCATCATAGCCGACATATGCAAACTCTTCCGACTTAAAGCATCAGCCACGACATTAGCTTTGCCGGGGTGATAGTTCAAGCCGAAATCATAATCCTTCAGCAATTCTAACCAACGTCTCTGTCTCATATTTAGCTCCTTCTGATCAAACAAGTATTTCAGACTCTTATGGTCGCTAAACACTTCAAATCTGGTACCATACAGATAATGCCTCCAAATTTTCAGCACAAACACAATTGCAGCTAGCTCCAAATCATGAGTAGGGTAGTTCTTCTCATGGGTCCTCAACTGTCTGGACGCATAAGCTACTACCTTACCCTCTTGCATCAATACACCTCCCAAACCCATCTTGGAAGCATCGCAATATACTACAAACGGTCGATCAGGAACAGGCAAAGTCAAAACGGGCGATGTAGTCAACCTCTTCTTCAACTCATTGAAGCTCTCCTCACAGCGTGCATCCCACACAAAAGCTTTTCCTTTACACGTCAATTGAGTCAACGGAAGTGCCAACTTCGAGAAACCTTCAATAAATCTCCTATAATAACCAGCTAATCCCAAGAAGCTTCTGATTTCAGTAACTGACTTCGGGCTCTCCCATTGAGACACAGCATCAACCTTGGCTGGGTCCACAGCTATACCATTACCAGAGATAATATGACCAAGGAAACCTACTTCATTCAGCCAGAACTCACACTTAGACAATTTTGCATACAATTTCTTTTCTTTCAGCACTTCTAGCACTAACCTCAAATGTTCTGCATGCTCCTCTTCTGTCTTAGAATACACCAGAATGTCGTCAATAAACACAACGACAAACCGATCCAAGTAACTATGGAAAGTACGATTCATGTACTCCATAAACACACCCGGCGCGTTGGTAACACCAAACGGCATCACAGAATACTCATAGTGCCCATACCTCGTTCTGAAAGCGGTTTTCTGAATGTCTTCATCCTTTACCTTGATTTGGTGATAACCTGACCTCAAATCGATTTTACTAAACACCTTAGCACCTACCAACTGGTCCATAAGATCATCAATTCTGGGAAGCGGATACCTGTTCTTTATTGTCACTTTGTTCAATTGCCTATAATCGACACAAAGTCTCATACTCCCGTCCTTCTTCTTCACTAACAATACCGGAGCACCCCACGGTGACACACTTGGTCTTACAAATTTCTTCTCAAGCAGATCTTCTAATTGCTTTTTCAATTCAGACAATTCTGAGGCTGACATTCGGTACGGTGCCATAGACACAGGCCTAGTACCAGGTATAAGATCAATGGCAAACTCAACCTCCCTCTCTGGCGGAACACTTGGAATCTCATCTGGGAACACTTCAGGGAACTCACACACTACTTGAACCCTTTCAATGATTGCCTGATTCTCAGCAGACAATGACGCCATCAAAGCAAACAGATGAACTCCCTCCTTCATTACCTTATGCAAATGACCAGCAGGCAACAACACCGATTCTTCCTCTTCGGGAGGAAGGAAACTCACAGATCTCCGGAAACAATTAATATGCACATGGTTAAATACTAACCAGTCCATACCAAGAATGACATCCAACCCTCCCAACGGCAAACAAATAAGATCAACTAGAAAATTTCTGCCGAAGATTGACAGAGGGCACTTAGCACACACAAGAGAGGTAGTTACTGAACCCTTAGCTGGAGTGTCAATAACCATCTCCCTCATCATAGAAGATAAAACAAGGTCCAATTTCTCAGCACACAAAGCAGCAATAAACGAATGCGTAGCACCAGTATCAATAATAGCAATCAAAGGAATACCATTAATAAAACATGTACCTCGAATCTCATTAGTGTCCTCTGATCCTGCGAGAGCAAACACCTTTCCATGGGACTTCTCTTTCTTCGGCTTAGTACACTTAGTACTAATATGACCTGATTCCCCGCAATTGTAACACACCACATCCCTTTTCTCACATTTCGCAGCCACATGACCCTCTTTACCGCATTTGAAACATTTATTATCTGAGCAGTCAAAACTCTTGTGACCCGGTTTGCCACACCTGTAGCACACAACCTTCGCAGGGGCATCTCCCCCACTTGCTTTCTTATTGTCAGCATACCTCTGCTTACCCTTACCAGCTGGAGCCTCATACGGTTTTCCCCGGTTCTGAAACTTACCCCTCAGATCCCTCATGACCCTGGAGTGAGCATTACTATCATCCTCATATATCCTGCAACTGTCGATCAAATCAGCGAATACCCGAATCTTCTGGTACCCTACAGCCTTCTTAATATCAGCCCTCAGCCCATTCTCAAACTTAATACACTTTGAGAACTCAGAATCAGCATCGGTATAATGGGGATAAAACTTAGCCAATTCAGTGAACTTGGCAGCATACTCTGTCACTGACATGCTTCCTTGCTTCAGCTCAAGGAATTCTATTTCTTTCTTACCTCTCACATCTTCAGGAAAATACTTCCGCAAGAACTCTCTACGGAAAACAGCCCAAGTTATCTCTTCATTGGCAGTTTCTAATCTCTGCCTCACCTCCATCCACCAATCATCAGCTTCCTCTGCCAGCGTATGGGTACCATACCTGACCTTCTGCGCATCATCACAATCCATGACCCGGAATATTCTTTCAATCTCTTTCAGCCATGCCAAAGCACCATCTGGATTATACTTGCCCTTAAAGACAGGTGGATTCTCTCTCTGGAACGTAGCCAAATTGCGCGTCCCATCATTAACAGCACCGGGTATATTACCCATCGCCCCGGCTATAGCCTGCAAGGCAGCAGCAAGTGCAGCATCGTCCCGTCTGGCCATTTCAAACTATCACTGCAGCACAAACAGAAATTTAGAACTAATCTAACAATTCTATTTGTCATAAGACACTATGACAAGACGACTTGGCCGGACAGACCGAAACTGCTCTGATACCACTAATGTAACACCCCCTTTCTAATAACTTTACTTTTAATAAAATCAGAGTCTCTTTTTTTTTTTTTTTTTGAAAACAATTCAAGCGAGTGCTACATTTACTTCATAAAAATCACGATACATAACACCATAAGAAAAAGGCTTAGCTCGCATCAACTAAATCCAATCACTATCAGCAGCGGAATAATAATCAATTCAAAATTAAAACCAATACATCACCAACAAAGTCTAGCAGTTTTAAGAAAATAAAGCATAAACCTAAGACACCCCCCCTGGTGCTACGTATCAGAGCGTGACACTTCCTACCAGACGAAGGCATACAGGAAACCTTCACTCATCATTACCTGCACGTTGCCGACATAAGAAGCAACATAAAGGCAGTAGGGTGAGTCTCTTTTCATAATTAATAACATATGAAAATTAAGCAATGCATAGGAAAAAGGAAATCAGGCACACCAATTCACAATAATGGAACAGTCGCATCAATATTTTATTTCCAAACAGCACCACACAATATATGATTTATGCATGTAATGCAACCCAAACTCCACGGGTACATGCATGTCGGATCCGTCACCAATACAAATAGGCCGTAGCCTCTGCTCACCAAATCAAAATTAGGCCGTAGCCTCTGCTCACCAATAATGCATATGTCCATGAGATGCTATGGGAAATGCATTACAACACACCAAGTCCAAGCAATTTGTAACACCCTAAAATTATTTAATTAATTTATTTAATTAAATAATTGGGGATTTAAATTAAGTTATTTGATGTAATTCGATTAATTAGAATTTTTATTTATTTTGGTGGTATTAGGAGAGAGTGGAGGCGCCACTTGCATGACTTGGGCTTAAGTGGAAAGCCCAAGCCCATGATCCACAATAGGCGAAGTGGTTAGTTGGAGGGGGGCTAGGGTTTGTGGCATTTTGCGAAATCAAAAGAAAGAAAGAAAGAAAGAGCGTGAGATAGAGAGAGAGCTAGGAGAGGCGCCGTAAGGAGAGAAGAGGAAGAGGAGAGAAGTCGCAAGCAAGGAAGAGCGAGGAGCGTGATTTTGTTGCTGTGATCCTGTGCGTGGCTATCTCCGGAGTCTCCGTTCTTCAATTTCGAGGTTAGGGGAGCTCTATCACTCTATCTAATACATTCTATGATAGGCCCTAGATCTAAGGTTTCTCCTAGATTGCATGATGTTTTTGATGTTCTTTGCGTTCTTGATTGTTCTTGATGCCAATTTTCGTATATATATATATATATGTGTTAATCATGAGTTCATGCGATTTGATTGTTGCTTGGTGCTTGATCTACGAATTGCACTATTGATGATGCTATGCGTATGTAATGAGAAATATGGTGTGATCTATGTGTTTGAATTGTTGAAAGTGAAGTCGCATAAGGGTGTGGTTGTTGGGCGCCTAGGGCGCCATGAAGATGTTAGTGATGATGTTTGTTTTAATTGAATTTTGATAAAGTGAGTTTTGGTAAATTGGTATGGGATAAGTGCGTTTTAGTTGCTGGGAAAAATTGGAGTTTTATGTTTTAAAATTGTGAAGAAAACGAATTTTTGGTTGTTAAAAAGTGTTGGACAAATTCTGGATGTTGCTGCTGGTTCTGGGCGCTGGGCGCCTATGCTGGGCGCTGGGCGCCTGTTCTGTGTTGTTGCTGCGCGTGGGGGCGCGCCTGGGCGCTAGGCGCCCGTGTCTGTGTGTGTTGCGCGCTGTGCGCGCCTGGGCGCTGGCGCCCGTGTTGTCTGTGTGTGTGCGTGTGCGCGCCTGGGCGCTGAGCGCCTATGGCGCTGTGTTGTGCGCGCATTGTTGCCCCTGGGCGCTAGGCGCCCGTGTCTGTGTTGCTTGTTGCGCTGTGTGGCGCGCTGTTGCTCCTGGGCGCTGGGCGCCTGTGCACTTGTTGCCTGGTTGCCTGGGCGCCTAAGGCGCCTGTTCCCTGGATGTTGCCTAATTTTTCCAAAACTGTTTTTATCATAACTTTTGACTTAGACGTCCGTTTTGAATGATTCGAAAAGTGTCATGAAGCTTTTTACGTTGTCTATTTGTGGGTTCAATTTTTTAAAATGAAAAATTGTTATTTTCTGACTGTTTGTGGGCGCCCAAGTGGCTGTCCCCGGTGGTCGTCCCAGTGACATTGAAAAATGACGTGGAACTCTTTAAAAATCCCTTTTGGTGTATAAACAACAGTTTTAAACACGGTAGTGTCAAAATGACTGTTTTGCCCCTAGTGGCCAAAGTTAATGATAATGAGGTGTAAATGACGAGGATGCCCTTGGTGGCTAGTCAAATGACTGTTTTGCCCCTAGTGGCCAAAGTTAATGATAATGATGTGTAAATGACGAGGATGCCCTTGGTGGTTAGTCAAATGACGTTTTTGCCCTCAGTGGCTAATGTTTGAGTTAAATGATGTTTATGTGTAAGTGTCAATTGGGGCCTGAGTGGCTAAGTGAGGTTAAGGTCTAAGTGGCCTAGTGATGTTGTGTGATGATTATGAATTTGACAGGTGCGGTGCTCCGTGCGAGCAAACAGGTAAGTGATGGGTCACATTGTTGACTGTGATCTGAGTAAGTGTGTGATTTTGTGAAGTGAGTGGTGCATGTCATAGAGTCTCATGCCCATATGCATAAAACCCAGTGATGTTTTGAGGCCTGAGTGGCTAAGTGATAATGAGGCCTGAGTGGCTAAGCGACGTTTTGTGAAAAGGTACCTTCATGCATATACCCGCGAGTGGGTTGCATTTCATAAATCTATATGACATGAGATGAGTTTGTGCATGATGTGAATGATGACTGTGTTGTGGATGTTTTGTGTATTGGATGCTGATTATTCTAGTGCGTAGCCTATGATTAGTGCTTATCATGTTTTCTATTATATAGACTGAAATGATGCTCACCCTTTCCTGTTTGAATGTTGCCCTCGTGTTGGTAACGTGCAGGTGATTCCCAGTGAAGGTTAGCTTCACCTTTCGAGTCGAGTCGTCATGCTCTGATACGTAGCACTCAGGGGGGATAATGAACTCGGCCTCTATTAATGATTTTTGATTATTTTGTCCATGTGGACCATTTGGTTATGTTTTACAAATTTCCGCTGCGTAGTTGTTTGTGTTATGAGAAGTTTTATAAGTGACGTTAACCATGAGGCTTGAGTTTTTGATATTGTGATGTGCTACGTGGACGTATTAATTTGAGTTAAACTGTTTTTAAAGTTGGATAAGCGACGTTTGTTTTGAGTACGTGTAACATTTCCTATGAACGAGATTTTTCAAACTCTGATTTTTATAAACAAAGTGACGGGTAGAAAGGGGTGTTACATTAGTGGTATCAGAGCAGTTCGGTCTGTCCGGCCGGTAGTTGAGTCGTCGTGTTGAGTAACATTGAGTTTGTTACTCGTTTCTGAATTCTGTTTTCTGTTGCAGTGCTAGAATGGCCAGACGAGACGACGCTGCTCTTGCTGCTGCATTGCAAGCTATGGCTCAGGCGATGCAGGGTCAGCAGAATGCTGGGGACAATGCTGGTTTTCGAAGTCTGACAACCTTCCAAAGGGAGAATCCGCCCACCTTTAAGGGCAAATATGATCCAGATGGTGCTATGGCTTGACTGAAGGAGATCGAGAGGATTTTCAGAGTGATGAACTGTACTGTTGAGCAGAAGGTCCGCTTTGGTACCCATATGTTAGCCGAGGAGGCCGACGACTGGTGGTTGGCTACTAGGCAGAGGTTAGAGGCTGTACAGGAAGAGATTACTTGGGAGGTTTTCAGCAGGGAATTTCTGAGAAAGTATTTTCCTGAAGACGTCCGCGGGAAGAAAGAAATAGAGTTTTTGGAGCTGAAGCAGGGTGGGATGTCTGTGACTGCCTATGCGGCAAAATTTGTGGAGCTAGCAAAATTTTATCCACACTACAGTGAGGCTACGGCTGAGTTTTCAAAATGCATCAAATTTGAGAATGGGTTGAGGCCTGATATTAAACAGGCCATTGGATATCAGAAGATTCGTGTGTTCGCAGATCTGGTTGACAGTTGCAGGATCTTCGAGGAGGACAGTACTGCTCGCTACAAAGCTACTTCTGAGAAAAGGGGCAAGTTTCAAAGTCGAAGCAAGCCGTATGAGGTTCCCGCGGGTAAGAGTTATCAGAGAGCTGCTGGAGGTAAGGGTTCTGGTGGGGGAGATGCCCCTGCTGGCATCGTCTGTTATAAGTGTGGCAAGCCTGGCCACAAGAGTACTACATGCAGGTCGGATGACAGAAATTGCTACCGTTGTGGTATTTGTGCTTAAAATTTGGAGGCACTACCTTTATGGTTCAAGGTTCGAAGTGTTCAGTGATCATAAGAGTCTAAAGTATCTGTTCGATCAGAAAGAGTTGAATATGAGACAGCGTCGGTGGTTGGAACTCTTGAAGGATTATGACTTTGGTTTGAATTATCATCCCGGCAAGGCTAACGTCGTGGCTGATGCTTTAAGCAGAAAGTCTTTGCATATGTCGGCTATGATGGTGAGAGAATTAGAGTTAATTGAAGAATTCAGAGATTTGAGTTTGGTTTGTAAAATGACACCTCGCAGTGTCAAGCTGGGAATGTTGAAGATTGATAATGATTTCCTGGGCAGCATCAGAGAGGCTCAGAAGTCAGATGTTAAGTTAGTGGATTTAATTAATGGGGTTGGTCAATCTGAAGATGAAGATTTCAAATTAGATTCCAGTGGTGTGTTGAGGTTCCGGGGGAGGATCTGTGTTCCTGACGATGAAGAGATGAGAAAGGCAATTTTAGAGGAAGGTCATCGTAGCAAGTTGAGTATCCATCCTGGAGCAACGAAGATGTATCAAGATCTGAAAAAGATGTTTTGGTGGTATGGTATGAAGAGAGATGTGGCGCAATTTGTGTATGCCTGTTTGACCTGTCAGAAATCTAAGGTAGAGCATCAGAAGCCTGCGGGGCTAATGCAACCGTTGGAAATACCAGAGTGGAAATGGGATAGCATAGCAATGGATTTTGTGACGGGGTTACCGAATACAGCTAAGGGTCATGACGCTATTTGGGTGATCATTGATAGGTTAACGAAGTCTGCTCATTTTATTCCTATTAATATCACTTATCCAGTGTCGAGGTTGGCAGAGGTATATGTCAAGGAGATTGTGAGGCTGCACGGTGTTCCGAAGAGTATTGTGTCAGACAGGGATCCGAGGTTCACTTCCGAGTTTTGGAAGAGTTTGCAGAAAGAATTGGGTTCTAAGTTGAAAATGAGTTCGGCGTATCATCCCCAGACCGATGGTCAGTCCGAGAGAACAATTCAGTCGTTGGAGGATTTGTTGAGGGCTTGTGTATTGGAACAGCGGGGTTCATGGGATTCCTATCTTGCGTTGATTGAGTTTACCTATAACAACAGTCACCATTCCAGTATCGGGATGGCACCGTTTGAAGCATTGTATGGCCGAAAGTGTAGGACGCCATTATGTTGGTATGATTCGGGAGAGAGTGTAGTTTTGGGACCGGAGATTGTCCGGGAGACTACGGAGAAGATCAAGATGATCCGTGAGAAGATGAAGGCTTCGCAGAGTCGTCAGAAGAGTTATCATGACAAGCGGAGGAAGGATTTAGAGTTTCAGGAGGGTGAGCATGTGTTCTTGAGGGTTTCTCCTATTACCGGTGTTGGTCGGGCGTTGAAATCGAAGAAGCTCACTCCTCGGTTTGTTGGTCCTTATCAGATATCCGAGAGAATTGGAAATGTGGCTTATAGAGTGGCTTTACCGCCAAATCTTTCGAACTTGCACGACGTGTTTCACGTGTCGCAACTTCGGAAGTATGTTTCGGATCCATCTCACGTGATCCAAGTGGACGATGTGGAGGTGCGGGATAATCTCACTGTGGAGACGATGCCCGTAAGGATTGAGGATCGTGAAGTGAAGGCGCTTAGAGGCAAAGAGATTGCATTAGTGAAGGTGGTCTGGCTAGGAGCTGCCGGCGAGAGTATGACTTGGGAGCTAGAGAGCAAGATGCGCGAGTTCTACCCAGAGTTGTTTGATCAGGTAAATTTCGAGGACGAAATATTCTAAGTGGGGGAGAGTTGTAACACCCTAAAATTATTTAATTAATTTATTTAATTAAATAATTGGGGATTTAAATTAAGTTATTTGATGTAATTCGATTAATTAGAATTTTTATTTATTTTGGTGGTATTAGGAGAGAGTGGAAGCGCCACTTGCATGACTTGGGCTTAAGTGGAAAGCCCAAGCCCATGATCCACAATAGGCGAAGTGGTTAGTTGGAGGGGGGCTAGGGTTTGTGGCATTTTGCGAAATCAAAAGAAAGAAAGAAAGAAAGAGCGTGAGATAGAGAGAGAGCTAGGAGAGGCGCCGTAAGGAGAGAAGAGGAAGAGGAGAGAAGTCGCAAGCAAGGAAGAGCGAGGAGCGTGATTTTGTTGCTGTGATCCTGTGCGTGGCTATCTCCGGAGTCTCCGTTCTTCAATTTCGAGGTTAGGGGAGCTCTATCACTCTATCTAATACATTCTATGATAGGCCCTAGATCTAAGGTTTCTCCTAGATTGCATGATGTTTTTGATGTTCTTTGCGTTCTTGATTGTTCTTGATGCCAATTTTCGTATATATATATATGTGTTAATCATGAGTTCATGCGATTTGATTGTTGCTTGGTGCTTGATCTACGAATTGCACTATTGATGATGCTATGCGTATGTAATGAGAAATATGGTGTGATCTATGTGTTTGAATTGTTGAAAGTGAAGTCGCATAAGGGTGTGGTTGTTGGGCGCCTAGGGCGCCATGAAGATGTTAGTGATGATGTTTGTTTTAATTGAATTTTGATAAAGTGAGTTTTGGTAAATTGGTATGGGATAAGTGCGTTTTAGTTGCTGGGAAAAATTGGAGTTTTATGTTTTAAAATTGTGAAGAAAACGAATTTTTGGTTGTTAAAAAGTGTTGGACAAATTCTGGATGTTGCTGCTGGTTCTGGGCGCTGGGCGCCTATGCTGGGCGCTGGGCGCCTGTTCTGTGTTGTTGCTGCGCGTGGGGGCGCGCCTGGGCGCTAGGCGCCCGTGTCTGTGTGTGTTGCGCGCTGTGCGCGCCTGGGCGCTGGCGCCCGTGTTGTCTGTGTGTGTGCGTGTGCGCGCCTGGGCGCTGAGCGCCTATGGCGCTGTGTTGTGCGCGCATTGTTGCCCCTGGGCGCTAGGCGCCCGTGTCTGTGTTGCTTGTTGCGCTGTGTGGCGCGCTGTTGCTCCTGGGCGCTGGGCGCCTGTGCACTTGTTGCCTGGTTGCCTGGGCGCCTAAGGCGCCTGTTCCCTGGATGTTGCCTAATTTTTCCAAAACTGTTTTTATCATAACTTTTGACTTAGACGTCCGTTTTGAATGATTCGAAAAGTGTCATGAAGCTTTTTACGTTGTCTATTTGTGGGTTCAATTTTTTAAAATGAAAAATTGTTATTTTCTGACTGTTTGTGGGCGCCCAAGTGGCTGTCCCCGGTGGTCGTCCCAGTGACATTGAAAAATGACGTGGAACTCTTTAAAAATCCCTTTTGGTGTATAAACAACAGTTTTAAACACGGTAGTGTCAAAATGACTGTTTTGCCCCTAGTGGCCAAAGTTAATGATAATGAGGTGTAAATGACGAGGATGCCCTTGGTGGCTAGTCAAATGACTGTTTTGCCCCTAGTGGCCAAAGTTAATGATAATGATGTGTAAATGACGAGGATGCCCTTGGTGGTTAGTCAAATGACGTTTTTGCCCTCAGTGGCTAATGTTTGAGTTAAATGATGTTTATGTGTAAGTGTCAATTGGGGCCTGAGTGGCTAAGTGAGGTTAAGGTCTAAGTGGCCTAGTGATGTTGTGTGATGATTATGAATTTGACAGGTGCGGTGCTCCGTGCGAGCAAACAGGTAAGTGATGGGTCACATTGTTGACTGTGATCTGAGTAAGTGTGTGATTTTGTGAAGTGAGTGGTGCATGTCATAGAGTCTCATGCCCATATGCATAAAACCCAGTGATGTTTTGAGGCCTGAGTGGCTAAGTGATAATGAGGCCTGAGTGGCTAAGCGACGTTTTGTGAAAAGGTACCTTCATGCATATACCCGCGAGTGGGTTGCATTTCATAAATCTATATGACATGAGATGAGTTTGTGCATGATGTGAATGATGACTGTGTTGTGGATGTTTTGTGTATTGGATGCTGATTATTCTAGTGCGTAGCCTATGATTAGTGCTTATCATGTTTTCTATTATATAGACTGAAATGATGCTCACCCTTTCCTGTTTGAATGTTGCCCTCGTGTTGGTAACGTGCAGGTGATTCCCAGTGAAGGTTAGCTTCACCTTTCGAGTCGAGTCGTCATGCTCTGATACGTAGCACTCAGGGGGGATAATGAACTCGGCCTCTATTAATGATTTTTGATTATTTTGTCCATGTGGACCATTTGGTTATGTTTTACAAATTTCCGCTGCGTAGTTGTTTGTGTTATGAGAAGTTTTATAAGTGACGTTAACCATGAGGCTTGAGTTTTTGATATTGTGATGTGCTACGTGGACGTATTAATTTGAGTTAAACTGTTTTTAAAGTTGGATAAGCGACGTTTGTTTTGAGTACGTGTAACATTTCCTATGAACGAGATTTTTCAAACTCTGATTTTTATAAACAAAGTGACGGGTAGAAAGGGGTGTTACACAATTCATCATTTAAAATTCATGATCTCACCATTGTATATAAATCAGCTCACCACATTAAAATTAGGCCGTAGCCTCTGCTCACCAATCTCACCCTATCACACTCACCAATTCATTTCACCACTCACACCAACACCAATTCAAATAGACCAGCTTAGGACATTGACACAACATAGAGAAAGTGGGTAAAAATAGCCATTTGGACACTTGAACACCATCAGCCAGAAACACCAGTGAAAATAAATTATTTTTGCATAAAATTGAGACTATTGGATAGGCACTGAAATTAGCTTCAAAACGCATTTTGAACCGTTGGATTTGGATAACCGAGTCAAAAGTTATGTTAAAAACAGTTTAGGAAAAATGTTAGACATTCTGGAAACAGGCGCATGGGCGCTGGGCGCCCAGGGGCAACACAGCGCTTGGCGCATGGGCGCTTGGCGCCCAGGAGAAGCAACACGCAACAGCGCACAGGCGCATAGGCGCTTGGCGCCCAGGAGCAACACGCGCAACAGCGCACAGGCGCTAGGCGCCCAGGGGAACAAGCGCGCAACAGCGCACAGGCGCTAGGCGCCCAAGAGGCAACACGCGCACATAGGCGCTGGCGCCCAGAAGCAACATCCAGGGAACAGCAGCAACATGGCGCCCAAGCACTAGGCGCCTAAGGCCAACATGCTACACAACTCATTTTGCTTCGAAATTCATTTTACACGAGCCAAATGCTCAGGACATGATAAATCAATAAAAATTTTCTCAAAAACTGAACTTTAATTTTGGCGCCCATGCACTAGGCACCTATTGAAATTTCGCAACTCAACTCCTTTCTTGACCAAAATCAGTTTTCATGAGCCATTTTACCCAAGTATAAAAACCTGAACACAATTTTCACAAAACTATCACCAGAACTTTGGGGCCCTTGGCGCCCATGACTCAAGCAACAAGCGCCAAAACTGGCAGCACAGGGAACACAGTGGCAACACAGGCAACAGGGACAGCAACACAGGCAACAGGGACAGCAACACAGGCAACACAGTGACACAGAATTTTGGAAAACTGGCGCAGCACACTGCTGGGCACTTGGCGCCCATGACCATGGCGCAAAAACAGAATTTTCAGCAACAATCCATAGGGCGCCTAAGGCGCCTAGGGGCATCCAAACAGAAATTTTTCCACTTTAAATTACCAATTAAAATTTACCAACACTCCTATATATAAATATAATCAAAATGTCACCATAATTTCCCAATTTCACCACATAATCACCAAACAATCATACACTCAAACAATTGGCCTACAATTCGCATATTGCCCCAATTCCAACATCAATCATAGAATTCTCAACATGTTAATTCAATAATAACATCACAATACTATAATTTCTCAACAACAACACAATTCAATCATGGAAACTAACCTAGGACCCTAACCCTAAGCAATTCCCAATTCGCATAAGTATTAAGAACAAAAAGAGGACCCCCTAACCTTGTGAAATTCGAATTGATAGCCAAGCTTCAAGGGAAGAATGCGAATCACAATTGAGCCTCCTCTCCTTCTCTTTGAGCTTCGCCCCTCTCCTCTACTTCTCCTCTTCTATTCGCACTTTTCTCTTCTCACTTCTCCTCTCTTTTACGTTACTTTCTTTCTTTTCACAAATGAGACAAAAATGCCACTAAGTCACAAGACCCATAGTAATTCGACTCCAATGCCAAAGTAATGGGTCACGGGCCTACTTGTGGATCACGGGCCCTTGCTCGCACCACTTAAATAGTAACAGCACCTCCTAATAAAATAAAATTAAATAAATACATTAAACCTTGAATTATTTAATTAAATTAAATAAATATTGTAAGCCTTAAATAATTTAATTAAATAAATAATTAAATTATTTTGGGGCGTTACAATATGAAAGATGTAAATTACCATTTTCTATATCGGTTTGAGAAGCAACCGTTGTAAACGTTGTTAAAATATTTACAAAATTGCCACCGCGTCACTTTTAACATCAGTACGTTTTTAACCTATATGAATTACTGTTATAAAATGCCTTTTTTCCACTAGTGCATGCAGACCAACTCCACCTCTTACGGCTAATCATACAATGGTTCCAATGAATCATGGTGGTTACGTAGCAGAGGAGCCATGGAGACCAACTCCACCCCTTGCGGCTAATCATACAATGGTTCCAAATATGCCGAAGCAAACATGCCAAATGTCGCTTCAACAGACAGCAATGCCAACAATACAATACGGTCAAACTCCAGCTCTTGTTGCAAATAATTCCAAGTCGATGATGGCTGAGAGTAGACCGATTGTTCCTCAGCCGATTGATCCCCTAATGATCGCTAAGGTTATGCGAAGTCGCTTCGGCAAACAACTGAGACCAATGTCTCGGTCTATGTATGGAAAGCCATATCCAGAATGGGTGGACAAAATGATTCCATTGCCGAGAGGGTTTGTGGTTCCAAACTTCACATATTTTTCAGGCGAAGATGACATGTCTACTATCGAACATATTGGCCGATTTACTGCACAGTGCGGAGAGGCTAATCGGAACGAATACCATAAGTTACAATTATTTCCTTTGTCGTTGACAAAGAAAGCCATTACTTGGTATTCTTCCTTACCTCCTAATTTTGTGGTAAGTTGGGCAGACAAAAAGGTGCTTCCATGAGAGGTTTTACAAGCCTCAGCTGGAAGTTAGAGAAGCCGATTTGATGCACCTGAAACAAGAATAGGACGAAACGGCTGCTGACTTCATAGAAAGATTCAGGAAGCGGAGTAGCAGATGCGCAAAGCAACTCTCAGAAGCAGATTATGCTGCAATTATTTTGCATAACATGCTTCCTCATATGAAAGAAGTTTTGGTTGGCCACAAACTGTCAAGCTTAAGTCAATTGGTAGCCAAAGCTTCCGTGATTGAGCGCTTCATTCATGAGAAGAAGCAAGAACGATCTGACAGTGAATTGGTCACTATGGACGATTATGATGTGTCTGAAGAGACGTCTGATTGCTATAGTGATTAGGCAGCCACACTGACATGGCAGTCGAGACCTCGTCAACTAACAAGGGTGGCTACACTTTTTAATTATGGTTTTGGCGCACAGTTTACCATTTCCTTCAACAAAGAGTAAGTGGAAGTTGCTGATTCAATGGAAACGGAATAGTATACCAACCGAACAAGACAAACGTGACGGCACTTAGCAGTGCCACAACGGCAATGTAAGACTACTATCTGCAAACGCGGCGTCTTTCTAACATTGGTGTTTCCTTAATCGGCCGGAGTCAGACATTAATTGGGGCCATCTAGCAGTGTCATTTTGACATTATGAGTCTACTGTCTGCAATCCCAAATGTAGAAAACTGGGGGGCATCTAGTAGTGTCATTGTGATATTGTGAGTCTACTGTCTGCAATCTCAGTTATTCCAAAAGATTAAGTTTCTGTATGCACTACAACCATAGTTCTCAAATGTAAGTAGTTGGCAGAGAAGAAATCGGCTTACATAATACATCCTTCAGCTTCTCTTATTATCCTCAACTAAAGGATTCAAGGGGGCATTTGTTGACACCCGTTTTTGTCGAAGGCCACTCGACTGACGAAGAATCGATTAGTCGAGGGCTGATTCCCATCGGCAAAATACAATCTTAGCAGTTTGGGGTCTAATTAACTATACATGACCACATGGCTAAGATAAACAGCTGAGGTGCCTATTCGACTGACGCTTGATTGGCCAAGGCAAGACTCGACCGAGACAAATCACCTTGACGTGGCTGCTAAGTCTATATAGGCTTGGGGGCTAATTGTAACGCCCAAATATTTAATTGAATTATTTAATTAAATATTTAGGTATTCAACTATTTATTTATTTATTTATTTATTTATTTATTTAATTGGTGTAATTATATTAGCATTTGATTAAGGGGGTCTAAATAAATATTAGGGGATGGAGTTAGTGATCGGGCTTAAGCTGGAGGAAGCCCGGGATCCAAGCCCAAGGTGTAGGCGCATGAGGGAGTGTTAGTGAGGTGAGGGCATTTCGCATAGGAGAGGAAAAAGAAAGAAAAACTTGCGAAAATAGAGAGAGTGAGAGAGAGAGTAGGCGCGCGGCTAGGAGAGCAAGGAAGAGGGAAAGGAGGCGCGCACAAGGGAGAGGAGAAGGAGAAGAGGATTCGTGAATCAAGGAGAAGAGAAGAGGCGCCATTGTTGCTGAGGTTCTGTAGGTGACTTTCTCAAGGGAAGTGGTGCTCTCCTAATATAAGGTAAGAAGAGTCTCATAGTATAAAGGGTTATATGATGGGTAGTATATAGGAGGGTAGAACCTATGATGCCTAGGAGCTGTTTGATAATATGCATGAATGAATTATGAAATTATATGTATGTTGTTGGTGTTGTTTTGAGTGTTGATGGCCTTGAGTGAATAGATGGTAAAATGTTGCACGCTAGGTGTTTGATAGAATGTGTAAGTGATGTTTAGAATGCATGTTAGATGTTTGACAAAATGCATAAGTATGTGATGTTGAGATTGGTATTTGGTGATTGATCATAATGAGTTTTACTTGCTTATGGTCTTTTGTGCGTTTCTGGACACTGTTTCGGTCCTTCTAAAACTGGTACTGTTCGGTTGATCCAAAAATTATGTGGCTGGTTGTTTTTGAAAATAGAATTAAAGCCGGTCGTTTTGGCACTGGTTCTGTTCAATTTGGAGTTGTGTTGCTCAAGTTATGAGTCTCCAAAGTTAGGTCAAAATTCTGGAATCAAACTGTGAGTAGGTTCGGTTTTTGTAGGTTTTGTGTTCTCAATCGAACTCCGTTTTGAATGATTCTTGTTTCATTGGAAAGTAGACTTAATTCTATACGAAATAGGCACTGGCTTCACGAAATTTCATTAAGAAATGAGAAAGAAAATTTAGTTGCAAGTTGGGTAAAGAATTCTGTCCGATTTTGGTACCTCAGTGTAGTGTTTTGAAAAACTATACCAACTGGATACTTATTTTGAAAAATGAAAATCATAGGCAGAAACTACACTCAGAGAGCTTCCCAATGAGTGGTCTTTTGTTAAAATCCGATATCGTTTGCTATTTTAATTAATTCGCCGAAGTAGGTGCACTGCTGTAGGAAATTCTGCACTAGTGCTGTGCTGCGCCAGGGCGCCATGTTGCTACCCTGTGTGCGCCAGGTTGCTTGCTGTGTTGCGCCCAGAGTGGCGCAGGTTGCCCAGAATGTGGGGCAGGTTGCCACAGGGCGCCAGGTTGCTTGCTGTGTTGCGCCCAGAGTGGCGCAGGTTGCCCAGAATGTGGCGCAGGTTGCCACCAGGCGCCAGTTTTAGTGTCTATGTTGCCTGATGTGTTGCAGTTTGTGTCTTAGTTTGTATCTAGGACTGTGTTGCTGTTTGTGTCTTAGTTCGTGACTGTGTTGCTGTTGGTGTCTTAGTTTGTGTCTAGGACTGTGTTACTGTTTGTGTCTTAGTTTGTGACTGTGTTGCAGTTTGTGTCTTAGTTTGTGTCTAGGACTGTGTTGCTGTATGACGCCACGTGCTGTCTGTTTTGGCGCCCAGGGTGGCGCAGTTTGCCTCAGACGCCCTTTTATGTGCTGTTGGGCGCCAATGTGTTGTGTCTGTGTTGTTGGTGTTGTTTCCTAGGCGCCACTTTGTGCTGCCTCAGTGTTGTGATGTTTTGTTGTGTTTAATAAGACTAAATTTGCTGTTCTTATTGTTGAGTCAATGTGACTAAATCTTGTTGTTGTTGTTGCTGGGTCAAATATGACCAAAACTCGATGATTATGTGGTTGGGTCGAATATGACCAATGATGATGTTGTTGACGTTGTTGTGCATAGCATGATTATGTTGTTGATTGTTCCGATGCATTGTACATGGTGTCACATGCATGGCATAATGCATTATTACGTTGATGTAGGCTTCGGCCATAGAGCTTTGCTCAGTGTTGATGATGAAGCCACAAAGGCTATTTACGTTGATTGGTACCACATGCATATACCCGTCGGTGTGGGTTGCATTTCATACATACACGTTGTACCCATGGTGTCGTTGCTTGTCGTTTTGCTTATGTTGTTACTTGTTGGTGTTGCTTGTCGTTTTGCTTATGTTGTTACTTGTTGGTGTTGCTCGTCGTTTTGCTTATGTTGTTACTTGTTGGTGTTGCTCCGTGATAGTTGTACTTATGACTGTTGATGTGCTATGGTAGTTATAGTTGCCTATTCTCTAGTATATTATCTATCATATATGCTTTTATGCTGTTAGAGACTCACCCTTTCTGTTTGAATGTTACCTCTACGTGGGTAACGTGCAGGTAGTCGCAAATGAAGACCAAGGGTCTTTTAGTAGCCGAGTCAGTGTCGTCTCTGATACGTAGCACCCGGGGAGGGTAAGAACAGTGTTTTCAATTGCTTGTCGCATTAGTTGTTTTTGAAACATGGATAGGTGGTTTGAAGTATTTGAACAAATATTCGAGGTTGTAAACTAAGTTGATGTTGTTCTTCCACGTTTTTACTTGATTATACGTTGTTGGCTTTTGAAATGTTGCATGTGACGCTCCATTGCCTGTTTTAAGTTTAATTTCCGCACTCTGATATGTAATAAAACGAACGGGTAGAATTGGGGTGTTACACTAATAGTTGATCCTAATGTGTTCATATAATTATTTATAAAATAATTATATGATTTATTAAAATAATATGATGGGAAAAGGACAAACCAAGCTACGGTAACCGTCTTCCTAAATTTATGGGAAGTGGGCATGAGGAGTTGGCCGAGGTAAAGGAGATTGCTTTGGGAGCAAGCATTCAATGAACGTGGACACATTTAGACATTGATGTACTACATGGCTCGTTGAGAGTACATGAGCAAGTAATCAAGGAATAACTTCACCCAAACAAAAGCAAATTTGTTGCTCTTAAAGCTTCTCAGGAAATTGAAGCAGAAGAAGATAGTGAAGAAGATGCTGAAGGAGAAAAAAGGTCCTTGATATCAAGAAGAGTGAACAAATGGTTTTCAAATAGAAGAAAAGGAAAGGCCTTCCCTCAATACAAAAGGGAGACATCAAATACTGACAGAAGCAAACCAAAAATCACATGCTATGAGTGTAGAAATCCTGAACATACAAAGCAAGACTGACCCCTTCTCAACAAAAAAGGGACCTAAAAGGTTTTCCTCCAAGAAAAGGGCTTTACTGGCAAAATGGGATGATTCAGAAGAATCATCTTCGGAACATGAAGGAGAAGAAGCAAATATCTGTCTTTTGGCAGGATCAACTCAAGAAGAGTAGTTGATTTTAAACCTTTTAGATGTGATACATGCAAAGAAATAGAATCCTCTTTTGATAGCCTACTCTATGTCTCAAAGATTTTATCTCAAAAATGCATCCTTTTCAAACAACAACTATGTGAATCAAAAAATGAAAATGAAGAACTCAAAACTCAAAATGAGAGAATTCATAAAACCATTCATGCTTTACAACAATCTCACTTTAAGCTTTCTGAGCAACATAGGCTTCTCAATTTGAGACAAGCAAGTGAGTCAAGAGATCCAAATGAAGAACCTGAAAAGGAAAACAAAATTTTGAAAGAAAAATTAAGGGACTTGATAGATGAGGTACTTGTGTGTGCACAAAATCTTGAGTCTTCTAAAGCTAGAACAAATATCTTTCAGAAGGCACATATTTACAAAAAGAAGGCTTTTGTGAAACACAGAAATCCAAAATTGAAATGCTCACACTTTAAACAGTTTGGACATCATAGTTCAAACTGTTTCAAAAGGAAAAAAGATCATTTTTGGAAACAAACTAACCATCAAGGACCCAAAAGACAATGGGTACCTCAATCTTTGTTAACTTCTAATACGGGAGTTCCTCTTAGCATCAAAGAGAAAACTATGGTTCTTAGATAGTGGATGCTCAAGGCACATGACTGGGAAGAAAGATAAACTCCTCTCAATGGAGAGTTGTGATGGGGGCTTTGTCATGTTTGGTAATGATGACAAAGGCTGGATCAAAGGTATAGGTACAATAGCTAAAATAAACTCTGCTCAGATCCAAAATGTTCAATATGTTGAAGGATTGAAACACAATCTGCTTAGTGTAAGTCAATTGTATGGTTCTGGAAATGAAGAGAACTTTAGGTCTGATGTATGCAAAAAAAATAGTTTAGATTTTGGAACAACATTTTTGAAGGTCACTGAACTAATAATCTTTATAGTTTAAGTCTTTATGATCTGCCTGATGAAACTTGTCTCATTTCTAAATAATATGAAAAATGGACATGGCATAGAAGATTTGGCCATGTTAGCATGAGGAATATTTCCAAATTATCCAAGTTAGATCTTGTAACAGAGATTCCAAAGATCAAATTTGAGAAAGACAAATCATGTGAAGCATGTATTCAAGGAAAACATGTGAAATCATCTTTTAAATCCATGCTAGGAAAAAAAAATTGAGTTGTTGAAAGTAAAATTAGAACTCTGCGAGAAATGGCTAGGACCATGCTAAATAATTCAAATGTTGAAAAATATTTTTGGGTAGAAGCAGTAAACACTGCTTCTTACATTCTGAATAGAGTCACTATTAGAAAAATTTTAGACAAAACCTCATATGAACTTTGGAAAGGGAAGAAACCAATTATATCTTACTTTTATATTTTTGGTTGTGATTGTTATGTTTTGAACAACAAAGATAATTTAGGAAAATTTGATGCTAAGTCTGACTCTACCATATTTCTTGGATATTCCTTGTCATCTAAAGCATATAGAGTCTACAACCTTAGAACTAAAGGTTGTGGAACAAAGAATGCATGCTATGTTTCTTGAGGCTAACAGTGCATATGATAGAGATGATGATGATGATGATGAGACAAAAAAAAGGATTAAGAGAAAGCAAACCTTGAGATAGAAGATTCAAGCACAACTCCTCAACCCTCTCAATCTTAGAAAAATTCACAAACTCAACCCACAAGATCAAACCATTGGTGAAACCTCAGAACCCGTAAGGACCAGAAGCTCATTCAGAAAAGAATAACATCAAAGTTCCTTAATTTTAGAACTTAAACCCAAAAACATAAATGCAACTATAGTGGATGAATCTTGGGTTGAAGTAATGTAAGAGGAGCTTGCACAATTAGAGAAAAATGAAGTTTGGAATCCGGTTCCATCTCCAAAACAACAATCAGTGATTTGTACAAAGTGGTTATTCAGAAACAAAATGGATGAAAATGGCAAGGTAATTAGAAACAAAGCTAGACTCGTAGCTCAAGGATATAATCAACAAGAAGGTATTGACTATGATGAAACATTTGCACCTGTTGCTATATTAGAAGCTATTTAAACTCTTCTTGCATATGGTGCTAATAAGTACTTTAAACTATTTCAACTCGATGTCAATAGTGCCTTATTGAATGGTTTTTTAAATGAGGTGTATGTAGACCAACCTCCTGGCTTTATTGATCAAAAGAAACCAAACCATTTTTTCAAACTTACTAAAGCTCTCTATGGACTCAAGCAAGCTCCTAGAGCTTGGTATGAGAGACTAAGTTCTTTTCTGATCAATATTGGTTTCTCAAGAGGAAAAATTGATGTTACACTCTTCAAAAAAACTCACAAAGATGATTTACTAATTGTTCAAATTTATGTTGATGACATCATCTTTGGGGCAACAAATGAAAAACTCGGCAATGATTTTGGAAACCTTATGAAGAGTGAGTTTTAAATTAGTTTAATGAGAGAATTGAGATACTTTCTTGGTCTTCAAATTACACAGTTAGAGAAAGCTATCTTCATTTTTCAAGAAAAGTATTTCAAGGATCTTCTTAGGAAGTACAAAATGAATGAAGCCAAAGCCACCACTAATCCTATGCACCCTTCTTCTAGTCTTGATAATGATGAAGAAGGCACACCAGTGTATGAGAAGGATTACAAAGGTATGATAGGTTCCCTATTATATCTCACAGCCAGTAGACCTGACTTAGTTTTCTCAGTATGTTTACGTGCTAGGTTTCAAACTGCTCCTATGGATCTCATTTCACAGCAGTCAAAAGAATATTTAGATATCTTGTTGGTACCCCTAACATTTATCTATGGTATAGAAAGAATAATCAATTTGACATAGTAGGATACTGTGATGCTGACTATGATGGTGAAAAAATTGAAAGAAAGAGCACAAGTGGATGATGTCAAATTATTGAAGAATCTCTAATATCTTGGAGTTGTAGAAAGCAAAGAACAATTGCCCTATATACTTTTGAAGCTAAATATGCTGCAACAACAAGTTGCTGCTTCAAGTCTTTAAATTATTCAGGTATCCCTATGTTCTGTGTTAATACTAGTGCCATAAATTTGTCAAAAAATCCAATTCAACACTCTTGATCCAAAAACATTGATATCATACATCATTTTGTAACACCCCGTTAATTTCTATCTTGTAGAAATTACCGAAGCGCACTACTGGCATACATCAGAGTGACTTCCTTTTTAAATACTGAACACATACTAATACTCGATGCTAAAAACCCACCAAGTTCGCTTACATAACTGACATAAAAAAAATACATAGAGCGTTCTTACACCACTCAACTAGTGTTCAGTACCAAAAACCGAAAGTCTGCGGAAGCGATTTACAACTTAAAAACATAAGTCGTACCATCGTACATCTAAGAAACTGAATACAAAATACAGAGATACAAGGGAAACTGAAATACAAGACATAAAGAATAAGGATAGCGGCTGCTCCTCAAGCATCTTCATAGCCGTGCCTCACGGTCTTCAACTTTCCCTGCTTAACTGAAAAACAACAACAATGGATTGGGTGAGACAACTTGTCTCAGTGAGTTCTATCGCGACCCCTTACTAAACCTCTCGGTTCAATTATGCTTGATTCATTGTTCTGATTCTAATTCATAGTCCTCAAAATTGACTATGTGGCTAACTAACTGAAGTTGTCCTTATAACCCTTAAGCCGGTTACAAGACGCAACTCATAAGCTAAACTAAACGTTGTCCTCATAACCCTCATGCCGGTTACAAGAAACAACACTAACTAAAGTTATAGCGTGTCACCGGTCACTTGGCATAATAAGCTTCCGGTGAACCCGTCCCCACTAATCGGGTGGGACCCTAATGGGGCCTAGGTTCATAAGGCTCATGACTGCCTCTCCCCTAGCACACTAAACTGAATAGGGTCGTCACCCCGACTAAAAGGTATATATGATGATATACCTGAACTGAACTCAACAATGAACTTAAACATAACAATAACTTAACTGAACAATGAACTGAACTTAAGATAAACTTATTTCTAAAGTGATCTAATTACTAACTTAGTCTAATTATTAGGTGATCTCTCATGGATTACTAAGGTTCGCTAACTTAACTTATCAATCTTACTAAACCAATCAGTCCAGTACAATACATCAATCACAAAGTCATAACATGAAATCAATGGTCAATCACGTGAACATTCACTTAACCTGAACGTAATTCAAACACAACCAATCATATGGTACTAACATAACTTAGATCCAATCACAGTCAATTACCACTCAATTCAGGGCAATTCAATTGTAGTAACATTGGGGAAGGTGGAATGAGGGATTAGAAAGCAATTGGAATCGTTCGGAATGATTTAAAACACTTTTTAAAATAGGCAACCCAAAGACCACGCACGACTCGTGCGCCCATACACACGATCCGTGCGTGACTATCATTTATCGTATCATTCCGTTCCGATCCCTAATTACTTCCCGATCGACACTACCACTTCAGTCATAGCCACAACACATCAATCACATAAAGCAATATCCATGGCATACGCTTATCTCAATCACAATCATAGCATGACAATCAAATCCATAACACATTCCCTGAACCCGAATTGGGCCGTTCATAAAACCATGGACCGCAAGGGCCGTTTATAAAACCGTGGGCCGCAATGGCCGTTAATTAAAAATAAACATAATCATGGAATTATACAGTATAAATTATATATATAGGTAGGTCTTTGAATAAGCTTTAAAACGCATCTGAGAACACCTCAATCGGGTTCCCGGATCAAAAGTTATTGCGAAAACAAGTTTAGGGTATTTTGCTGAAAAACTGCAAAGCGTCGCGACGCGAAAAGTGACAGAAAGTTTTGCGTTGCAAAAGTTAAGGGAGGCCGCGACGCGAAGGCCACGGGCCGCGACGCGAAGGCCACGGGCCGCGACGCGAAATTACACAGAATTTTACCCTAACTTGTGATGCTCATATCTTGAGCTACACAATTCCAAATTCAACCAAATCAGGACCAAATTGACGAGTATTCAGTCTAGTTTCTAAAACAATTGACCATATAATTTTTGGATACCTATATCATCCCCAGATGACCAGAAACCGAACCTATGCTCAAACTGTCTCCAGAATTCTACTCTAACTTGTGATGCTCATATCTTGAGCTACACAAGTCCAAATGCAACCATTCCAAAGCCAAAGTGACAAGTATTCAATCTAGTTTCTAAAAAGGTAAGTCACATAATTTTTGAACAGGTAAAACAGTCCCAGTTACCAGAAAACCGAACCTATCCTGAAAGTCTCCACACAGTGAAATTATCAACACAAATAGCATCCAATTTCAGTCATCAAACACATATTCATCAAGGAACAATCAACACATATCTTTGTACAGAATCAAAACATAATAAAACCAAGAATGCATGACTCATATATTAACAATGATTTCCCTAGTGAGTGTAGAACTCACCTTGGTGTGATGTACTCCACGAAACCGAAACTCAGCTACCCAATTTCGAACTTCAGCACTTTGAGCTACTGATTTCCTTACCGAAACTATACCAACTAGCAAGGTGACTTCTCCCCAAGGTTGTATTATGGTTCTATGGCGACATGCAAGCCAATGGAAGTCCCAAAACTCTATCTTTGCTCCACTTGAGCTTGGGTGGTCTTTAATGGTGATTTGTGGAGGAGGTGGATGATGATTATAAGTTTGGTATTAATGGAAAGGAGGTGAAGAGCTGATTCTGAATATGCTAAAAGATTGAGCATGCATGGGAAAAATGAAAAACCCTCTTCTTCCCTTATCCTCCTCTCCTCTCTATCTCTCTTTCTCAGCCCCTTTCTAATTTCTGAAACTTGGTCTAATGAGAGGGATGAGGTTGACTTAGATTTCAGCTGGGTTAAATAAATTAATGTGCAATGTCTCTTATGCCCTTCAATTACCCATCCCCTCATTCTAACTAACACATAACAATGCACTTAATCTAACTTAACAATTAAGCACACAATTACTAACAAGTAATTAAATAAATAATCCACTTCCTAAGCATAATATATTCGATTATGTTAATTAATAACTTGACCTCTCGCTAATCACGATTATAAGACTACTTAATCCATAACCGTTATTCGAATATCGATCGACAAAATTTCTAAAAATTAGGGGATGTTACAATCACCCCAACTTTTAAAAATTTTGTCCTCAAAATTGGACTAAACAAAACAATTAGCACACAATATACCTTTCGCCGATCCAACATCAGCTTCACCTTTCTGAGCGTCCAATACAAAGACTTTTCCACTCGCGGAGTTAGCATTCTCTTCTCGATTCCTCTTCTTCACCGGGCACTCGTTAGCATAATGCCCTTCTTTCTTGCAGTAGTAACACACAGTTGACCCCAGGCGACACTCTCCACTGTGAGGCTTTCCGCATTTCGAACACTTAACGGACCTTGGAAATTCAGACACCACTGCTTGCTTTCCTTTGTTCATACATCCTGTTGAGATCCGCTTCTGCAACATATGCTTGTTGCACGAATGCCGGATGACTGGTCATAGCATAGGAGCTAAGACCCTGGTTCACATCACCACGGAGACCTTGCTCGAACGTAATCATCTTCTGCTACGCCTCGATGACCTTCTGCATCCATTCGAAGTGTGGATCGACGGGGACGCTTCCCCTACCTCTACCAGCCATGATTCTGCGAAATATGCACAAAGTATTGAGTTGATCAGGCTCAATGTCTAATAGCATATTAAGAGGAATCACACTTAGAAGATGTAAGAGACTCATGATTCTAAGTCCGACTGGGTCGAACTGCTCTGATACCAATCGTAACACCCCGTTAATTTCTATCTTGTAGAAATTACCGAAGCGCACTACTGGCATACATCAGAGTGACTTCCTTTTTAAATACTGAACACATACTAATACTCGATGCTAAAAACCCACCAAGTTCGCTTACATAACTGACATAAAAAAAATACATAGAGCGTTCTTACACCACTCAACTAGTGTTCAGTACCAAAAACCGAAAGTCTGCGGAAGCGATTTACAACTTAAAAACATAAGTCGTACCATCGTACATCTAAGAAACTGAATACAAAATACAGAGATACAAGGGAAACTGAAATACAAGACATAAAGAATAAGGATAGCGGCTGCTCCTCAAGCATCTTCATAGCCGTGCCTCACGGTCTTCAACTTTCCCTGCTTAACTGAAAAACAACAACAATGGATTGGGTGAGACAACTTGTCTCAGTGAGTTCTATCGCGACCCCTTACTAAACCTCTCGGTTCAATTGCTTGATTCATTGTTCTGATTCTAATTCATAGTCCTCAAAATTGACTATGTGGCTAACTAACTGAAGTTGTCCTTATAACCCTTAAGCCGGTTACAAGACGCAACTCATAAGCTAAACTAAACGTTGTCCTCATAACCCTCAAGCCGGTTACAAGAAACAACACTAACTAAAGTTATAGCGTGTCACCGGTCACTAGGCATAATAAGCTTCCGGTGAACCCGTCCCCACTAATCGACTGGGTCCCTAATGGGGCCTAGGTTCATAAGGCTCATGACTGCCTCTCCCCTAGCACACTAAACTGAATAGGGTCGTCACCCCGACTAAAAGGTATATATGATGATATACCTGAACTGAACTCAACAATGAACTTAAACATAACAATAACTTAACTGAACAATGAACTGAACTTAACATAAACTTATTTCTAAAGTGATCTAATTACTAACTTAGTCTAATTACTAGGTGATCTCTCATGGATTACTAAGGTTCGCTAACTTAACTTATCAATCTTACTAAACCAATCGGTCCAGTACAATACGTCAATCACAAAGTCATAACATGAAATCAATGGTCAATCACGTGAACATTCACTTAACCTGAACGTAATTCAAACACAACCAATCATATGGTACTAACATAACTTAGATCCAATCACAGTCAATTACCACTCAATTCAGGGCAATTCAATTGTAGTAACATTGGGGAAGGTGGAAGGAGGGATTAGAAAGCAATTGGAATCGTTCGGAATGATTTAAAACACTTTTTAAAATAGGCAACCCGAAGACCACGCACGACTCGTGCGCCCATACACACGATCCGTGCGTGACTATCATTTATCGTATCATTCCATTCCGATCCCTAATTACTTCCCGATCGACACTACCACTTCAGTCATAGCCACAACACATCAATCACATAAAGCAATATCCATGGCATACGCTTATCTCAATCACAATCATAGCATGACAATCAAATCCATAACACATTCCCTGAACCCGAATTGGGCCGTTCATAAAACCATGGACCGCAAGGGCCGTTTATAAAACCGTGGGCCGCAATGGCCGGTAATTAAAAATAAACATAATCATGGAATTATACAGTATAATTTATATATATAGGTAGGTCTTTGAATAAGCTTTAAAACGCATCTGAGAACACCTCAATCGGGTTCCCGGATCAAAATTTATTGCGAAAACAAGTTTAGGGTATTTTGCTGAAAAACTGCAAAGCGTCGCGACGCGAAAAGTGACAGAAAGTTTTGCGTTGCAAAAGTTAAGGGAGGCCGCGACGCGAAGGCCACGGGCCGCGACGCGAAATTACACAGAATTTTACCCTAACTTGTGATGCTCATATCTTGAGCTACACAATTCCAAATTCAACCAAATCAGGACCAAATTGACGAGTATTCAGTCTAGTTTCTAAAACAATTGACCATATAATTTTTGGATACCTATATCATCCCCAGATGCCCAGAAACCGAACCTATGCTCAAACTGTCTCCAGAATTCTACTCTAACTTGTGATGCTCATATCTTGAGCTACACAAGTCCAAATGCAACCATTCCAAAGCCAAAGTGACAAGTACTCAATCTAGTTTCTAAAAAGGTAAGTCACATAATTTTTGAACAGGTAAAACAGTACCAGTTACCAGAAAACCGAACCTATCCTGAAAGTCTCCACACAGTGAAATTATCAACACAAATAGCATCCAATTTCAGTCATCAAACACATATTCATCAAGGAACAATCAACACATATCCTTGTACAGAATCAAAACATAATAAAACCAAGAATGCATGACTCATATATTAACAATGATTTCCCTAGTGAGTGTAGAACTCACCTTGGTGTGATGTACTCCGCGAAACCGAAACTCAGCTACCCAATTTCGAACTTCAGCACTTTCAGCTACTGATTTCCTTACCCAAACTATACCAACTAGCAAGGTGACTTCTCCCCAAGGTTGTATTATGGTTCTATGGCGACATGCAAGCCAATGGAAGTCCCAAAACTCTATCTTTGCTCCACTTGAGCTTGGGTGGTCTTTAATGGTGATTTGTGGAGGAGGTGGATGATGATTATAAGTTTGGTATTAATGGAAAGGAGGTGAAGAGCTGATTCTGAATATAAAAGATTGAGCATGCATGGGAAAAATGAAAAACCCTCTTCTTCCCTTATCCTCCTCTCCTCTCTATCTCTCTTTCTCAGCCCCTTTCTAATTTCTGAAACTTGGTCTAATGAGAGGGATGAGGTTGACTTAGATTTCAGCTGGGTTAAATAAATTAATGTGCAATGTCTCTTATGCCCTTCAATTACCCATCCCCTCATTCTAACTAACACATAACAATGCACTTAATCTAACTTAACAATTAAGCACACAATTACTAACAAGTAATTAAATAAATAATCCACTTCCTAAGCATAATATATTCGATTATGTTAATTAATAACTTGACCTCTCGCTAATCACGATTATAAGACTACTTAATCCATAACCGTTATTCGAATATCGATCGACAAAATTTCTAAAAATTAGGGGATGTTACAATCACCCCAACTTTTAAAAATTTTGTCCTCAAAATTGGACTAAACAAAACAATTAGCACACAATATACCTTTCGCCGATCCAACATCAGCTTCACCTTTCTGAGCGTCCAATACAAAGACTTTTCCACTCGCGGAGTTAGCATTCTCTTCTCGATTCCTCTTCTTCACCGGGCACTCGTTAGCATAATGCCCTTCTTTCTTGCAGTAGTAACACACAGTTGACCCCAGGCGACACTCTCCACTGTGAGGCTTTCCGCATTTCGAACACTTAACGGACCTTGGAAATTCAGACACCACTGCTTGCTTTCCTTTGTTCATACATCCTGTTGAGATCCGCTTCTGCAACATATGCTTGTTGCACGAATGCCGGATGACTGGTCATAGGATAGGAGCTAAGACCCTGGTTCACATCACCACGGAGACCTTGCTCGAACGTAATCATCTTCTGCTACGCCTCGATGACCTTCTGCATCCATTCGAAGTGTGGATGGACGGGGACGCTTCCCCTACCTCTACCAGCCATGATTCTGCGAAATATGCACAAAGTATTGAGTTGATCAGGCTCAATGTCTAATAGCATATTAAGAGGAATCACACTTAGAAGATGTAAGAGACTCATGATTCTAAGTCCGACTGGGTCGAACTGCTCTGATACCAATCATAACACCCCGTTAATTTCTATCTTGTAGAAATTACCGAAGCGCACTACTGGCATACATCAGAGTGACTTCCTTTTTAAATACTGAACACATACTAATACTCGATGCTAAAAACCCACCAAGTTCGCTTACATAACTGACATAAAAAAAATACATAGAGCGTTCTTACACCACTCAACTAGTGTTCAGTACCAAAAACCGAAAGTCTGCGGAAGCGATTTACAACTTAAAAACATAAGTCGTACCATCGTACATCTAAGAAACTGAATACAAAATACAGAGATATAAGGGAAACTGAAATACAAGACATAAAGAATAAGGATAGCGGCTGCTCCTCAAGCATCTTCATAGCCGTGCCTCACGGTCTTCAACTTTCCCTGCTTAACTGAAAAACAACAACAATGGATTGGGTGAGACAACTTGTCTCAGTGAGTTCTATCGCGACCCCTTACTAAACCTCTCGGTTCAATTATGCTTGATTCATTGTTCTGATTCTAATTCATAGTCCTCAAAATTGACTATGTGGCTAACTAACTGAAGTTGTCCTTATAACCCTTAAGCCGGTTACAAGACGCAACTCATAAGCTAAACTAAACGTTGTCCTCATAACCCTCAAGCCGGTTACAAGAAACAACACTAACTAAAGTTATAGCGTGTCACCGGTCACTAGGCATAATAAGCTTCCGGTGAACCCGTCCCCACTAATCGACTGGGTCCCTAATGGGGCCTAGGTTCATAAGGCTCATGACTGCCTCTCCCCTAGCACACTAAACTGAATAGGGTCGTCACCCCGACTAAAAGGTATATATGATGATATACCTGAACTGAACTCAACAATGAACTTAAACATAACAATAACTTAACTGAACAATGAACTGAACTTAACATAAACTTATTTCTAAAGTGATCTAATTACTAACTTAGTCTAATTATTAGGTGATCTCTCATGGATTACTAAGGTTCGCTAACTTAACTTATCAATCTTACTAAACCAATCGGTCCAGTACAATACATCAATCACAAAGTCATAACATGAAATCAATGGTCAATCACGTGAACATTCACTTAACCTGAACGTAATTCAAACACAACCAATCATATGGTACTAACATAACATAGATCCAATCACAGTCAATTACCACTCAATTCAGGGCAATTCAATTGTAGTAACATTGGGGAAGGTGGAAGGAGGGATTAGAAAGCAATTGGAATCGTTCGGAATGATTTAAAACACTTTTTAAAATAGGCAACCCGAAGACCACGCACGACTCGTGCGCCCATACACACGATCCGTGCGTGACTATCATTTATCGTATCATTCCATTCCGATCCCTAATTACTTCCCGATCGACACTACCACTTCAGTCATAGCCACAACACATCAATCACATAAAGCAATATCCATGGCATACGCTTATCTCAATCACAATCATAGCATGACAATCAAATCCATAACACATTCCCTGAACCCGAATTGGGCCGTTCATAAAACCATGGACCACAAGGGCCGTTTATAAAACCGTGGGCCGCAATGGCCGGTAATTAAAAATAAGCATAATCATGGAATTATACAGTATAATTTATATATATAGGTAGGTCTTTGAATAAGCTTTAAAACGCATCTGAGAACACCTCAATCGGGTTCCCGGATCAAAATTTATTGCGAAAACAAGTTTAGGGTATTTTGCTGAAAAACTGCAAAGCGTCGCGACGCGAAAAGTGACAGAAAGTTTTGCGTTGCAAAAGTTAAGGGAGGCCGCGACGCGAAGGCCACGGGCCGCGACGCGAAATTACACAGAATTTTACCCTAACTTGTGATGCTCATATCTTGAGCTACACAATTCCAAATTCAACCAAATCAGGACCAAATTGACGAGTATTCAGTCTAGTTTCTAAAACAATTGACCGTATAATTTTTGGATACCTATATCATCCCCAGATGCCCAGAAACCGAACCTATGCTCAAACTGTCTCCAGAATTCTACTCTATCTTGTGATGCTCATATCTTGAGCTACACAAGTCCAAATGCAACCATTCCAAATCCAAAGTGACAAGTACTCAATCTAGTTTCTAAAAAGGTAAGTCACATAATTTTTGAACAGGTAAAACAGTCCCAGTTACCAGAAAACTGAACCTATCCTGAAAGTCTCCACACAGTGAAATTATCAACACAAATAGCATCCAATTTCAGTCATCAAACACATATTCATCAAGGAACAATCAACACATATCTTTGTACAGAATCAAAACATAATAAAACCAAGAATGCATGACTCATATATTAACAATGATTTCCCTAGTGAGTGTAGAACTCACCTTGGTGTGATGTACTCCACGAAACCGAAACTCAGCTACCCAATTTCGAACTTCAGCACTTTCAGCTACTGATTTCCTTACCCAAACTATACCAACTAGCAAGGTGACTTCTCCCCAAGGTTGTATTATGGTTCTATGGCGACATGCAAGCCAATGGAAGTCCCAAAACTCTATCTTTGCTCCACTTGAGCTTGGGTGGTCTTTAATGGTGATTTGTGGAGGAGGTGGATGATGATTATAAGTTTGGTATTAATGGAAAGGAGGTGAAGAGCTGATTCTGAATATGCTAAAAGATTGAGCATGCATGGGAAAAATGAAAAACCCTCTTCTTCCCTTATCCTCCTCTCCTCTCTATCTCTCTTTCTCAGCCCCTTTCTAATTTCTGAAACCTGGTCTAATGAGAGGGATGAGGTTGACTTAGATTTCAGCTGGGTTAAATAAATTAATGTGCAATGTCTCTTATGCCCTTCAATTACCCATCCCCTCATTCTAACTTACACATAACAATGCACTTAATCTAACTTAACAATTAAGCACACAATTACTAACAAGTAATTAAATAAATAATCCACTTCCTAAGCATAATATATTCGATTATGTTAATTAATAACTTGACCTCTCGCTAATCACGATTATAAGACTACTTAATCCATAACCGTTATTCGAATATCGATCGACAAAATTTCTAAAAATTAGGGAATGTTACAATCACCCCAGCTTTTAAAAATTTTGTCCTCAAAATTGGACTAAACAAAACAATTAGCACACAATATACCTTTCGCCGATCCAACATCAGCTTCGCCTTTCTGAGCGTCCAATACAAAGACTTTTCCACTCGCGGAGTTAGCATTCTCTTCTCGATTCCTCTTCTTCACCGGGCACTCGTTAGCATAATGCCCTTCTTTCTTGCAGTAGTAACACACAGTTGACCCCAGGCGACACTCTCCACTGTGAGGCTTTCCGCATTTCGAACACTTAACGGACCTTGGAAATTCAGACACCACTGCTTGCTTTCCTTTGTTCATACATCCTGTTGAGATCCGCTTCTGCAACATATGCTTGTTGCACGAATGCCGGATGACTGGTCATAACATAGGAGCTAAGACCCTGGTTCACATCACCACGGAGACCTTGCTCGAACGTAATCATCTTCTGCTACGCCTCGATGACCTTCTGCATCCATTCGAAGTGTGGATCGACGGGGACGCTTCCCCTACCTGTACCAGCCATGATTCTGCGAAATATGCACAAAGTATTGAGTTGATCAGGCTCAATGTCTAATAGCATATTAAGAGGAATCACACTTAGAAGACGTAAGAGACTCATGATTTTAAGTCCGACTGGGTTGAACTGCTCTGATACCAATCGTAACACCCCGTTAATTTCTATCTTGTAGAAATTACCGAAGCGCACTACTGTCATACATCAGAGTGACTTCCTTTTTAAATACTGAACACATACTAATACTCGATGCTAAAAACCCACCAAGTTCGCTTCCATAACTGACATAAAAAAAATACATAGAGCGTTCTTACACCACTCAACTAGTGTTCAGTACCAAAAACCGAAAGTCTGCGGAAGCGATTTACAACTTAAAAACATAAGTCGTACCATCGTACATCTAAGAAATTGAATACAAAATACAGAGATACAAGGGAAACTGAAATACAAGACATAAAGAATAAGGATAGCGGCTGCTCCTCAAGCATCTTCATAGCCGTGCCTCACGGTCTTCAACTTTCCCTGCTTAACTGAAAAACAACAACAATGGATTGGGTGAGACAACTTGTCTCAGTGAGTTCTATCGCGACCCCTTACTAAACCTCTCGGTTCAATTATGCTTGATTCATTATTCTGATTCTAATTCATAGTCCTCAAAATTGACTATGTGGCTAACTAACTGAAGTTGTCCTTATAACCCTTAAGCCGGTTACAAGACGCAACTCATAAGCTAAACTAAACGTTGTCCTCATAACCCTCAAGCCGGTTACAAGAAACAACACTAACTAAAGTTATAGCGTGTCACCGGTCACTTGGCATAATAAGCTTCCGGTGAACCCGTCCCCACTAATCGGCTGGGTCCCTAATGGGGCCTAGGTTCATAAGGCTCATGACTGCCTCTCCCCTAGCACACTAAACTGAATAGGGTCGTCACCCCGACTAAAAGGTATATATGATGATATACCTGAATTGAACTCAACAATGAACTCAACAGAGAAGGTCAAGTTAATTCGAGAAAGGATGAAGGTTGCTCAAAGTCGGCAAAAGAGCTACGCTGACAATCGAAGGAGACCGTTGGAGTTTGAAGTTGGTGATCATGTGTTCTTGAAAGTTTCTCCAACCATAGGCACTGGGAGAGCCTTGCGAGCGAAGAAGCTCAGTCCTCGATATGTTGGACCTTTCCAAATCATCGAGCGGATTGGGCCAGTTGCCTATCGCCTCGCATTGTCTCCGGCCCTATCAAACCTCCATGATGTGTTCCACGTGTCTCAGTTGAGGAAGTATATTCCCGATCCGCATCAACCATTGAGTGTTGATACCATTGACCTGCAACCGGATTTGTCATTTCAACCTTATCCTAGCTACATCTTGGAGCGTGGCGAGAAGACGCTACGGTCAAGGACTATCCCTATTATCAAAGTGGTCTGGGATGGATTCTCAATCGAAGAGGCTACCTGGGAACTGGAAGATGACATGCGCGCTCGATATCCATCTCTCTTTCAGTAAGGTACGTTTCATCAATTTTGAGGACAAAATTTTTAAAAGTTGGGGAGATTGTAACATCCCTAATTTTTAAAGACTCGTATTATGACGCCTAGGACCGATTAATTATTTGTGGGAATAATTAGTCTTGCCTCGATGAATTACTATTCGAGGGAAAAGACCAAAGAAGCCCTATTCATTTATTAATTATGGCTTAGTCATGATTAATTAAAGTATTTAAGCTGGAGGGCAAAATGGTAATTTTACACCCCTCATATAAATACATATATTTTGAAGCCTCCTAACCACATCACCTTCATTCAGCAAATTCTGGAAACAGAAGGGAGAAGGGAAGGGGAGGGGCGCGAGTGTAGGAGGAAAAAGGGGGTGGAGCTTCATCAAAATCTGTTGCATGTAAGTGTTCCAACCTGATCCCCAGTCCATTTTCGTTTTCCTTCTCAATGGTATATGTTTCAGAGGCTGATTCTCACTCTATTTCTCATCTCCATTTCTGACCTTGAAGCTCCAATGGTGAGAATGGTGAAGTCTTGAGCTGTTTCCATCCTTGCATGCTCATTGGAAGCTTCTAAGAAGAAGACTTCAGACTTGCATGGTTGAGTGAAGGAAGGATTTGAGTAGTGGTGCTGCTGGGTTCGGGTTGGGACAGAAGAGAGTTGCTGTCTTGGGATCGATTGAAGCAGCTTCGGGGATTTCCGTGTTCGGTTCGGTGATTTCGTTTTTCGGTTCAACTCTCGGATTTCGTCAACGGGTGAGTTCTACTCACGATAGGGCATTTTGATATTCTGGACTTGTTTTCGATATGGAATCCCTTGGTCACATTTCTGTTTACAAAAGACTTAGAACTGAAAAGCGTTTTTGAGCCAAAACGGTGTTTTACGGTTTAAATGAGATTTTGATTAAAATCATTGAAATGAAATGCATTGTGTACTACTAGAAATATATTCTGGGAATTTTCTGAGTTTCAGGTGATTGAAATTAGGAATCGAATCGGACGAGAACGGAGAGCGAAAATGAGAAAAATGAGAATTTCTGGTAACAGACACAGGTCGCACGGACCGTGCGCCCCTGGGCACGGGTCGTGCGCCTGCTTCGGGTTGGAAGTTGTTGGAAACAGAACGGGACGCACGGGTCGTGCGCCCCTGGGCACGGATCGTGCGCTTCCCTCTGGTAGATGGGTCTTGAGTAGTGCACCACGCACGGGTCGTGTGCCCCTGGGCACGGGTCGTGCGTGTGGTTCTGTTACCGGCTTCCGTTTTCTCGTTTTGTTGCTCCGTTTGATCCCGAACCTTTTCTAATCTCCTTCTCAACCATTCAAAAAGGGATTGCCTCACTGAAAACCTTATTTTGAACTTGTTCAACTTATGGTTTTGAAAAGAAAAGCTTTGAAAGCCTATTTGCTCGAAAAACCGAAACCCTAGTATACGTGTGGGTACACCGTCTGATGGATAGAATGTATATATATTTATATATATATATCAACTGTATATGATTATAATGCCGGATGTCTATAAATTCATCAAAACGGGTTATAAGTCAATAATACATTACAATATGATTATAATGCCGGATGTTTATAATTTCATCAAAACGGGTTATAGATCAATAAGATATAAATTATCTAAAGAGACTATGTGAATGATCCTTTGGTGATCGGAAAGATATATATTATCTAACTCTCGAGAAATTGATATGTATTGTCATACATATATCGCATCGGGTGACGACCCGACAAGTAGCATACTAGGAAGGGAAGTCATGAGCCCTCACCCTAGGCCCTGTATACGTCTTGGCGTGGTCAATTCGTGGGTTACCGGGATTAGCAAGCGTTGTGCAGCCGGTTTGTGCTAAGGTTAAACACATGGTTCCCGGGATTAGCAAGCGTTGTGCAGCCGGATCATGTTAAATTAATTCACGAAGTGCGTGGCATTTCGATTAATAAATATAAGACATGGTTATGTCAGTTTGGTTCTAACGGTTTATTGAATTGAACCGAGTGTCAGTGAGGGGGCACGGTAGGACTCACTGAGATAATGTTATCTCACCCTATCCATATTTGTTGTTTTTCAGAGAAGCAGGGAAAAAGGAAGACTATAGTGCACGAGTAGTTGATATACTCTTGGAGGTGCTGAAGACTTAGTCATTTTCTCCTTGTTCTTTTGTTGTCCTATTGGTTGTATAAACTTGTATTGATTATGAGTTATATGAACCGTTTATGTTTCTGTTTGGTATTTGGACTTGGGTATTGTAATCCACTCGGTATGGAACCGATAAACTTCTATTTTATGAAGTAATGTTAATTCCGATTATGTTTTATCTCGGAAAAAGTTTGTATGTCCAAAACTTAAACAGGAACTGTGTCCTCTGAATTTCCGCATCTGTGCACTTTCGGTGTTTCTACATGTTAGAAAAACCTGGTGTTACATTTGGTATCAGAGCGGTTCGACCTAGTCGGACTTAGATGTTAAGAGTCTTTTACGTCTTTTAAGTCTGATTTTTCTTGGTATGCTATTAGACATTGAGCCTGATCAACTTAATACTTTGTGCATACTTCGCAGAATCATGGCTGGAAGAGGTAGGAGAAACCCACCTATTGATCCTCATCAAGAATGGATGCAGAATGTCATCGAAACTCAGCAAAAGATGATGAATGACATGATGCTAATGCAACAGCAACAGATGGCTCAAATGGCTCAAATGCAGCAGATGCATCAGATGCCTCAACCACAACCAGCTGAGCCAGTCAATGTGCCAACACCTGAGGATCCCAACAGGATGTATTTCCGGTTTCTGAAGATGAAACCCCCAACCTTCAAAGGAGGATCCGAGGCAATGAAAGCCCATTTCTGGGTAGATGCCATGGAACGGATCTTTGATACTTTGCAATGCAATGAAGGAGAAAAGGTAATTTGTGCTGCTAACGCTCTGGACGAGGATGCTCACACTTGGTGGGTTAACGCTCGTAGAATGCTTCAAAATCAAGGAACTCCCCTTGAGTGGGATAACTTTAAGGAGTTGTTTTTGGGTCATTATTTTCCCGACTCCCAAAGACTTGACAAGCAGATGGAATTTCTGAGTTTGAAACAGGGAGAGATGACAGTTGGGGAGTATGCTGCAAAATTTGAGAGATTGTCACAATTCTATGAATTGGGGACCACCGCTCCTGATGATAGGTGGAAGATGGTGATGTTCAGACAAGGTCTTAGAGGCGATGTGAATCAAGGCCTCAGCTCGTATTCGCTAACCACTTATCCTGCTTTGGTTCAACAGGCTCATTCAGCAGAAAGCGATCTGAAAAGAATGTATGCAGAGAGGAAGGAATTCTGGAAAGATAAGAAGAAGGGTAATGAGCCAACTTCTTCAAACCCGAGGTATAAAGGGAATTCAGACAAGGGGAAACGAGTACAGTCAAGAGACTCTGCGGGATATGACCGATGTCATGTGTGTAAGAAGTTTCATAAAGGCAAATGCCAGGTGGGACCGAACCAATGTTACCTTTGCAAAGAAGTGGGCCATTATGCTAATAATTGCCCGTCAAAGAAAGCTTTCTTAGAGTCTCCTGATGCTCCGAGACAGGCTCGAGTCAACACTTTGGATGCCAAGACCATCAAACCAGCTGATAATCTTATAAGGGGTACAGGTTCTCTCTTTAATCAAACTGTTAATATTTTGTATGACTCTGGTGCTACTCATTGCTTTATCTCAGAAGCATGTGCTGAACAGTTAGGATTAGTAGTATCTCCTATATCCGAGCCAATATCTATTCTTACTGCTGCAAAGGGTCGTGTGCGAACCCAATCATTGTGCCTTAACTGTCTGCTTACCATAGGAAGCAGGGATTTTGTTGTCGATTTTATCTGTTTGCCTATGAGAGGAATGGAGATCGTATTGGGAATGAATTGGATGACTTCCAATCATATTACTATTGACTGTTTCAATCGGGCAATTAATTTTCCTTCTGAAGTAGCGGAACATTCACTACCTGCAGATGATGGTGTTATTTCGTTCACTTCAGCCAGTCAGTCTCTATTCCAAGGTGCGGAAGCTTTTGTTATTATTTTGTCTGCATCAACTGAAGCTGATTTGGATTTATCATCTACTCAAGTTGTTAATGAATTCTTAGATGTTTTTCCTAAGGAAGTCTCCTCTTTACCTCCAGAACGAGAGGTAGAATTCTCTATAGATCTGGCGCCTGGTGCAGGGCCAATATCCATAGCACCTTATAGGATGTCTCCTCTCGAACTAAAGGAATTGAAGTCCCAACTTGAGGAATTAATTTCCAAGAAATTCATTCGACCGAGTGCTTCGCCATGGGGCGCTCCGGTATTGCTAGTCAAGAAGAAAGACGGAAGCATGAGATTATGCATAGATTACCGTCAGCTGAATAAAATCACTATCAAGAACAAATATCCATTACCAAGGATAGATGATCTGCTTGACCAACTTCGAGGTGCTAAAGTTTTCTCCAAAATTGATCTAAGGTCAGGATACCATCAAATCAGGGTAAGAGCCTTAGACATTCCGAGGACTGCCTTTCGTACGAGGTACGGACACTACGAGTTTGTGGTGATGCCCTTCGGATTGACTAACGCTCCAGCCGTATTCATGGATTATATGAATAGAGTATTTCATTCTTACCTAGATCAGTTTGTGGTCGTCTTTATTGATGATATCTTGGTTTACTCGAAGTCAGTCGAGGAGCATGCTCAGCATCTCCGCTTTGTCCTAGGAGTACTCCGAGAAAAGAGACTTTATGCTAAACCGTCAAAGTGTGACTTTTGGATGTCCGAAGTAAAGTTCTTGGGTCATGTGATTTCCCAGGAAGGGGTTGCAGTCGATCCTAGCAAGGTGGAAGCAGTGTTGAACTGGGAACGACCAACGTCAGTGACTGAGATCAGAAGCTTTCTGGGTTTAGCGGGTTACTATAGAAGATTCATTGAAGGTTTTTCGCAATTGGTACTTCCGCTTACTCGGCTAACCCGCAAGGGCCAACCGTTTACTTGGGATACCGATTGTGAAGAGTGCTTCCTTGGATTGAAAGAAAAGCTAACTTCTGCTCCAATTCTAATTCTTCCGGATCCGTCATTGGGATTTCAGATTTACAGTGATGCATCTGGGAAGGGCTTAGGATGCGTTCTCATGCAGAATCAACATGTTGTAGCCTATGCATCAAGGCAATTGAAGACGCATGAACGGAATTACCCAACTCATGACTTAGAGTTGGCGGCTATTGTGTTTGCACTGAAAATTTGGAGGCATTACCTTTACGGTTCTCGTTTCGAGATTTTTAGTGATCACAAGAGCTTGAAATATCTATTTGACCAAAAGGAGTTGAATAACAGACAGAGAAGGTGGACTGAATTTCTGAAGGACTATGACTTCGAATTGAAATATCACCCTGGGAAAGCCAATGTGGTAGCAGATGCTCTGAGCAGGAAGTCTATCCACACGGCAAGGTTAATGGTTCACGAGATGGCTTTGTGGGAGTCATTCAGAGATTTGAAGCTCAAGGTGGTAAGGAAGAAGGACCGCATAGTGTTGCGGCATATACGAATAGCCAGTGTGCTAAGGGAACAAATCCGTGTAGCTCAAGGAGCCGATATGAAGTTGCAGTCTCAGAGGGGATCGCCAGATTTCACTGAGAATAGTGATGGCGTGATTTGCTCTAATGGGAGGATTTGTGTTCCCGATGATGATGATATCAAAAGGCAAGTATTGGAAGAAGCTCATAGGAGTCAGTACTCCGTACATCCGGGATCCACCAAGATGTACCGAGACTTGAAGTTGATGTATTGGTGGCCTGGGATGAAGGTCGAGATTGCAGAATTTGTTTCTCGGTGCTTAACTTGTCAGAAGGTTAAGACGGAACACCGAAGACCGGGCGGTCAGTTACAACCGCTAGATGTACCAGTTTGGAAGTGGGAAGATATCTCAATGGACTTCGTCATGGGGTTGCCGAGGTCACAGGCAGGCAATGACTCTATTTGGGTAGTAGTGGACCGATTGACTAAATCCGCTCACTTTATTCCCGTTCGCTCGACTTACAAGGTTTCCAAGTTAGCAGATGAATATGTGAAGAACATTATCAGACTGCATGGAGTTCCGACGAGCATTGTGTCCGACCGGGATCCCAAGTTTACTTCCAGGTTCTGGAGAGCATTGAATGAAGCTTTGGGAACAAGGGTGCTGGTTAGCACTGCTTATCATCCTCAGACTGATGGTCAGACGGAGAGGACTATCCAGACTCTCGAGGACATGCTTCGGGCTGGTGTACTCGACAGTGGGAGAAAATGGGAGGATCACCTTCCGTTAGTAGAATTCTCCTACAACAACAGTTACCACTCTAGCATTGGAATGGCACCGTTTGAAGCACTTTATGGTAGAAAGTGTAGAACTCCATTGTGTTGGTGGGAGATTGGTGAAGACAAGTTTTTGGGACCCGATATGGTTCGCGAGACTACAGAGAAGGTCAAGTTAATTCGAGAAAGGATGAAGGTTGCTCAAAGTCGGCAAAAGAGCTACGCTGACAATCGAAGGAGACCGTTGGAGTTTGAAGTTGGTGATCATGTGTTCTTGAAAGTTTCTCCAACCATAGGCACTGGGAGAGCCTTGCGAGCGAAGAAGCTCAGTCCTCGATATGTTGGACCTTTCCAAATCATCGAGCGGATTGGGCCAGTTGCCTATCGCCTCGCATTGTCTCCGGCCCTATCAAACCTCCATGATGTGTTCCACGTGTCTCAGTTGAGGAAGTATATTCCCGATCCGCATCAACCATTGAGTGTTGATACCATTGACCTGCAACCGGATTTGTCATTTCAACCTTATCCTAGCTACATCTTGGAGCGTGGCGAGAAGACGCTACGGTCAAGGACTATCCCTATTATCAAAGTGGTCTGGGATGGATTCTCAATCGAAGAGGCTACCTGGGAACTGGAAGATGACATGCGCGCTCGATATCCATCTCTCTTTCAGTAAGGTACGTTTCATCAATTTTGAGGACAAAATTTTTAAAAGTTGGGGAGATTGTAACATCCCTAATTTTTAAAGACTCGTATTATGACGCCTAGGACCGATTAATTATTTGTGGGAATAATTAGTCTTGCCTCGATGAATTACTATTCGAGGGAAAAGACCAAAGAAGCCCTATTCATTTATTAATTATGGCTTAGTCATGATTAATTAAAGTATTTAAGCTGGAGGGCAAAATGGTAATTTTACACCCCTCATATAAATACATATATTTTGAAGCCTCCTAACCACATCACCTTCATTCAGCAAATTCTGGAAACAGAAGGGAGAAGGGAAGGGGAGGGGCGCGAGTGTAGGAGGAAAAAGGGGGTGGAGCTTCATCAAAATCTGTTGCATGTAAGTGTTCCAACCTGATCCCCAGTCCATTTTCGTTTTCCTTCTCAATGGTATATGTTTCAGAGGCTGATTCTCACTCTATTTCTCATCTCCATTTCTGACCTTGAAGCTCCAATGGTGAGAATGGTGAAGTCTTGAGCTGTTTCCATCCTTGCATGCTCATTGGAAGCTTCTAAGAAGAAGACTTCAGACTTGCATGGTTGAGTGAAGGAAGGATTTGAGTAGTGGTGCTGCTGGGTTCGGGTTGGGACAGAAGAGAGTTGCTGTCTTGGGATCGATTGAAGCAGCTTCGGGGATTTCCGTGTTCGGTTCGGTGATTTCATTTTTCGGTTCAACTCTCGGATTTCGTCAACGGGTGAGTTCTACTCACGATAGGGCATTTTGATATTCTGGACTTGTTTTCGATATGGAATCCCTTGGTCACATTTCTGTTTACAAAAGACTTAGAACTGAAAAGCGTTTTTGAGCCAAAACGGTGTTTTACGGTTTAAATGAGATTTTGATTAAAATCATTGAAATGAAATGCATTGTGTACTACTAGAAATATATTCTGGGAATTTTCTGAGTTTCAGGTGATTGAAATTAGGAATCGAATCGGACGAGAACGGAGAGCGAAAATGAGAAAAATGAGAATTTCTGGTAACAGACACAGGTCGCACGGACCGTGCGCCCCTGGGCACGGGTCGTGCGCCTGCTTCGGGTTGGAAGTTGTTGGAAACAGAACGGGACGCACGGGTCGTGCGCCCCTGGGCACGGATCGTGCGCTTCCCTCTGGTAGATGGGTCTTGAGTAGTGCACCACGCACGGGTCGTGTGCCCCTGGGCACGGGTCGTGCGTGTGGTTCTGTTACCGGCTTCCGTTTTCTCGTTTTGTTGCTCCGTTTGATCCCGAACCTTTTCTAATCTCCTTCTCAACCATTCAAAAAGGGATTGCCTCACTGAAAACCTTATTTTGAACTTGTTCAACTTATGGTTTTGAAAAGAAAAGCTTTGAAAGCCTATTTGCTCGAAAAACCGAAACCCTAGTATACGTGTGGGTACACCGTCTGATGGATAGAATGTATATATATTTATATATATATATCAACTGTATATGATTATAATGCCGGATGTCTATAGATTCATCAAAACGGGTTATAAGTCAATAATACATTACAATATGATTATAATGCCGGATGTTTATAATTTCATCAAAACGGGTTATAGATCAATAAGATATAAATTATCTAAAGAGACTATGTGAATGATCCTTTGGTGATCGGAAAGATATATATTATCTAACTCTCGAGAAATTGATATGTATTGTCATACATATATCGCATCGGGTGACGACCCGACAAGTAGCATACTAGGAAGGGAAGTCATGAGCCCTCACCCTAGGCCCTGTATACGTCTTGGCGTGGTCAATTCGTGGGTTACCGGGATTAGCAAGCGTTGTGCAGCCGGTTTGTGCTAAGGTTAAACACATGGTTCCCGGGATTAGCAAGCGTTGTGCAGCCAGATCATGTTAAATTAATTCACGAAGTGCGTGGCATTTCGATTAATAAATATAAGACATGGTTATGTCAGTTTGGTTCTAACGGTTTATTGAATTGAACCGAGTGTCAGTGAGGGGGCACGGTAGGACTCACTGAGATAATGTTATCTCACCCTATCCATATTTGTTGTTTTTCAGAGAAGCAGGGAAAAAGGAAGACTATAGTGCACGAGTAGTTGATATACTCTTGGAGGTGCTGAAGACTTAGTCATTTTCTCCTTGTTCTTTTGTTGTCCTATTGGTTGTATAAACTTGTATTGATTATGAGTTATATGAACCGTTTATGTTTCTGTTTGGTATTTGGACTTGGGTATTGTAATCCACTCGGTATGGAACCGATAAACTTCTATTTTATGAAGTAATGTTAATTCCGATTATGTTTTATCTCGGAAAAAGTTTGTATGTCCAAAACTTAAACAGGAACTGTGTCCTCTGAATTTCCGCATCTGTGCACTTTCGGTGTTTCTACATGTTAGAAAAACCTGGTGTTACACATAACATGAAATCAATGGTCAATCACGTGAACATTCACTTAACCTGAACGTAATTCAAACACAACCAATCATATGGTACTAACATAACTTAGATCCAATCACAGTCAATTACCACTCAATTCAGGGCAATTCAATTGTAGTAACATTGGGGAAGGTGGAAGGAGGGATTAGAAAGCAATTGGAATCGTTCGGAATGATTTAAAACACTTTTTAAAATAGGCAACCCGAAGACCACGCACGACTCGTGCGCCCATACACACGATCCGTGCGTGACTATCATTTATCGTATCATTCCGTTCCGATCCCTAATTACTTCCCGATCGACACTACCACTTCAGTCATAGCCACAACACATCAATCACATAAAGCAATATCCATGGCATACGCTTATCTCAATCACAATCATAGCATGACAATCAAATCCATAACACATTCCCTGAACCCGAGTTGGGCCGTTCATAAAACCATGGACCGCAAGGGCCAGTTATAAAACCGTGGGCCGCAATGGCCGTTAATTAAAAATAAACATAATCATGAAATTATACAGTATAAATTATATATATAGGTAGGTATTTGAATAAGCTTTAAAACGCATCTGAGAACACCTCAATCGGGTTCCCGGATCAAAAGTTATTGCGAAAACAAGTTTAGGGTATTTTGCTGAAAAACTGCAAAGCGTCGCGATGCGAACTGGTTCCGTCGCGACGCGAAAAGTGACAGAAAGTTTTGCGTTGCAAAAGTTAAGGGAGGCCGCGACGCGAAGGCCACGGGCCGCGACGCGAAATTACACAGAATTTTACCCTAACTTGTGATGCTCATATCTTGAGCTACACAATTCCAAATTCAACCAAATCAGGACCAAATTGACGAGTATTCAGTCTAGTTTCTAAAACAATTGACCATATAATTTTTGGATACCTATATCATCCCCAGATGCCCAGAAACTGAACCTATGCTCAAACTGTCTCCAGAATTCTACTCTAACTTGTGATGCTCATATCTTGAGCTACACAAGTCCAAATGCAACCATTCCAAAGCCAAAGTGACAAGTATTCAATCTAGTTTCTAAAAAGGTAAGTCACATAATTTTTGAACAGGTAAAACAGTCCCAGTTACCAGAAAACCGAACCTATCCTGAAAGTCTCCACACAGTGAAATTATCAACACAAATAGCATCCAATTTCGGTCATCAAACACATATTCATCAAGGAACAATCAACACATATCTTTGTACAGAATCAAAACATAATAAAACCAAGAATGCATGACTCATATATTAACAATGATTTCCCTAGTGAGTGTAGAACTCACCTTGGTGTGATGTACTCCACGAAACCGAAACTCAGCTACCCAATTTCGAACTTCAGCACTTTGAGCTACTGATTTCCTTACCCAAACTATACCAACTAGCAAGGTGACTTCTCCCCAAGGTTGTATTATGGTTCTATGGCGACATGCAAGCCAATGGAAGTCCCAAAACTCTATCTTTGCTCCACTTGAGCTTGGGTGGTCTTTAATGGTGATTTGTGGAGGAGGTGGATGATGATTATAAGTTTGGTATTAATGGAAAGGAGGTGAAGAGCTGATTCTGAATATGCTAAAAGATTGAGCATGCATGGGAAAAATTAAAAACCCTCTTCTTCCCTTATCCTCCTCTCCTCTCTATCTCTCTTCCTCAGCCCCTTTCTAATTTCTGAAACTTGGTCTAATGAGAGGGATGAGGTTGACTTAGATTTCAGCTGGGTTAAATAAATTAATGTGCAATGTCTCTTATGCCCTTCAATTACCCATCCCCTCATTCTAACTAACACATAACAATGCACTTAATCTAACTTAACAATTAAGCACACAATTACTAACAAGTAATTAAATAAATAATCCACTTCCTAAGCATAATATATTCGATTATGTTAATTAATAACTTGACCTCTTGCTAATCACGATTATAAGACTACTTAATCCATAACCGTTATTCGAATATCGATCGACAAAATTTCTAAAAATTAGGGGATGTTACACATTTCATAAGGATCATGCTCAAAGTATCACTTGGCAGACATTTTTACTAAACCTTTGGCCATGCTTGTGTTATGAACTATTTTCAATTGATAAGATTAAGTTATTTTGTGTATGTGTTATTAAAACTAGTTGAAATCATATTTAATGTATTTTTATATGCTACTGGTAATATATAGTTGTTATCATATATTTGTTTTAATTTTATAAATATTAATATTTTGGCTAAATTATAGTTTTGGTCCCCCTATTTTCAAAAATTCAGACATTTGGTCCCCCTATTTTAAAACTCAGACATTTGGTCCCCAATTTTAAAAAATCAAATACATTTAGTCCAAAGAGGGACCAAATGTCTTTGATTTTTTAAAATTGGGGGACCAAATGTATTTGATTTTTTAAAATTGAGGGACCAAATGTCTTTGATTACTAGCCATAAAAATCTGAAAATTCCTCTTGGGACTAAATGTCTTTGTTTTTTTAAAATTGGGGGACCAAATGTCTGAGTTTTAAAATAGGGGGACCAAATGTCTGAATTTTTGAAAATAGGGGGACCAAAACTATAATTTAGCCTAATATTTTAGATTTTATGTGGTCTAAAAATTATTCTTGACTATTAGTGTACTAAAATAGTAGTTGTAGTTAAAATGAGCTTTTAAAAAGGATGTTTAAAAGGATTTTGTTGTTATTTTTGGTGTACACCCCCCATTTCTCTGCTAGTCGCACCCATGTGGTCCATTCTCTTCAACAGCGCAGCCTTGCCCATGCTAAACCCTCAACCCGACCCGGCCCACATACCTATCTTCTTCCTCCTCCAGCTGCGGCGCCCATACCCAGAAAACCCTAATAGCCCTCTCTCTCTCAATCGCGTTCTCCTCCTACACACCACGACCACACACGAAAATCTACACACACACACACTCGGAATTCACTGCTGAATTCAATTATGGCCTTAGTTTGACCGATTGTGGCTTCGTTTTGATAAGAGAAATTGCACCAGAAACCGTACTCCCTTCCCTTCGCGTTTTCTTCTTCCTGTTCGCTACAACCATGGCTACCTCAAGGCCTATTAGATGTGATTCCAGTCAAAGCAAGGTCACAAAGAAACAGACATTCCTTCCTTATATTTGGACCGTGACAGATTCAACCTCCACCCTTATTATTAGGTAGGGCTGTTCATGGTTCAGTTCAGGGGGAGAACTGGACCGAACCGAACCGAACCAATTGAAACAGTTCAGTAAACCGAACCGAACTGCAACAACAGTTCGCCGAACCGAACTAAACTATATTAACAGTTCGGTTTGCAGTTTTTTAGTTCCGAACCGAACTGTTTAAAAACTGAACTTTTATTAACTCATTTATTCGAATTTTTGGGCCTGAACTGATCCGAATTGTTAACCGAACTGTTAACCGAACTATTTGGTGGACAATATTAAGATGGTATCCTTCAAAAATAATTCTCTCACTTCAACTGAGCATTACATTATGTTGCAAAAATAATTCTCTCAATTCAATTGATCACTCCTACTATTACAATGATGAAATGCAAAACAAAAAAGGAAAAAGATGATCAAGATAACTGATCAGCAAATGATAAAAGTTTAAAACCAAGTCAAATTTGAAGTTGTTAAGGCCTCAAGGGGAACTCTCTTGAGTAGCAGCACAAAATTATTGAATCTGCCCAACAAAATGAACACTTCATACTCTCTCTCAGTGCACTCTCTCTGCCCTTGACACTTGCTAAACCAATTCTTATTTTGCTGCATTCATCATTGCTGCATTCCTGAATTATAAGGACAAGAAAGATACAGTCAATATTTACTAGGGGCCTGAGAGAGTATGCATACAGTCATCATTCAAACCAACCATCAGAGTTCATAACTAGCTGCAATAAGAGTTCTCTACATATATATTGGAAAGCTACAGAAGTGAACATTTAGCTACAAGTGAACATTTAGCTACAGAAGCTACAGAAGTAAACATTTAGCTACAAGTGAACATTTAGCTACATTGAACATTTAGCTACAAGTGAACATTGAACTAAAAGGGTGAGTGTAATTCTAAATAACCATTTTGTAAATTGTCTCAACAAGCTATAGTGGAGAGATTAGAAAAACAAGCTGAAATAAGCTCAAGAACATGTAAAAAAATGAAACTAAAGATGAGTTTATGTTGATCAAAGCATCAAGCAGGAACACGTTTCAAAGTGAAAATAAATCAATCCACCAGCACATAATAACAATTGAATCATGCTCTTGTTTAACATCAAAAACTTCAATAGACAAGACTCTTCTCGATGTCAAACTTCTAACTGGTGTAGATCACTTCTCTTCTCGAAGTGATTTGCGATTTTGATTTTTAAAGGTCTCAAATTCACCCACCATCAATGATTGTGGGGTTCTATGCCTGATTTACACAAATTAATTGTGTCCTAATATAACAGCACAAGACTTCGCCAAATAACGCCTTCCAACCGTGCATTCAGACATTCTAACTTTCAGGTTCATGGTTTCAAACGTTTGTCATTGGCGTCTTGTACCATTCGATAGGTACCCTTTTCGAAACACTAGTTCATTGGTTAAACAAGAGATTAATTTTATTTAATTTTTTTTAGTGTATGACATTTGGACTGCTGTTATTGTTGTTGTTGTTGTTACGCGTTCGAGTCAAATGTTGCTTCAATGGAATTGAATCATGCCCATAAATTCGTATTTTGTCTTCATCGATTTACTATTGGAATGCACATTTATATCAGGTACGAGGGAATGGGTTTCTATTCTATATGGGGAATAGGGGATAGGACTATAATAGTATCGATTACCGCTATTCCTATTTTCATGTATTTGTTTATTTACTCATTTATAATTTATTCAGTTTGGATAACTATAATTATTATGGATGACTGTAAATATAATTCAATTTGGATAACTGTAATTATTATGGATGACTGTTGTAACACCCCGATAATTTCTAACTTGTAGAAACTACCGAAATGCACTACTGGCATACGTCAGAGTGACTTTCCTTTTTAAAATATTGAACACATTCTAAACTTCGATGAAAATCATCAAACGTGTAAGCATAACAGAACATGAAATACATGAAGTCGGTTCTCACATAACTCGAACTAGTGTTCAATACAAAATCAGAAAGTCTGCGGAAGCGATTTACAACTTAATACAAGTACAAGTCGTACAATCGAATATCTATGACAAAGAGGGAAACCAAAATACATAAACATAACAAAATAGACGACAGCGTCTCCACGAAGCGGTTCCACGACCATTGCATCCTGCACATCCAACTCCTACCTGTAACACTGAAAAACAACAACATGGATTGGGTGAGACAACTTGTCTCAGTGAGTTCTATCGCGACCTCTTACTAACTCTCGCGGTTCAGTTATGCTTGATTCGTTATTCTTGATTCATGAGTTCGTAGTCTTTAATTCGACTACGTGGAACATACAACGTGTACTCGTGGCCCTTCTAAGTGACACACAAGGCACACACAATGACAATGATTCTTAGCATATCACCGGTGACTTTATTTGAAAGCACCGGTAAACCCGATCCCCGGCCATTTCTACTACCAAGGGACAAACAATGACGGGGCCTAAGGTCATAAGGAATCATGACTTCCTCGCCCTTAGTACACTAATCGTGAAAACTAGGGTCGTCACCCTAACATGGTGTATAATATAAATACATTGGCGTGAACATGAATTTACATAACATAACATGGCATAACTTATCATTAGCATTAGGTGATCTAGTTACTAACTTAATCTCATAATTAAGTGATCTCACATGGCTTACTAAGGCTTACTAACCTAACTTATCATGATGCTAATCCAATCAGTCCAGCACAATACATCAATCACATTAAACAATATCGATGGCATAAGCTTATCTCAATCACAATCATAGCATGACAATCAAATCCATAACACATTCCATGTACCCGCATTGGGACGTTCATAAAACCGTGAACGTGACAATGATCCAAACACAAGTAGTTTCCATGAATTATGGTTATATTATTATTGTATAACATTGGGAAGGGACTAGGATAGGTTTGGAATCAATTAGGAAGGCTTTGAACACATTTTGAAAATGTTGGCAGAAGCATACGCACGACCCGTGCTTGATGGCGCATGGTCCGTGCGCGAAATCAACACTCAGCAATCCTGTGAATCAGAAGGCAACGCACGACCCGTGCTTGATGGCGCACGTTCCGTGCCTGTCTCACAGACTTGCTGAAATGCCATTTCGAGCCCTTTTTCGAATCCGTTTCGTGTCCAAACTCCGTTCCGATCGATACCTAACTCATCAACCTTCAAAAAGAGAACATTATCCAGCCAAACAATCCACATATCAATCATGCAATTTAATCACAATTTCAGTCCAACAATCAAACGACTCCATGACTTAGAACGGTATTTTCGAAGTCGATTCGACACCGGTTTTTCATAAAACGCGAGGTTCAATATCAGAACATGACACACATGACCATAACATCCTAGTGAGTATAGAACTCACCTATTTGCCGAGACTTCAAGGATTCGACCGTTCCCGAGAACCACGAACTCTCCTCGGACTCGATTACACCACCGACTCACGAACTATCTCCGGAATCGCTCCGAAACACCGACCCGGTTTTAGCTTGACACCCACAACTTCGAATCCAGCTAACAAATGATCTCCCTAATGCTTGCTAAGGTTTCTAGTGTAGTGTGTAAAGCTCAAACTTCACATGCAACACTCTTCACTTCCATTTTGAGATTGAGGTCCATCAATGGTGAATTGGAGATGGATGGGTTGTTGGTTCTGAAATTTGGTTCACTGAAAAGAGAAGAAGAAATGGGGAAGGATAGTGCTCTCAGATGTCACATGCATGGAGTGTTGCTGGGCTCCTCCCTTTCTCTTCCTCCCTCTAACTCTCGCCCTCTCCCCTCTTCTTCAGCTTTGCTGTTTTTTCTTTTTGACTTGGAAAATGAAATGTTTTCCTTGGTTTAGCTGGAAGGGAATACTTATATGGCTAAGTAAAAGACCACTATACCCCTCATTTAACAACTCATTCCCAATGACTCCCTCAGCTCTAATTAACCCAATGTGAAGCAACTAATCCAAGTAAGCACATAATTTCCACAATTATTTAATCAAGTAAGTCATTTTAAATTTATCCTATCTTCAATCATGACAATAATTCGCTAAATATAATTTCAAGCAATATAATCAAAATCACGAAAATAGGGGATATTACAACTGTAAAAGATTTAAGTGTCTGTAAATTATTGGATTTGGATGACTGTAAGTTAATGATATGGATGACTGTAATTTAATGATAGGGATGACAATAGCTAATATTCCGAGTTGAGGAAATGAATCTAGTATGAGTAGGAAATTGTACGTCGACTGGTGTTCCTTGATTTGAATGACTCGCACGTTACTAAGATGGAGAATTGAGTTGATAGTGAGAGTGAATTAAGAGTAAGAACAGAATAATTAGAACGAATTAATGAACCCATATGACTTGAGTACTACTCATAATTGAATTGAGAAGTTATAACAGTTATAGGATGAGTTAGTGTCTAATGTGCTAATGGATGATAATGATATGTCAGACTAAATGATACAAATTAATATTGTTTAAGTTCCCGATCGATATCTTAATATCTGTAAATGTGGCCAAGTTTGACTTGGAACTACTAAAGTCATTAAATGACTTGACGTTCGTAATTGTTGTGATTGCTGGTTGGCTTTAGGTGTACTCTTATCTGAGACTTAATGTGAAAGTTATCCTTCGTCGATGATTAGCAAGCTGGTTCGTGCTGAAGAATCTCGTCGCAGCGTGGGCCAGTTGTACCTTAAAAGTGGAAGATTGTAAGAGGAACATTGTCGCAGTGTGGGCGAGCCGTATGTCAAGGATGGTATGGATGATAGGTGGGGTGGTAAGCAACTGATAGTGGGAGTAGTAATAGAGACGGCCATGACCCGGCCTTGCGGGTAGGCCCGTAGGGGGGGTCCTAAGTGGGGCACTGCTGGGGCGTTCCACCAAACACTGCGGTACCCTGACTAGACTCTATCTATTTCCCGGGATGTGAGGGCACTTGCATCCGCTTACCCAGAGTTAGATGGATACAAATTTTATCGATGGAGTAGTGGGTAGGATCGTCTTGACGTTGCACCAGATTCAAGATGACGACATTTTTTGATGATCGATCGAGCACACGTGGTATGTTCGTGGTATTCACTGTTGTGGTATTCTCTATGTTGACGATACCCTGGATTGAGGATGATGATCTCAGTTGATGATTGACCGAGTATGCAGGTAATATTTGTCGTATATACTGTACTGATTTATATAGTGTGATGTGATCTCATCACTTTTTACGTACGAGACCTCTGTGGCATCACTGCTGTATGGACCTATTGTGTTTGTCACTCTTTTGAGAGTGACTGTTTGATATTGATTTGATGGATTGTGGCTGTCTACGGTCTTAGAGGAAAGTGATGAGGTGAAGATTTTGAAGGATAAATTGGTCAAGTCGGAAGGTGAGAAAGAGGCTTTGGAACTTGAATTGAAGGAAGTTCGCTCCGCTCTCGAAACTCTAAAAATGGAGTGCAATGGAAAGGCCCGGTCACTTGAGCAGGCAAACAAAAGGGCCATGATGGAGAAGGACTCTGGGAATAAAATCAAGAATCACTTAAGAAATTGATACATGAAAGAAAGTGGGAAATTCTTGTAGATGTCTTGCCTCTTGAAATCTACGACTTGGTCCTGTTCCCAAGAAGTGGAGACTTGGTAAGTCCTGCAGCAATTGATGTATTCAGGGCCCGTAAATGTCGAGGAGAAAACTCGACATTCCCAATCCTAGCAGACGTGTATCATACATTGAGTTTCTGCCATGAACTGAAAGGAAGAAGGATCGTATGTTGCCTTCCAGTGCTATATGTGTGGTCTATGAAGCCCCGATACTTCAAAAATGGATACGTACCCGTGTCAGATATGTATTCGATACCGATACTTCCCGATACTTCCCGATACGTACCCAAAGAGTATCTAAAAATTTTTTAATTCTTTTTAAAAAATATTTGACTTGATACTTTTCAGATACATCTTTGATACTTCTTACCAACTAATGATACTTCTCAGATACTTTTTCGATACCTCTTACCAACTAAGCACATGATTGTATGTTTTTTTAATACCTCAATAACTAAAAGACAAAATTATATGTTTTTTCGTAATACAATAATAGAAGAAATAATACATTGTGATATGAGTGGGATAAATATACGTAACTATCTCTACTTGATAAGATCACAAGTATTTATTTCTACAATGTGATGAATATATTTTGACTAATGATATGCTTATGTTTTATCGACCAATTATGTACTAATATGAATATCGTAGTCTATAAAAAGTCATCTATTTCTGCCACTGACTATTCGTATTATACGATTTCGGGTGGTCTCAGTTACTTGTCCACCATTACTTTTTATGACTAGTCACTCATACATAGGTGTGTCGGTTGTCCTCTTCCTTTCATCCATATATTTTCTATGTGATTTTTTTTATCTATTTGGGCAGTTTTTTTTTATATCTATAAAATGCAATATTTCTGTTTTTCATCTTTGTTTTTTTCTGTTTGTGTTTCTCTTCTATTTTATTTTTTCTGTTATGTTTTTATATATTTAAATTTTAATTTAATTTTTTATTAAAGTATCCCAGCCGTGTCGTATCTTGATTTTCAAAATTTTCCCGTATCCCCGTATTCGTATCGTGTCGTATCCCGTATCGTATCTGGTTTCCAGGCTTCACAGTGTGTGGTTGACCACTCACGTGCTCAAAAGGAAAAACAGTGCCTTCTGTCCTATTTCTGAACTAACAAATATGGAATCACAAACCTACAGTGACAAGGAGTGGAGACAGATATTCATGGGGCTCAAAGAAGAATCTGTGCGTTGGTACCCGCTGGCAACGGGAGTAGTACAAGTACTTTTCTCATGCGGTGGATTCCCTAACGTACCACTCATGGGGACATGGGGATGCATCAACTACAACCCTGTCTTGGCATTACGACAATTGGGTTATCCTATGATGGGCCCACTCGCTGAAGAGTTGGTAGCTTCTTTCATGGCTGACCTCAAAGATGAAGTTATGTTGGACAAGATTCGCAAGGCATGGAAGAATGTAACCTATAAGGCAGGAGAATTGGGGAAGAGAGGTTGTGGAGCTACAGCTACCTATAGAGAGTGGGTACGAGGCAGGGTGGAAGTGATTAAGCTTCCATTTCAGGCATTGGCACCCAACCCGCCGCAAGAAGCAGATACGGTCTTAGAGGAAAGTGATGAGGTGAAGATTTTGAAGGATAAATTGGTCAAGTCGGAAGGTGACAAAGAGGCTTTGGAACTTGAATTGAAGGAAGTTTGCTCCGCTCTCGAAACTCTAAAAATGGAGTGCAATGGAAAGGGCTGGTCACTTGAGCAGGCAAACAAAAGGGCCAGGATGGAGAAGGACTCTGGGAATAAAATCAAGAATCACTTAAAAACTTGTAACACCCCGATAATTTCTATCTTGTAGAAATTACCGAAGCGTACGACTGGCATACATCATAGTGACTTCCTTTTTAAATATTGAACACAATCTAAAACTCGATGCTAAAACCCATCAAGTGCGCTTACATAACTGAACATGAAAATACATAATATCGTTTCTTACACGCTCACAAGTGTTCAATACTCAAAACAGAAAGTCTGCGGAAGCGATTTACAACTTAAAAACATAAGTCGTACCATCGTACATCTAAGAAACTGAATAAAAATACAGAAATACAAGGGAAACTGAAATACAAGACATAATAAAGATAGCAGCTGCTCCTCAAGCGTCTCCATAGCCGTGCCTCACGGTCTTCAACTTTCCCTGCTTAACTGAAAAACAACAACAATGGATTGGGTGAGACAACTTGTCTCAGTGAGTTCTATCGCGACCCCTTACTAATTCTCTCGGTTCAATTATGCTTGATTCATTATTCTGATTCTAACTCATAGTCCTCTAAATTGACTATGTGGCTAACTAACTGAAGTTGTCCTTATAACCCTTAGGCCGGTTACAAGACGCAACTCATAAACTGAACTAAACGTTGTCCTCATAACCCTTAAGCCGGTTACAAGAAACAACACATAAACTGAACTGATATTTTAGCGTGTCACCGGTCACATGGCATAATAAGCTTCCGGTGAACCCGTCCCCACTAATCGGCTGGGTCCCTGATGGGGCCTAGGTTCATAGGGTTCATGACTTCCACTCCCCTAGCACACTAAACTGAAATAGGGTCGTCACCCTAACTGAACTGATGTATATATTTTAATATACCTGAACTGAACTGAACTGAACAACGATTCTGAACATAACACTGAACTTATACTTAATCGATGAACTTAAACATAACCATGAGCTTGAACATAACTTACTTATAACTTAACATGAACATGACTTAATCTTATGCTTAGCTTATCTTATACTTAACTTGGTCCTTATCATTAGGTGATCTAATTACTAACTTAGTCTAATTATTAAGTGATCTCTCATGGATTACTAAGGTTCGCAACTTAGCATAATCATAACATAATGATCGGTCTCAATCATGAACTTAGCTTAGGCATAACAATCTCATAATCAGGGTTATATCCTCAAGAGAGAGTTAGAATCAATCAAACAATGGTATTAATAGGGTCACATGATCACAGTTGGTTGAGAAGGAGATCGGAAGAGGTTTGGAACCGAAAGGAGCGACGAAACGGAATTTAGGAGTACGGTACCAGAAGGGGGCGCACCATCCGTGCCCAGGGGCGCACCATCCGTGCGTCCTGTTACTTTTCTCAAATTGGCAACCCGAAGGGGGCGCACGATCCGTGCCCAGGGGCGCACGGTCCGTGCGTCCTGTGAACTCAGAATAATGTCCTCTTTCGTTCCGTTTTGCTTTCCGATCGTTTCTAATCCGTAACCCGATCGACATCCAACCTTCAAACAGAGTTTATACACATAATTCCAGACACAATCCAATCATCACAATCCACATATCAATCATGCAATTTTAATCACAATTTCAGTCCAACGATCAAACGACTCCATGACTTAGAACGATATTTTCGAAATCGATTCGACACCGGTTTTTCATAAAACGCGTGACTCGTATCAGAATACATGAAACATCAATTTTATTCCCTAGTGAGTATAGAACTCACCTTTTGGCGATGACAATCGCTCCCAACGCCGAAGCATCGCGAACTCGGATGAACGGCGATCCCACGAATCTTCCCGAATCCGCTCCAGCTACTTCCAGCAACAAACCGTCAATTTGCAACGAGCATAGCTAGGTCAATACGTGACCAAAATCCTTAAAATCAGTGCCCATTGTGAAGAGAATTTTGTATACTCTCTGATGGAGAAAGATTCACTTGCATGAAACCAGTAGTTTGGGAGATATCAACAAAACAAGAGGATTGCTACGGAACAGTGGCTGATTCTTAATCCGAAAGTTTTGAGCATGATATCTCTCTCATTTCTCAATGAAATCAGGCGGTTCTTGTGCCCAAAATGAAGATCGTTGTGTCTAGTTTCCAGAGGGACAAGAATCACGATCATCGGAGTTGTGTACAGGGAGATACGATACAATCACCGAAGGTAGGTAAAACGGGTTTTATCCAGAATTTCTGATTAGCTTGATCACCATCTTCAATCACTTGCCATTTCGAATTTGAGCTTCCACCCTCTGTACCAGCAACATTACAACCTTCAAAATACTTCCAATTCACAAAGTGGGTTCATATGTACCTCTCTTCTAACTCTAGGTGCACATGCAAAGCATCAAGTGAGCAAAAACTCCATTCCTTCCATGTGGAGCTTGAGTGGCCGAAAATGGTAGAGAGGAGATGACAATGATCCAGCTTGCAAGACTGCTACCAGAAGAAAGAGAATGAAATTCTGATCTTGATGAAGGAAGAAGCAAGCACATGTATCAAAATTTGATCAAGCTCTCCCTCCCTCTCTTATTCGCAACTCTATCCTCCCTCTCCTCTCTTTTCTCTTCTTCTTTCAATTTCTGATTTTCAATTTGTGTGTATGTGAGATGGGTTCAGTTGGAGGGTGTATGGGCTGAGGGTGTTATGGTTGGGAAAAGACCATAATGCCCTTAGTTCATTAACTCAAGGTTTTTAGGTTAAAACCCCCACTAATTCTACGGTTAATTACTCGGCATAAAATTTCTCGTCTCGTCCGTTCCCGAATTCCGAATTATTAATTCCTTCGATTAGCGATTATATAAAGTTCGCTTAAAAATTTTATTTTAAATATTAGGGATGTTACAATCACCCCAACTTGAAAGATTTTGTCCGCAAAATCGTCCATGTTACCCCATGAACATTCTCCTGAAGCTTCATGGACCTTCATCCTCCTTCAAGAGTCAAACCCTAACTCCTCTTAGTGGCACTTAAAGGAATTTCACCCCAAATTGGATTGACCATAGTCAATCCTACCTTCGCACATTAACGATCGAAGGAAATCATGATCGCATCAAAGAGCATAAGAAAAGAAGCAAGATATATTTTTAAAAGCGGTTTTGCTCTTTAGTGTAATCATGTTTCCGTCCATACTTAATGTAACCTGAACTCTCTACATGATTCTATGATTGAATCGGTTTCAAGAAATAAACGGTAGCCCACAGCTTCTTCGAACCATCGCTGATGCCCACCTGTTGTTCCGGTACGGCGTCTGTAGCCCTCTGCTCCTACTGCGCGTTCTAATGAAACGAGAAGGCTAAAAGTGTGGGTTGACGGGGACGCTTCCCCTACCTCTACCAGCCATGATTCTGCGAAATATGCACAAAGTATTGAGTTGATCAGGCTCAATGTCTAATAGCATATTAAGAGGAATCACACTTAGAAGACGTAAGAGACTCATGATTCTAAGTCCGACTAGGTCGAACTGCTCTGATACCAATTGTAACACCCCGATAATTTCTATCTTGTAGAAATTACCGAAGCGTACGACTGGCATACATCAGAGTGACTTCCTTTTTAAATATTGAACACAATCTAAAACTCGATGCTAAAACCCATCAAGTACGCTTACATAACTGAACATGAGAATACATAATATCGTTCCTTACACGCTCACTAGTGTTCAATACTCAAAACAGAAAGTCTGCGGAAGCGATTTACAACTTAAAAACATAAGTCGTACCATCGTACATCTAAGAAACTGAATAAAAATACAGAAATACAAGGGAAACTGAAATACAAGACATAATAAAGATAGCAGCTGCTCCTCAAGCGTCTCCATAGCCGTGCCTCACGGTCTTCAACTTTCCCTGCTTAACTGAAAAACAACAACAATGGATTGGGTGAGACAACCTGTCTTAGTGAGTTCTATCGCGACCCCTTACTAATTCTCTCGGTTCAATTATGCTTGATTCATTATTCTGATTCTAACTCATAGTCCTCTAAATTGACTATGTGGCTAACTAACTGAGGTTGTCCTTATAACCCTTAAGCCGGTTACAAGACGCAACTCATAAACTGAACTAAACGTTGTCCTCATAACCCTTAAGCTGGTTACAAGAAACAACACATAAACTGAACTGATATTTTAGCGTGTCACCGGTCACTTGGCATAATAAGCTTCCGGTGAACCCGTGGACTAATCGGCTGGGTCCCTGATGGGGCCTAGGTTCATAGGGCTCATGACTTCCCCTCCCCTAGCACACTAAACTGAAATAGGGTCGTCACCCTAACTGAACTGATGTATATATTTTAATATACCTGAACTGAACAATGATTCTGAACATAACACTGAACTTATACTGAATCGATGAACTTAAACATAACCATGAGCTTGAACATAACTTACTTATAACTTAACATGAACATGACTTAATCCTATGCTTAGCTTATCTTATACTTAACTTGGTCTTATCATTAGGTGATCTAATTACTAACTTAGTCTAATTATTAAGTGATCTGGGATGGATATGTGAAGAACATTATCAGACTGCATGGAATTCCAACGAGTATCGTGTCAGACTGAGATCCCAAGTTTACTCCAGATTTTGGAGAACATTGAATGAAGCTTTGGGAACGAGAGTGCTGGTTAGCACTGCTTATCATCCTCAGACTGATGGTCAGACTGAGAGAACTATCCAGACTCTTGAGGATATGCTTCGGGCTTGTGTGCTCGACAGTGGGAGAAAATGGGAGGATCATCTTCCATTAGTAGAATTCTCCTACAACAACAGTTACCACTCCATGATTGGAATGGCACCGTTTGAAGCACTTTATGGTAGGAAGTGTAGAACTCCGTTGTGTTGGTGGGAGATTGGTGAAGATAAGTCTTTGGGACCCGATATGGTTCGCGAGACCACTGAGAAGATCAAGTTAATTCGAGAAAGGATGAAGGTTGCTCAGAGTCGGCAAAAGAGCTACGCTGACAACCGAAGGAGACCGTTGGAATTTGAAGTTGGTGATCATGTGTTCTTGAAAGTTTCTCCAACCATAGGTACCGGAAGAACTTTGCGAGCGAAGAAGCTCAGTCTTCGATATGTTGGACCCTTCCAGATCATCGAACGTATTGGGCCAGTTGCCTACCGTCTCGCACTGTCTCCGGCCTTATCCAATCTTCATGATGTCTTTCATGTGTCTCAGCTAAGGAAGTATATTCCCGACCCACATCAGCCGTTAAGTGTTGATACGATCGATCTTCGACCAGATCTATCATTTCAACCGTATCCTAGCTACATCTTGGAGCGTGGCAAGAAGACGCTACGGTCAAGGGCTATTCCTATTGTCAAAGTGGTCTGGGATGGATTCTCAATCGAGGAGGCTACCTGGGAGCTGGAAGATGACATGCGGACTCGATATCCATATCTCTTCAATTGAGGTACGTCTTGTCAATTTTGAGGACAAAATTTTTAAAAGTTGGGGTGATTGTAACACCCCTAATTTTCTAAAGACTCGTACTATGATACCTAAGACCGATTAATTATTTGTGGGAATAATTGGTCGTGTCTCGGGGATTTATAGGTCGGGAAAATTATCAAGAAAACCTATTCTCCATTAAAGGGTGGCCTATTCATAGTTAAATGAGGAATTGGGGCCGAAGGGCAAATCTGTCTTTTCACACCATAGTTATTAAAATACAATTATGAAGGTTATAATTAATTACGAACCGAAAGAATTGAGGAACTTCGGGTCGGAACCGGAATAATCGAGAAAGTTTTGTACCGAGGGGAATCTTCAACACCTAAACTATCATTTTATGGGCCAAGGGAAAAATGGTCTTTTCACCATCATTTAAACCCTCAGCCCATATTCACCCAACTGAACCCTCACCCTCTCACTTGACCATTTCTCCAGCTGAAAGAAAAGAAAGGAAAACAGAAGTGAGGGAGAGGAGAGTGGGGCGAAGGGAAGGGGAAGGAGAGGAGAGGAGAGCTTCTCAACTTGTCATTGCATGTAAGTCTTCTAAACCTCTCTCTACTCCATTTTTGATTCTGAATCCAATGGTACCAAAGTCAGGGGCTGATTCTCACTCTTTCTCTATACACCATTTTCGAAATTAGAACCTTCAAGGTGGAAGACAATGAAGTTCTGAGTTTGTGGTGGCTTGCATGATCACATTTTGTTGTCAAAGAAGGAGGGATGTCATCACATTTCGAATTTGGGGGAAAGTTCAAGCTTAGGATTTCTATCTAAGTTGCTATTTCAGTGGCTTAGTGGAAACAAGTTGCTGTCCTAGTGATTTTGCGGTGGTGACTTTTGTTGGTGCCTTCGGTTCTCGTTCGCGCGTTTTACGTTTCGGTCTTTCCGTGTCTCGGTGGGAGCTCCTAGCGAAATCGACATCACGGTGAGTTCTACTCACGGATTAGGGAACCAAATTTGATGATTTGAACCCTTGACATAATCTGATATTTTGTTGAAAATATGCCTTGGAAGCTAAATTCTGAGTTTTGGAAAAATAGGTGTTTTACGGTTTTGAAATCCATAAACGAATCGAAATGGTTTTTGATGAAAATTTTGAAATGAATATATATTCTGGAATGCCTGGATATTTTCTGAGTTTCAGGAGTGATTGACATTAGGAATCAAATTGGGCGGAAACGGAAAGCGGAATTGAGAAATGGGCGAAATTCGGTAACAGACACAGGTCGCACGGACCGTGCGCCCCTAGGCACGGACCGCGCGCCTGCTACGGGTTGGCTCAGTTAAAAATAAAACGGGACGCCCGGACCGTGCGCCCCTGGGCACGGATCGTGCGCCCCTTTCGGTTTGGATTGTGTGATTCTGGTAAATCACGCACAGGTCGTGCGCCCCTGGGCACGGACCGTGCGTGAGCTTCTGTCACCGATTCCCGATTTCTCGTTCCGGAGCTCCGTTTGATCCCGAACCTTTTCTAATCTCTTTCTCAATCATTTAAAAAGGAATTGCCTTACTTAAAACCTTATTTTGAACTTGTTCAACACATGATTTTGAAAAAGAGCTTTGAAAGCCCATTTGATCGAAAAACCGAAACCCTAGTACGCGTGTGAGTACACCGACTGATGGACTGACTGAATATATATGTTTATATATGTCAAATGAAAATGATTATAATGCCGGAGGTCTAAATTATGAATTCCTCAAAACGGGTTATAGATCGATATGGATATTGTTTATCCGATTATTATGTGATTGATCCTTTGGTGATCGAAAAGATATAAATTTTCTAATGAGCTTATATGACTGATCCTTTGGTGATCAAAATGAAAAAGAAGATATAAATTATCTAACTCTCGAGAATTTGATGCGTATTGTCATATGTATCGCGTTGGGTGACGACCCGACAAGTAGCATACTAGGGAGGGTAGTCATGACCCCTTACCTAGGCCCTGAATGTGTTTTGGCGTGGTCAACTCACGGGTTACCGGGATTAGCACTGGATTGCAGTCGGTTTATGCTAAATTGAACACACGATTACCGGGATTAGCACTGGATTGCAGTCGGTACGTGTTAAATAAATTCACGAAGTGCGTGGCATTTCGATTAATAAATAAGACATTGTTATGTCAGTTTATGTTAACGGTTTAGATAAATTGAACCGAGTGTCAGTGAGGGGGCACGGTAGGACTCACTGAGATAATGTTATCTCACCCTATCCATATTTGTTGTTTTTCAGAGAAGCAGGGAAAAAGGAAGACTATTGTGCACGAGTAGTTGATATACTCTCGGAGGCGCTGAAGACTTAGTCATATTCATCCTTGGTTCTTTTTGTTGTTCTTTTGGTTGTATGAACTTGTATTGATTATGAGTTACACGAACCGCTTTATGTTTCTGTTTGGTTTTTGGACTTGGATATTGTAATCCGTTCGGTATGGAACCGATGTACTTCTATTTTTATGAAGTAATGCTATTTCCGACCATATGTTTATTTCGTAAAAAGTTTGTATGTCCAATACTTAAACAGGCATCGTGTTCTCTGAACTTCCGCATCTGTGCATCTTCGGTCTCTCTACATGTTAGAAATACCGGGGTGTTACAAGTTCTACCAATCAAGACTTAAGGAAACGGATTACTGAGTGTCACAGAGCTATGAAGGAAAATGAGCAGTTGAGAAGAGCCCTCGAGGAGAGTGAACGGCAAGTAAACATCCTCAAAACCCAGGTGAATGAACAAGCTTCCCAACAAGAAAAAGGACAGAAGGATTGATGAACAAGCCTGCCTCAAAGTCATAAAAGGGTATCGGGAGCGCCTCGAAGCAAAACAAAGGGAGATGGAGGAACTCCTCAGAAGAACGGAGGATGTGCTCAAGGAAATTTGGAAACTTAAGCGAGAGGTGATGGACCTAGAAGCAGCCCATGCAGAAACCCAACAATTGAGGGAAGAAATTGCCCGATATGAAGAAATAATCGAGAGATACCGGGTAGAAGTGAGAAGCGTGATAAGCATATATCGGTCCACCATCGACAGGAAAAACGAAGAACTAAGGAGCTTGGGGAACTGGAGCATGGACAGGAACCACTTCTTGAATGTGTCCGTGATGCAGATGTTATGGTCAACCCACTCACTACCCCTCGAGAGGCGATCGAGTTAATCAATGTTTGTAAGGGGCTTGTGGAGTACTTTGAGGAATTGGTGGCAAAGGCTAGGGAAAATTTGCAAGAGGCTGATGAAGAACTTTGAGGAGTATGTGGTAGAGGTTAGGAGAAAATCGTGGGGGTATTGTGGAGGATTTTGTGAACTTGGTTAGGGGCAATTGATGAATTTTGAAAAGATTGTTGTACTTGAATGATGATTATGTAATGAAATTTCCACTTGTTTTGTTCGTTCCTTTATTCCACGTCTATATTTTGCTAAATCAATAAAATTGAAATTAAAGATACTCGCGCCAGGTTCCGAGAATGATCTTCAATGATCCTTTAACAAACGAAATGATAGTTTTTATTTCTTATTTGAATAAATTTTCCCTCTTGTCAGGACAGGAACTTGGTAACCATTGCGCGTACTAAGAAAAAGACCAATCAAACTAGAGTGTACTTCACCAGATCTAGAGCAAGAAGGGCAGAGCAAGAAGAAACTCATGGTAGGAATCTGAGCCAGGAGGTGGACGAAGTCAGGGGGAAAATTGAAGAAATGGTTGCGACCCAAGCACGAATGGAGGAGGCCTTGCTAGCCATAAAGGACACAATCACTTTTCTGTCTGCAAGAGTAGTTGGTATGGTCGTTAACGAAGGAGAGGGGTTTCAAAATCCGATCAATGGCAACAATAGGCCATCTGATATCCCTGTCGGAATGGGATATGAATCTGTGGGTCACCAGGAGGAAGAGTACCCATACCCTGCAAGTAGGCCAGGAGGGGCGTTCCACGCAGAGAACGTGGTGGACGAGGGGCATGCGTCAATACAAAAGGATAAGGCGAGACAACAATGGATGGATAAGATGGAGGAAAAGATTAAAGCAATACAAGGATCTAGCACTTTTGGGTCCTTGGGTTGGGATGAGCTTTGTCCTACTACTGACGTTGTAATTCCATGAGACTTTAAAGTGCCCGACTTCACCAAATATGACGGCAGCACCAATCCTCTTCTGCATTTAAGGACCTGTTGCACCAAAATGTCAATATGGTCCAAGGATGAGAAATTCCTCATTAGCTTTTTCCATGAAAGTTTGACTGGGCTAGCTTTAGAATGGTATATTCAGATGGACCACTCTAAGATTGATAGTTGGAAGGAACTTGCTGACGTCTTTATGAACCAGTATAGGTTAAATATGGACATGCTCCAACACGTGAGCAGTTAGGAATACTACAAAAGAAGAATGATGAGACATTTAAACAGTATGCCCAGAGATGGAGAACGCTTGCTGCACAAGTCCAACCACCACTCACTGTATCAGAAATGTGCTCTTACTTCTTGAGGACGTTAGGTTCCCCCTATGTGGCAGCAATGGCCGGAGCTGCCTACAGAGACTTCGCAGATCAGATAGCCGCCGGTGAAAGAATTGAGATGTTGGCAAGAGTTGGAAAGCTTCCCATGGAACAGACGGAAAATGGGCAATCAAAAAAGAGCTTCCCTCAGAAGAAGAAAGACCCAGAAGTCAGCTTCATTCGAGCCGCTCCAAATCATACACCTTACACAATGAACCAAAATACGAACCCACCATCTTTCCCTATAAACAATGTCCAAAACACACAATCTCAACCACGTCCAAACTACCAAACAGCCCGCCAATCCTACTGCCAACCCCCTCCCAACTTTCCCCCATTTCCTAAACTTTCCATCACCAATGCCGAATTGTTCCAACAATTACACGACGCCCATTTGATCGCAGGGATGCTAGTAAAGGATTGGGAACCTCCATTCCCATCTTGGTACAACCCAAATCTGACTTACAAATTTCACATGGGAACTGCTGGCCATTCGATTGAGGATTGTGAGGCCTTCAAAAATGTTGTGAGGAGGTTAATCGCCCATAAGAAATTAGACATCCAAGAAGAGGCGAGACCAAATATCACTATTGACCCTCTCAATAAGCACAATGGGAATGCATCAGTGAGTATGATAGAAAAGTATGGTACGCCTATCAAAAAGGTTTTGGAACTCTAAACCCCTATGATGAATATATGGAAGGGATTACAAAAGGCCGGCTATGAAGTATGGGCACCCACCAAAGAGGTTGTGAGATATGCAATGTATGACAAAGAGAAGAGGTGCGTGTACCATCATGGTTGTGCAGGTCATAATGTGGAAGGTTGTTGGGATTTCAAAGCCCGTGTGCAAAGTCTAATGACACTAGGGAGTGTTCAGGCTAAGAAATCTGTGTCTCAGGAGGAGGTCAATGTCTTGGAGCGTTTCGTGCTCGAAGTTCCGCCACTCAACCAACCTTCAGTGCCAGAAAATGTTACAGGTCAAAGTCATGGGCGGTCCGTCAAAGTGCAAAGTGGGTAAGGAACAAGGAGTTGAGGAATCTATTGACAATATTGTAAGTGTGGGAGGAATAACCCGGAGTGGGCGATACTTTGGCCCTGAAGAGCCTGAAGAAGAAGAAAGAGAAAGAGGGAGATGGAGGAGAATAGTCAGAAGAAGAGTTTCTGAAAATCATGAAGCAGAGTAAATATGATGTGACGGGGCAGCTCAAGAAGACTCTGACCCGTATTTCACTGTTATCTCTCATCCTCTCCTCGGAAGTACATAGGAAGGCTTTGTTGAAAACTCTGGAGGAAGACTTTGTAAAGCCTGATGAGACGCCCCAGAATGTGGTGAGTATGGTGGACCCGATGCAGTGATACAACCTAATCACCTTTGTGGAAAATGAGATAGTCGTTCCAGCAAGAGGGGAACACCGAGCCTTTCACATCACATTGAAATGTCGGGGATTTGTGGTGGCCAAGGTCTTAATTGATGGTGGATAATCTCTTAACATCATGCCTATGTCCATGTTGGATGCATTAGGATTGGAGGAGAGAGACTTGACGCCACAGACTTTAATGGGCCGGGCTTTTGACGGGTCCAAAAGGAGCGTATTGGGCGAAATAACCCTTCCATTGGGAATTGGTCCAAGTGTTTTCCGTGTGTTGTTCCAAGTCCTGGCGATCGATTCAGCATACACCATGCTATTAGGTCGACCATGGATTCATGATGCTGGGGCAGTATGTAACACCCCTTTTCTACCCGGTAATTATTTAACAAAATCAGAGTTTACAAAAATTTGATTGATACTTCGAAAAAGGATGTCACACATTCATCACTAAATAAAATGTCTCATAATGATATAAATAACTTATCAAAAAGGGATTAAGCCCATAACACCTGTTTAATTAACCACATCACCAAAAATTACATCACCACGCAGCGGAATATAACATAAGTTTTAAAACATGAAATAACAACGTCCTGAATGGACTCCACACAATAAAATAAAACAACTAAGTTCAGCGTTTATCCCCCCCCTGAGTGTTACACATCAAAGCAAGGACACCGACGACACCGACTCAGAATAGCGAAGGTACGTAAGCCTTCACTCGCAATCACCTGCACGTTACCTACCGCATAGGGGTAACATTCAAACAGAAGGGGTGAGATATCTTCAATATAATAGCATAAATGATAGGATATATGCTAGAATAGTAAACTATATCTACCACTATACTACACACATCAATTTATAAACATACGTCCAATTATAAACATTACATCAATTATAAACATCTCAGCCAGTCACCAAATGTCATGACGATGCATGAATGCAACCCACACCAACGGGCATATGCATGTGCTACCAAAATCACCAAAAGTCTTGTCCGTAAATAGGGGCGTCACCAAAATTGAGAGCTTTCACACCAGGCTCACCAATTCACCAAAAATCGAGCTTTCACACCAGGCTCGCCAGTTTTATAAAAATTTGAGCTTTCACACCTAGCTCCAAGACCAAAGGTCTTCAACAAAATAATGCATATGCTGTATGCGACACCATGAATTCACACAGACAATCACCAATTTAGTCACAATGTGACACACCCACAACAATCACCAAATATCACCTAAGTTGGGCTTTCACACCTAGCCACAACGACACCAAAACACCAAAAAGACAACAATTTTCCAAAACAGCACCCATACACCAAGATAACGACAATTTTCTAAAACATTTGAGACATGAGACTTTTTCACAACACCGGAGACAAACGACAACTTTTCAAAGTATTTGAGACACGACAATTTTCTTTTAAACATCACCGTTTAACGACTACACCAACGGTTAACAATTTTGCCAGAAAAATGGACTACTTTGCCTCAAATTAGAATATTCAGTTAGGCCTCTGAATAAGCTTTCCAAAACATTTTGAAACGTCTAAATCGGACACCCGAGTCAAAAGTTATATCAAAAACAAAACTGGGGAACATTTGAGCAACATCCTGAAAATGGCGCCCAGGCACTGGGCGCCTAGCAGGGACCATGCTGGGAACTGGCCAGCAACACGAATTGGCGCCCTTGGCGCCCAGGCAACACAAAACGCAACCAGACACAGGATTTGGCGCCCATGGCGCCCACAGACAACACAATGCAGAAACTGGCGCCCAGGGAGGCGCCCAGCAGGCAACACAACAGGATTTTGGCGCCCTTGGCGCCCCTGCGCCAAGAAACAGCGCAACACACCCAGACACAGGCGCCCATGGCGCCCCTGCGCCAAGACTCAGCGCAACACAACAGAGGGACAGGCGCCCATGGCGCCCAGGACTCGGAACATAGCAACAGCAACATCCTGGCACACGCACACACCCACCAGACACGGCGCCCATGGCGCCCATGGCGCCCCTGCGCCCACAGCGCACCACACAACACACACAGGAACACGACGCCCACACCCAGGGCGCCAAAATCAGCAACACAACCGAAACGCAACATGACTTAGACACGGCGCCCAGGCACTGGGCGCCAAAAACAGCAACAGGAATACCCAAGCAGCAGAGCCAGACACGGCGCCTGGGCATGGGGCGCCAAAAAAAGCACTAAGACAATGGCGCCCATGGCGCCCTAGGGTCACTAAATTTCGGTTTTTCACCAATTCCAGTCACCAATTTTCAACCACCAATACCAATCACCATGAATTGTCAATCACAACATAAAAATACAATTTGTCAAACATCTAGCATGCAATTCATATCAACAACTATGAACACCAAATTTCTAGAGTTGCAACAAATCACCAACCAACAATTATTTCAATCAATCATAGTTATAATCCACCTATCGTCAAACTACGCATCAAATCAAACCCTAGGCATCATAGGATCTATCCCCACATAAACCCCATCATAAAATCCCATTATAAGGAAGAACCCCACCCTTACCTTATAGTAGGAGAGCACCACTTCCCTTGAGAAAGTCACCAACAGAACCTCAGCAACACGGCTCCCCTCTGCTCCCTTGGAATTCGCGAATCCTCTTCTTCTTCTCTTCTCCCTTGTGCGCGCCGTACACTCTTTCTCTCTTCTCCTCTCTCTATTTCGCAACTTTTCTTTCTTTTTCTCCAAGACAATTCGCAAATGAGCACTAACCCTAGCCTAGGCGCTTCTCCTATGCGCCTAGCTAGTGGGCTTGGATCGCGGGCTTTCCTCCAGCTTAAGCCCGATCACTAACGCCATCACCTAAAATCCAATTACACACCTCTCAATCCACCGTTATTAATACTACACTAATTAAAATAATTAAAATAAATAATTGAATACCTAAATATTTAATTAAATAATTTAATTAAATATTTGGCCGTTACACAGTACCTTCTACTTTTCATCAACGAGTTAAGTTTATTGATATCAGAAGCATTATCACGATCCGTGGAGAAGAAGAGATGTTAGTCTCAAAACCCATGTCTCTCCCATACGTGGATAACACTGAAGAGGAAGTAACAAATATGTGTCATAGCTTCGAGATGGAGAAAAGGGAGACTGTTGAAGGAGGCTCATCGAAGCTCAGTGTGAACCAGGTGGTGGCTCGGATAATGATAAAAAGTGGCTACGAGGAAGGAAAAGGCTTGGGCCGGCACCTGCAAGATTAGTTTGACTTGCAATGTGAATGGAGTTGGTGGTATTATTATTATTTGTTTTAGAGGACTTCACCGTTTCTCCTGTTACATTTTTTTGTGGCATTGACATAAGTTGTTCGGTATGCATATAATAGAAGAATTTAAGCTTAACTCATCTTCTGTTGCTGGTGATCCTGATTCATTGATAGACTTGTTCATGTCCCTTGAAGCAAACAAGCAATGTGAAAGCAGTAGGTTAGATGTTTATCCCCACCAGATTCTGTGGAAGCTCATGCTAAAAATCATTCCGAGGCATCAAAAACCAAGGTTAATTTGCCCTCACCTGTTGTGCTTTTCCCCATCAGGGGAATTTACTCATGTCATATATCAACTGTTTTGTTGCTCTTATTGATTCTTGAAATTCAATATTTCTTGATGTTACTAAATTGATATAATTAGTTAGGAAACTGAAACAGGGAAGCCTATAAAAGATGGATCATTTGTCAATGATGAAGCTAAACAAAAGAGTTAGTATAATTGTTTTTTATAGGCTAAACAAAAGAGTGAGTATAATTGGGTGTATGGTAGAACATTGGTTTATAGGTTATATATGTTGAATATTATGAACTTATAGGTTACATATTTTGTCCTCGTGTTTCATTAAGTGAACTTTTACTAAGCCTTTAAAGACAAATTCTTATACTTATTTTTGTGTAATTTCAGGTTGCAAATTTAAGTTAACCTGTTGAAGCAAGACCCTCTTCATCTGCTATTTAGTCATGGACCTCAAGTATTAGGTTTTTTTTAGTATTAGGATTTGTTATGAACTAGTAATGTTGGAAAAGATTTTCTTATATTAGGGAAATTTATACTCTTAAACCTCGTATCTTTTAATATTTTAGGACAACAGTACTGTTAGAATTTCAGCAAGTGTACTGAAACGTTGCAAGTAATAGAGAAAACGGTAAGTACCGGTCGTATCCACAGGGATTGCGCGTTGTTAAAAAATGCAAATTTATAAATTCTTAGATGGGAAATTGGAATAATTTTTGAATTTAGTAACGCGAAATAAAACAGTTGTTTAATAAAGCAAGAAAAGTGATTAGGGATCGAATCCTCTCCCCTCACCTATCATATGAACCTTCAGTTAATATCAAGTTATTTATCCAAGATATCAGATTCAATTCACTAAAGTAGGTTAAGGACAATCCCTTGCCTCAAAACCCCTTTTACCTAATTGAGATACCCTAATTCCTTAGGTGATTCATGCCAATAGGTAAAGCCTTAAACCCTAGAACTAGAGAATTCACAAACTTAATTTCATATTCCTATGCTCCTCAAGTAAGTGATCAAAAACCCCATATCAAGTATGCAAACCCATATCCCTATGGTGATCACAAACCGTAAATCATTAAAACTATCATATGTAGTAATAAAGCATTAAACATAGAGGTCTAGACATATGATAAATCAAACAAATAACTGAATTAACCATAGCAAAGTGTTCAATAGATTGGTTTGGGGAGAATCATCTCTCCCTAATCAAAGAAGTTTAGTTACACATCATCCTAGGAGTAGAAACTAAGATAAGAGAGAAGATAAATGTAGAGTAAGACATTAGAACCAAGTGATGAGAGGTCTCCAAAATCGCACTCCTAAGCTGCTCCAATGCTCTGGTCCGCTCCCAAGACGAAGTCCCTTCCAAAAACACAAAACTGATCTTAAAAACCCTAATTTCGGCCATCCATCGCGACGCGACGCAAGCCTGTCCCGATGCGAAAAATGTCAGCGCCAAATCCTGTGGGAAAATCCTGCTTGGTCGCGACGCGACGCCTCCTGGTCGCGACGCCAAAACTGTCAGTGGCTTCTCCTTCAAATTCCTGTTGCACCACTAGGCAAATGTCTGGTTCGCTAGTTGATGCTACGACAACTTGAAGGTCTTCCCTTGCATTTGGCACCAGGAGTGAGAGAAATAGCTTACAAAATGAATCCTAATACATCAATCTAAAACTAAGCTAATTCCCTGGCAATCAACCGAATTACAGTAAAATACCCGTAGTTTTGGTTCTAAAATTGCACAACTTTATACATATGACAGAGAGTCAACACAACCCCAAACTTAAACTTTTGCTTGTCCTCAAGCAATCATTTAATTCAGGCTGTGGCTAATTTTTATTCAGCTGTCACACATTTCACACAACCATTAGTTACTCAGCACATCAAAAATCATCATCAACCTAATAAAGTAGCAGGGCAACTGAATTGGAAAATACAAGATCATAAGCAGGAAAACATTCCCAAGTTCTCTCTTTTGCACACATCTCACCAGTGTTTCTCTCTTTTGAGGTGTCTAAGGTATTCACTCAATTCACAATACCTGCACCATCGTTTCATAGGCTTGAACAAGTTCTAGACAGTCAATACACATGATATGCACACACACTATTTGAGGACTTAAAGGTTGTAACGGGGCTTAGGTAAGGGTGGATAGTATTTGGATAAGTAGGTTACAACTTGGAGTTAGGCCTACTTTGTAACAACCCAGGTCCAACGCATTGGCCACCCCAGCACTATTACATCACGGTCTTTTCTACCCCCCCTTGTAGAATTTTTGCCTTCCGTGGGAATCGAACCTTGCACCTGAGGCATAAGTGCAAGTTAAACACACCTCCCACTACCAATTGAGCGTAGAAAAGACTGTGATGTAATAGTGCTGGGGTGGCCAATGCGTTGGACCTGGGCTGTTACATACTTCTCTCTTTGTCAAATTCAAACAATCACACTTACTTACCAATTTCCCATAAGCATTCTACAAGAGAAGGAAAATCATTTATTTATTATTATTATTATTTTTTTTGAATATATATATTTATATATATTTTTCTTTTTCTTTTATATGTTCCTTTCTCTTGTATACCACCCCAAACTTAGATTGTTGCTATTCCATGAGCAACCCCAAACTTAGGATTTTTCCCACACTCGCACTTTTGTCTACCTAACTCCAAGTTAAGAAACAACTAGGCATTTACTTTGCAGAAAAAAAAGTATAAAAAATAACAATTAGGCTCAGAGGGGCTAACAAAGGATAGATACTTATTAGGGGGCTTGAAAGGCTCAGGGGTTCCTACAAAAATTGGCCTCAGTGTGTATGTAAATCACATGTAAGATAGTTAAGCACAAGTTCAAGTTCTGCAGAATAGTGCAAGCAAGGAATATACACACAAGTAATGATAAAGTGTTTGGGCTCAAACCTCATAGCTGGTGAAGAGATGAACTTTTGAGAGCTTGCCCACAGATGATCTAGATCTTCCTCAACTTTTGTCTTGACCACTGACAGTACTTGATGATAAAAATTGACATGCTAGTAATCACAAGGTAAAATGTAAAATATGCTAAGCTAAACACCACAAATCATCATAATGCAAAATGCAAAATGCAAAATGCAAAATGCAAAATAAGTTGGAATGGTGCCTCAAAATCAATGAATAAGTTGTGTCAATAGAGTACAGACCAAAATGCAAAATAAAATCAAAAAGGCATAAAGATAAAAGCTAGAAAATAAAAATGTCCGAAAAAGATAAATGATAAGGTGAGCCCTCCTGCTCACTGAAAAGAAATATGGCGCTCAATGAACTCATCTCCTGATAGTAGGGAGTCCTGTGAATCTGGCCCCTCCTCTGCTGGGGCTGAAGAGGATGGACCTGTAGTGCCAGCTGCTCCGATGCAAGGTGTGAGGTATCCACGCCCTGCTGCTGTAGTAACATCGACGACCCACACCAGCTGGCCATCATGAGGTCATACTAGAATGAGGGGCCGCTCTGAAACTGCTCCCAGTAAGATGGGCCTGCTAGCTGTTGTGGAGGTGGAGATGATGCATGTGGTGGTACTGCCCCGTCCAACGGTCCCTCAGGTTGCTTCATAATCCAGGTTGATGTAATAGGCTCCCTGGGGTCAATAAGCAGGTCATCAGGGTACTCCGGGCAGCCTTCCTGTTTGCAAAGAGCATGGATCAAGGAATCGTGCCCCAATCTAGCCCTGGGACACTTCACTATATCTGCGATGCAGTTGGAGATGATATATCCCAGATTCAACCTATTTCCTCTTATGGTGGCTAGGAACCCCATGGATGCTTTCACTTTCACATCAGAGGAGTTGGAGCATGACACAATGGTTTGGTTGAAAAATGAATTCCAAGCCTTAGGAATAGGCTTCAGTGTTGTGTTGTTGAAACGCTTGGGGAAGATTTGCAATCCTGGTGCATACTTGTCCCATTGTGCTCCTTGACGACACAGATCTCTCAGCATCCCCTCATAATTAATTTCCCTGAAGTGGGCTAAGGCATGCCTCATGGCACAGGAAGAGGACTCAGGTAGCCCAAGAAGTCTGTTGATGCTTTCCGGAGCGTATGATACCTCATTTCCTCTGACAAAAACGGTTGTGGACTTGTCCTTCTCTTCTTCCCAATATGCATTGGAGTAGAATTCTCTCAACAAGCTCTAGTTAGCCTGTTTGATCATTGCGTTGAGAGAAAGCCACCCCATCTCACGGAGTGTGGAGCTAATGACCGGGAATTCACCCGTGCTGAGGTTAAAGGCCCGCTCAGGGTTGATTTTCTTTCCTTTGACTACCTGCTGGTAGCACTCCTCATGTTTTGGGGATTTGAATCTTTCGGAGTCAAATGATGGTTCTCCCCGCCTCCTTTTTGAAGTGCCGTCCTTGTTTGGTTTTACCATTGTACCTGTTAGAAAATTGCCTGCAATAAAATAAAAACCAAATTCCAGCAGCAAAATTGTTAGTTCTCGGGTGATCATTGGTGTAGGGCCCACTCACAGCAGAGACTTTAACAGCATGGCCAATGAAGACTTTTCGAAGCACTAAGTCATCTACCTTATGGTTCAATGATTACTTGTAACACCCCGGTATTTCTAACATGTAGAAACACCTAAGATGCACAGATGCGGAAATTCAGAGGACACAATTCCTGTTTAAGTATTGGACATACAAACTTTTTCCGAAATAAAAACATAATCGGAATAACATTACTTTATAAATAGAAGTTTATCGGTTCCATACCGAAGGGATTACAATATCCAAGTCCAAATACCAAACGGGAACATAAAACGGTTCATATAACTCGTAATCAATACAAGTTCATACAACCAATAGGACAACAAAAGAACAAGGATCAAATGACTAAGTCTCCAGCACCTCCAAGAGTACACCCACTACTCCTGCACTATAGTCTTCTTTTTTCCCTGCTTCTCTGAAAAACAACAAATATGGATAGGGTGAGATAACATTATCTCAGTGAGTCCTACCGTGCCCCCTCACTGACACTCAGTTTAATTTATTAAACCGTTACAACAAAAGCTGACATAACAATGTCTTATTCATTAATCGAATGCCGACTGCACAACGACTGCTAATCCCGGCAATTCGTGAATTACTTAGCACAAACCGGCCGCACAATGCCTGCTAATCCCGGTAACCCGTGAGTTGACCACGCCAAAAACACATTCAGGGCCTAGGGTGAGGGCTCATGACTTCCCTTCCTAGTATGCTACTTGTCGGGTCGTCACCCAACGCAATACGTATGACAATACGCATCAAGTTCTCGAGAGTTAGATAATTTATATCTTTTCGATCACCAAGTGGATCAATTACATAACAATTAGATAAACAATATCCATATCGATCTATAACCCGTTTTGAGGAATTCATAAGTTAGACCTCCGGCATTATAATCATTTTCATTTGACATATATAAACATATATATTCAGTCAGTCCATCAGTCGATGTACACACACGCGTACTAGGGTTTCGGTTTTTCGATCAAATGGGCTTTCAAAGCTCTTTTTCAAAATCATGAATTGAACAAGTTCAAAATACGGTTTTCAGTAAGGCAATTCCTTTTTTGATGGTTGAGAAAGAGATTAGAAAGGGTTCGGGATCGAATGGAGCGACAAAACGAGAAAACGGAAGTCAGTAACAGAACCTCACGCACGACCCGTGCCCAGGGGCGCACGACCCGTGCGTGGTGCACTACTCAGAACCCATCTATCAGAAAGAAACGCACGATCCGTGCCCAGGGGCGCACGACCCGTGCGTCCCGTTTGATTTCCAATTCTTCCAACCCGAAGCAGGCGCACGATCCGTGCCCAGGGGCGCACCGTCCGTGCGACCTGTGTCTGTTACTAGAATTTCACATAGTTCTCAATTTCGCTCTCCGTTCTCGTCCAATTTGATTTCTAATTTCAATCACCTGAAACCCAGAAGATTCCCAGAACATATTTCCAGTATATAATCACAATTAGAATCATTTCGAAATCATCTATAATTTCACAAGTTCTGGAAATTCGTTTAATTCGTTTTAAAGTGAAATCGATTCCTTTAATAGTTCAAAAAATGGGATTTTGACACAGCACCGAAATATGCTTATTCAAAGTCATAAAACGTCCCTAATCATGAGTAGAACTCACCGATATTTAGAATTTCCGAGAGTTGAGTCGGAGTGCGAAGGGGTTGAACCGAATCACACGAACGCTCCCCGCTAGAACCCGAACAGTTCCCAATACAGCCACTCTCTTCTGCCAAATTTCGAACCCAGCTGCACCACTACTCAAACCCTCCTTTCAATCAACAATGCAAGTTTGACATCTCCTTCCTATAAGCTCCCACTGAACATGCAAGACAGCTATTGTTCAAAACTCCATCTTCTTCCTCACTTGGAGCTTTTATGATTGAACATGGTAAGAAGGGAATGAAGGGGAGTTAGCTTCAGAACTTAGTATCACCAGAAGGGAAATCGAAAAAGAGGAAGGAAGAGCTATTAATGACTTACATGCATCCACAATCCCAGAAGTTCTCTCCACTTCTTCTCCTTCCTTCTATCGCCCCTCACTCTCTTTTCTCTCCTTGAGTTCAGCTCCTTTTTCTTTCTTTGAATTTTCTGGTGGAATGGCTAAGTGGCTGAAGGTATAAGAGGGGAGATGAGTCAGCTAGATGAGGTGTAAAAGGGCTGGGGGGTTTAAGTGGTGGTAATTTTACCAAACTGCCCTTAGTCCATCTAAGTTTTGGGTCATGAGATTAAGTCTTCAACAATTCTACGTTTAATTCCTTCGGCATCAAAATTTTCTCGACTCTACCGATTCCGAATTGCGAATCATTAATTCCATCGACTAGCAATTATATAAAATCCGCTTATAATATTATTTTTTAAAAATTAGGGATGTTACAATCACCCCAACTTTTAAAAAATTTTGTCCTCAAAATTGACAAGGCGTACCTTAATGGAAGAGATATGGATATCGGGTTCGCATGTCATCTTCCAGCTCCCAGGTAGCCTCCTCGATTAAGAATCCATCCCAGACCACTTTAACAATAGGAATAGTTCTTGACCGTAGCGTCTTCTCGCCACGCTCCAAGACGTAGCTAGGATAAGGTTGAAATGACAAATCCGGTCGCAGGTCAATTGTATCAACACACAACGGTTGATGTAGATCGGGGACATACTTCCTTAACTGAGACACGTGGAACACATCATGGAGATTGGATAGGGCCGGAGACAATGCGAGGCGATAGGCAACTGGCCCAATCCGTTCGATGATTTGGAACGGTCCAACATATCGAGGACTAAGCTTCTTCGCTCGCAAAGCTCTCCCGGTGCCTATGGTTGGAGAAACTTTCAAGAACACATGATCACCAACCTCAAACTCCAACGGTCTCCTTCGGTTGTCAGTGTAGCTCTTTTGCCGACTCTGAGCAACCTTCATCCTTTCGCGAATTAACTTGATCTTTTCAGTAGTTTCCCGAATCATATCGGGTCCCAAAAACTTATCTTCACCAATCTCCCACCAACACAACGGGGTTCTACACTTCCTACCATAAAGTGCTTCAAACGGTGCCATTCCAATGCTGGAGTGGTAACTGTTGTTGTAGGAGAATTCGACTAACGGAAGGTGGTCCTCCCATTTTCTCCCGCTATCAAGCACACAAGCCCGAAGCATGTCCTCCAGAGTCTGAATAGTCCTCTCCGTCTGACCATCAGTCTGAGGATGATAAGCAGTGCTAACTAGTACTCTAGTTCCCAAGGCTTCATTCAGTGCTCTCCAGAATCTGGAAGTAAACTTGGGATCTCGGTCTGACACAATACTCGTTGGAACTCCATGCAGTTTGATAATGTTCTTCACATATTCATCTGCTAACTTGGAAACTTTATAAGTCGAGCGAACGGGAATAAAGTGAGCGGATTTAGTCAATCGGTCCACTACTACCCAAATAGAATCATTGCCGGCTTGTGATCTCGGCAAACCCATAACAAAGTCCATTGAGATATCCTCCCATTTCCAAACTGGCACATCTAGCGGTTGTAACTGACCGCCCGGTCTTCGGTGTTCCGCCTTAACCTTCTGACAAGTTAAGCATCGTGAAACGAATTCTGCAACCTCAGTCTTCATCCCAGGCTACCAATACATTAACTTCGAGTCTCGGTACATCTTGGTGGATCCCGGATGTACAGAGTACTGACTCCTATGGGCTTCTTCCAATACTTGTCTTTTGATATTATCATCATCGGGAACACAAATCCTCCCATTAAAGCAAATCATTCCATCACTATCCTCAGTGAAATCCGGCGATCCCCTCTGAGACTGCAACTTTATATCAGTTCCTTGAGCTACGCGGATTTGTTCTCTTAGCACACTGGCTATCCGTATATGTCGCAGCACTACGCGATCCCTCTTTCTTGTTATCTTGAGCTTCAAGTCTCTGAATGACTCCAACAAAGCCATCTCGTGAACCATTAACCTTGCCGTGTGGATAGACTTCCTGCTCAGAGCATCTGCCACCACATTGGCTTTCCCAGGGTGAAACTTCAATTCGAATTCGTAGTCCTTCAAAAATTCAGTCCACCTTCTCTGTCTGTTATTAAACTCCTTTTGGTCAAACAGATACTTCAGGCTCTTGTGATCACTAAAAACCTCGAAACGAGAACCGTAAAGGTAATTCCTCCAAATTTTCAGTGCAAACACAATAGCTGCCAACTCTAAGTCATGAGTTTGGTAATTCCGTTCATGTGTCTTCAATTGCCTAGATGCATAAGCCACAACATGTTGATTCTGCATGAGAACACATCCTAAACCCTTTCCAGATGCATCACTGTAAATCTGGAATCCCAATGACGGATCTGGAAGAATTAGGATCGGAGCAGAAGTTAATTTTTCTTTCAATCCAAGAAAACACTCCTCACAATCGGCATCCCAAGTAAACGGTTGACCCTTGCGAGTCAATCGAGTAAGCAGAAGTACCAGTTGTGAGAAACCTTCAATGAATCTTCTATAGTAACCAGCTAAACCCAGAAAGCTTCGGATCTCAGTCACTGACGTTGGTCGTCCCCAATTCAACACTGCTTCCACCTTGCTAGGATCAACTGCAACCCCTTCTTGGGAAATCACATGACCCAAGAACTTTACTTCTGACATCCAAAAGTCACACTTCGACGGTTTAGTTTAGAGTTTCTTTTCTCGGAGTACTCCTAGGACAAAGCGGAGATGTTGCGCATGCTCCTCAATTGACCTTGAGTAAACCAAGATATCATCAATAAAGACGACCACAAACTGATCTAGATAGGAATGAAACACTCTGTTCATATAATCCATGAATACGGCTGGAGCGTTAGTCAATCCGAAGGGCATCACCACAAGCTCGTAGTGTCCATACCTCGTACGAAAAGCAATCTTCGGAATGTCTAAGGCTCTTACCCTGATTTGATGGTACCCTGACCTTAGATCAATTTTGGAGAACACTTTAGCACCTCGAAGTTGGTCAAGTAGATCATCTATCCTTGGTAACGGATACTTGTTCTTGATTGTGATTTTATTCAACTGACGGTAGTCTATGCATAATCTCATGCTTCCGTCCTTCTTCTTGACTAGCAATACCGGAGCACCCCATGGAGAAGCACTCGGTCGAATAAACTTCTTGGAAATTAATTCCTCAAGTTGGGACTTCAATTCCTTCAGCTCGAGAGGAGACATCCTATAAGGTGCAATGGATATTGGCCCTGTACCAGGCGCCAATTCTATAGAGAATTCTACCTCTCGTTCTGGAGGCAAAGAGGAGACTTCCTCGGGAAAAACATCTAAGAGTTCATTAACAACTTGAATAGACGATAAATCCAAATCAGCTTCAGTTGATGCAGACAAAATAACAACAAAAGCTTCCGCACCTTGGAATAGAGACTGACTGGCTGAAGCGAATGAAATAACACCGTCATCTGCAGGTAGTGAATGTCCCGCTACTTCAGAAGGAAAATTAATTGCCCGATTGAAACAGTCAATAGTAATGTGATTTGAAGTCATCCAATTCATTCCCAAGACGATTTCCATTCCCCTCATAGGCAAACAGATAAAATCAACAACAAAATCCCTGCCTCCTATGGTAAGCAGACAGTTAAGGCACAAAGATTGGGTTCGAAGACGACCCCTTGCAGCAGTACGAATTGTGATTGGTTCAGATATAGGAGATACTTCTAATCCTAACTGTTCAGCACATGCTTCGGAGATAAAACAGTGAGTAGCACCAGAATCATACAGAATATTAACAGTTTGATTAAAGAGAGAACATGTACCCCTTATAAGATAATCAGCTGGCTTGATGGTCTTGGCATCCAACGTGTTGACTCGAGCCTGTCTCGGAGCATCAGGAGACTCCAAGAAAGCTTTCCTTGACGGACAATTATTAGCATAATGGCCCACTTCTTTGCAAAGGTAACATTGGTTCGGTCCCACCTGACATCTGCCTTTATGAAATTTCTTGCAGACGTCGCACCTGTTAGGCCTGGCAGAGTCACTTGACTGGATTTGTTTTCCTTTATCCCTATTCCCTCTATATCTAGGGTTTGAAGAAGTCGAATCATTTCCTCTGCGCTTGTCCTTCCAGAAATCCTTCCTCTCAGCATACATTCTTTTAAGATCGCTCTAAGCTGAATGAGCTTGTTGAACCAAAGCAGGATAAGTGGTCATGGAATAAGAAGTGAGACCTTGATTCACATCGCCTCTAAGACCTTGTCTGAACATCACCATCTTCCACTTATCATCAGGAGCGGTGGTCCCCAATTCATAGAATTGTGACAACCTCTCAAATTTTGCAGCATATTCCCCAACTGTCATCTCTCCCTGTTTCAAACTCAAATTCCATCTGCTTGTCAAGTCTTTGGGAGTCGGGAAAATAATGACTCAAAAATAATTCCTTGAAATTACTCCACTCAAGAGGAGTTCCTTGATTTTGAAGCATTCTACGAGCGTTAACCCACCAGGTGTGAGCATCCTCGTCCAGAGCGTTAGCAGCACAAATTACCTTTTCTCCTTCATTACATTGCAAGGTATCAAAGATCCGTTCCATGGCATCCACCCATAAATGGGCTTTCATTGCCTCGGATCCTCCTTTGAAGGTTGGGGGTTTCATCTTCAGAAACCGGAAATACATCCTGTTGGGATCCTCAGGTGTTGGCACATTGACTGGCTCAGCTGGTTGTGGTTGAGGCATCTGGTGCATCTGCTGCATCTGAGCCATTTGAGCCATCTGTTGCTGTTGCATTAGCATCATGTCATTCATCATCTTCTGCTGGGTCTCGATGACATTCTGCATCCATTCTTGATGAGGATCAACAGGTGGGTTTCTCCTACCTCTTCCAGCCATGATTCTGCGAAGTATGCACAAAGTATTAAGTTGATCAGGCTCAATGTCTAATAGCATACTAAAAAAAATCAGACTTAGAAGATGTAACGCCCCAATTTTATTAAAAATTTAGTGTTAATTGAATTGGTAGAACGATTGAAGAAAATCGAGAATATGTTGTCTTTGATGATTTGGTGTTTAGTGGGTAATTTTGAGCGTATTATTGTTGTTTTCAATTGGTGATTGGTGGTGGGAAGGGTGAAAAAAATCAAGAGAATGAAAGAAAATTAGTCTGCTGTAGTTTCTGCCTGTCCGCGCGCCACTTGCGCGTAAGTCGCGCACCGCGCGCAGCTGCAGTGCACGAGCAGTGCGTAAGTCGCGCGAGTCTGCGTTTTAAACTGCGTTCTGCGCAGCTAGGGCATTTTTTTTCCTGCATCCGTTTTCACTCTTTTGGGCATAACTTTGTCTCCGGAGCTCCGTTTGTGACGCGGTTTGTTGCGTTCTTCTCGTATCGCAGAGGGCTTCGATAAGAGAGCAGTTCCTGAGTTAGAAGACAGGGGAGTTGAGGACGAAATTGGATCTTCCCAAAGCTAAGGTTAGGGTTTTCGCGAGTTCGGGGAGGAATTCCAAGGCTTTGCTCGTGTGTTGCTGTGGTTACTCGTTGGTGTCTTCAATCTTCTTCTACGGAGCTTACGTTTAAGAGGTAAGGGTGAGCATTTCATTTGACATAATTGGGTAGACATAGGGTCTCGTGGGTTTTTGATGAAATTGGAATTTGTTGATGGATTGATATGTTTGATGGTGTTCGATGGTTTGAAATTGTTGAAGAGCTTTGATGTTGTCTTGCTGAATTTGATGTTGTTTCGAATGATTTGACGAATTGTTAGCATAAAATTTGATGACGTTTTGCGAAGACATTTGGTGATTTCTCAATGAATTCTTGATAATTTACTTTGATGAGTTTTGATGAACTCGTGATGAAAATACTCGATGATTTCGTGATGGACCTTTGGTGAATGGAAATGATGAATAATTTTGTTTTTGAAGTCGATGTTATGAGTCACCTGTCTCCACTGGTTTTCACTGTTTTTCGCTGTTTTTCTTGCCGTTTTTCCCATTTTTCAAATGTGATATTTTTCCAAGGAAAATGTGATGTCTCTCTCTATAAAATGTGAGGTTTTTATCAATCCAAATGATGAGTTCACTTCTCCACAAATATGAAGTTTTACAATTTAAAATTATGGTGTTGTTCTCAAATGTAAATACAATGTTTTCCCAATTCAAATGAGATGTTTCCACTACTAAAAATGTGATGTTATGTTTATATAAATGAATTACTGTAATGGGTTATACTACTAGTGTACTCCTTGACTATGGCTAGACTGTGGTTTACCACTAAGATCAGAATTTCTTTCACTGGTGTATTTACAAAGGCATCACTGAGAGTCTTGCAAATGTGGCCAATGCCTGTTGCAAGTAGTACCAGTTACTTGAGTAATCCCATAGTCAATCAGTTTACTATTTTATAACATACTAAGCTAAAAGATAACTGAAATATATATATATATATATATATATATATATATATATATATATATATATATGCTTAATGATGATGATGGTATGTATGACTATGCTGAGGTGCAATACAATTTTGAGGAATATGACGAGTTCACTCTATGAGTGATTATGATGATGTGATCTATATGATTTTGATGAATATGTCGGTTTCATTCTAAGAGTATTTTTATGATGATGTGCCTTGAGTGGCATGTGCCTTGAGTATTTTTATGATGGGTTGCACATGTGTTCATAGAGTCTCATGGCATGTGCATACTATGACGAATAGGCTTCGGCCTCTTATTGATGATGATATGCCTTGAGTGGTTCTTTTTTTTATGATGATGATATGCCTTGAGTGGTTTTTATGACGATATGGTACCATCATGCATATGCCCTGGAGGGGGTTGCATTTACATGCATTTTCATGACGGTGATTCCTTGAAATTAATTGTGTCTGAGTTGATATTCTCTAATGATGAGTTTGATGATATTGCTGATGTCGTATGATTTACTGTCCACATTTCTCTGTTTATGCTTGATTATGTTTTATTGAAATTCTCACCCCTTCTGCTTGGAATGTTGCTCTATTGTGGCAACGCTGCAGGTAACCGCCAGTGAAGGACTTGCTGCCTTACTTTTAGCTTTTTGGGATGTATTTTGTGTCGCTCTCTGATACTGTAACACCTAGGGGGCGTGGGTGAAGTTGGATAATTTGTTTAATTAGTCGAATAATGACCTTTATTGTTATATTGAGACGTGTTTGAGAGTATTTGGTGAGATGGTGTTTATTCCGCTGTGATGTGCTTTATGAGGATTTGATTTTCCATAACGGATGTTTGATTGCACAAATTTGAAGAGTGCATATTGATGAGTTTATTTTAATGAAGTTGTAGCATTTCTTTTCTATCAGTTAAAACAATATTTTTGAAAAGAATTACTCTGATAAATGACGGGTAATATAAGGGTAGAAAAGGGGTGTTACATTAGTGGTATCAGAGCAGTTCGGTCTGTCCGGCCGGTGGTTGAGTCGTCGAGTTGAGTAGCATTTTAGTTTGTTACTCGTTTCTAAATTCTGTTCTTTGATTGCAGTACTAGAATGGCAGGACGGAATGATGCTGTGTAACGCCCCAAAATAATTTAATTATTTATTTAATTAAGTTTTTTAAGGCTTACAATATTTATTTAATTTAATTAAAGAAATCAAGGTTTAATTTATTTATTTTATTTATTTAGGAGGTGTTGTCGCGAATTGAGCGGTGCGAATAAGGGCCCATGACCCACAGTTAGGCCCGTGGCCCATTGTCTAGTCAAGGAATTCGACTCACAAGGGGTCTTAGAAGTTAGTTTTCATTTTTACTCAATTGTGAAAAGAAAGAAAAGAAACGTAAAAAGAGAGAGTGAGAAGAGGAGAAGTTGCGAAGTGAAGAGGAGAAGAAGAGAAAGGGGCGAATCACTCAAGGAGGAAGAGAAGACTTGTTGGTGTCTTGCAATCCCTTGGAGCTTTGCTAGCAATTTCGACTTCTAAGAGGTTAGGGGGTCCTCTTTTTATTTTTAATGGCTTATGCGAATTAGTAGTGCCTAGGGTTAGGGTTTTAGAATGATTTATATGAATGAATTTGTGGTGTTGTTGATTCAATTGTAATTTGGTGATATATGATTATGAATTGCCTATGTTGAAATCGCATGATTGATGTTTGATTATTGCTAATGTGAATTGTATGTCATATGTTTGAATATATGACTTGTTGGTGCTTGTTTGGTGAAAATTGAGGATCATGATGATGATTGAATTATATATATATATGATTGGGTGTTTGGTGAATTTAATTTGGTGATTGAATTTGAAGAATTCGATTTTTGAAGTTCCTAGGCGCCTTGGGCGCCATATGCCCTGCTGCTGTTTTTGTGCCTTAGTCATGGGCGCTGTAACACCCCTTTTCTAATAACCTTACTTTTTAATAAAATCATAGTTTCTTTTTTTTTTTTTAAATAATTTAAGCGAGTGCTACACTTACATCATAAACTCAACCACTTCATTTTTCACAGTTCGGTTTAAAATACAAAGTACATAGCACCATAAACAAAAGAACGTTTAGTTCGCATCAGCTAAATTCAATCACCACCAGCAGCGGAATAATAATAAGTTCTAACAATAAAACCAATACATCACCAATAAAATCTATGGTTAATGAAAACCACACATAAACATAGGACACCCCCCCCCCCCCTGGTGCTACGTATCAGAGCGTGACACTTCCTACCAGACGAAGGCATAAGGGAAACCTTCACTCGTTATTACCTGCACGTTGCCGACATAAGAAGCAACATAAAAGCAGTAGGGTGAGTCTCTTTTCATAATTAATAACACATGGGAATTAAGCACTGCATAGGAAAAGGGAAAACAGACACACCAATTCACAATGAAAGCACTAACCACATCACAGTTACATTCATCAAACAACAATGCAAAAGGTATGGTTATGCATGAAAATGCAACCCAAACTCCACGGGCACATGCATGTCGGATCCGTCACCAAATACAAATAGGCCGTAGCCTCTGCTCACCAAATAAAATTAGGCCGAAGCCTCTGCTCACCAATAATGCACATGATTTCATGAGGTGTTATGGAAATGCATCACAACACACTACAATTAAATAAAATCACCATTTCAATTCAGCTCACCATTTTAATTTATAATCTCACCATAGTGCATTAATCAGCTCACCAAATTAAAATTAGGCCGAAGCCTCTGCTCACCAATCTCACCTCATCACATTCACCAATTCAGCCCACCACTCACACCAACACCAATTCACATAGACCATCAGCCCAGAAAACACCAGTAAAATAATTTATTTTTGCATAAAATTGGAACAATTGGATAGACACTGAAATTAGCTTCGAAACGCATTTTGAACCGTTAAATTTGGATAACCGAGTCAAAAGTTACATTAAAAACAAAATAGGAAAAATACTTAGACATCCTGAAACTGGCGCATGGGCGCTGGGCGCCCAGGGGCAACACAGAACTTGGCGCAGGGCGCTGGGCGCCCAGGAGCAACACGAAAATTTGGCGCATGGGCGCTGGCGCCCAGGAACAGCAACACGCGCACAGGCGCTGGCGCTGGCGCCCAGGAACACAGCACGCGCATAGGCGCTGGCGCCCAGGAACTGGCGCAGGAACTGGCGCAGGGACTGGCGCAAGGGAACACGGCGCCCAGGCACTAGGCGCCTAAGGCCAACACGAAATACAACTCATTTTACTTCGAAATTTATTTTGTGCGAGCCAAATGCTCAGAATAAGGGAACCCAATAAAATTTTTGTCAAAAAGTGAACAGAATTTTTGGCGCCCATGCACTAGGCGCCTAGTGAAAACACGCACTCCAACTCTTTTGTTGCCCAAAATGATTTTACAGGAGCCATTTTACCTGAGTATGAAGACCTGAAAACAATTTTTACAAAACTATCACCAGAACATTGGGGCCCTTGGCGCCCATGACACAAGCACCTAGCGCCAAAACTGGCAGCACAGTGACACAGCACACAGCAACACAGGACAACAGGCACAGCAACACAGTGACACAGACAGCAACACAGGGGCAGCAGAATTTGGGAAAACTGGCGCAGGCACACTGCTGGGCGCCTGGCGCCCATGACTAGGCGCAAAACAGAAAATTCCAGCAACACACATATGGCGCCCAAGGCGCCTAGGAGCTTCCAAAACCAGAATTTTTCACTTTCAATCACCAATTTAAAATCATTAAACACCCAATTATCTCAATATGATTCAAGTGTCACCATAATTCTCAATTTCACCAAGTAAGCATCAAATAGTCATATATTCAAACATATGATGTCCAATTCGCATTAGCAACAACTCAAGCATAAATCATACGATTTTCAACATAACAATTCAACATCAAGCATCACAATACTATCAATTAATCATCAACATCTCAATTCATCCATAGAACTAACCTAGAACCCTAACCCTAAGCAATCACCAATTCGCATAAATCATTAAGAACAAAAAGAGGACCCCCTAACCTTATGGAAGTCGAATTGCTAGCAAAGCTCCAAGGGAAAAATGCAAGACTCCAATCAAGCCCTTCCTCCTCCTTGAGTGATTCGCCCCTCTCTTCTCCTTCTCCTCTTCCCTTCGCAACTCTTCTCTTCTCACTCTCTCCTTTACGTTTCTTTCTTTCTTTTTTGCAATAGAGTAACAAAATGAAAACTAACCCCAAGACCCCTTGTGAGTCGAATTCTTTGACAAGGAAATGGGCCACGGGCCTAATTGTGGATCACGGGCCCTTGCTCGCACCACTCAATTCGTGACAACGCCTCCTAATAAATAAAATAAAATAATTAAACCTTGAATTATTTAATTAAATTAAATAAATATTGTAAGCCTTAAATAACTTAATTAAATAATTAATTAAATTATTTTGGGGCGTTACAGGCGCCAGGCGCCCAGTCCCTGTGTTGCCATTGTGTTGTTGTTTCTGTTGCCACTGTGTTGCTGTGTCTGTTGCCACTGTGTTGCTGTTTCTGTGTCACTGTGTTGCCAGTTTTGGCGCTAGGTGCCTTGTGCCATGGGCGCCAAGGGTCCCCATTTTCTGTTGCTTATTTTGCGAAATTTGATACTGGGTTTTCATGTCCAAGTTAAATGGCTCGTGCAAAACAATTTTTGAAGTCATAGGAGTTGTGGTTCGTCTTGGCCTTAGGCGCCTAGTGCATGGGCGCCAAAAATGCGTGTCACTTTTTGACAAAATTTTTATTGGGTTCTCATATTCTGAGCATTTGGCTCGTATAAAATCAATTTCGAAGTAAAATGAGTTTTTTTTGCGTGTTGGCCTTAGGCGCTTAGTGCCTGGGCGCTGTGTTGCTGTTCTGGGCGCCAAGCGCCTATGCGCGTTGCTGTTTCCTGGGCGCCAAGCGCCTATGCGCGTTGCTGTTTCCTGGGCGCCAAGCGCCTATGCGCGTTGCTGTTTCCTGGGCGCCATGCGCCTATGCGTGTTGCTGTTTCCTGGGCGCCATGCGCCTATGCGTGTTGCTGTTCCTGGGCGCCAAGCACCCATGCGCCAAGTTCCGTGTTGCCCCTGGGCGCCAGTTTTCCAGAATGTCTAAGTATTTTTCCGGTTTTGTTTTTAATGTAACTTTTGACTCGATTATCCAAATTTAACGGTTCAAAATGCGTTTCGAAGCTAATTTCAGTGTATATCCAAATGTTCCAATTTTATGCAAAAATAAATTATTTTACCGGTGTTTCTGGGCTGAGGTGTTCAAGTGTCCAAATGGCGATTTTTATTCATTTTCCCTATGTCGTGTCAAATCCTAAACTGGCCTAATTGAAATTGGTATTGGTGTGAGTAGTGGTTTGAGTTGGTGAGTGCATTATGGTGAGATTGGTGAGCAGAGGCTTCGGCCTAATTTTAATTGGTGAGCTGATTAATGAAATGGTGAGAATATTAATAAAATGGTGAGCTGAATTAAATGGTGAATTGATGAATCGTGTGGTGTGTTGTGATGCATTTCCATAGCATCTCATGAAACATGTGCATTATTGGTGAGCAGAGGCTTCGGCCTAGTTTTATTTGGTGAGCAGAGGCTACGGCCTATTTGTATTTGGTGACGGATCCGACATGCATGTGCCCGTGGAGTTTGGGTTGCATTTCATGCATAACCATATATTGTGTAGTGCTGCTTGGAAATGTAATGTTGATGTGATTGTTGCCATTGTTGTGAATCGGTGTGCCTGGTTTCCTTTTTCCTATGCAGTGCTTAATTCCATATGTTATTATTTATGAAAAGAGACTCACCCTACTGCTTTTATGTTGCTTCTTATGTCGGCAACGTGCAGGTAATAACGAGTGAAGGTTACCTTTACACCTTCGTTTGGTAGGAAGTGTCATGCTCTGATACGTAGCACCGGGGGGCGTCTTATGCTTAAGTGTTATTGTCTTTATACTGTTAAACCATTTTGGTGATGTATTGGTTTTGTTTTCGAACTTAATTATTATTCCGCTGCTGGTAGTGACTGTATTTAGTTGATGTGAACTAAACGGTTTTTCTTGTTATGGTGCTATGTATCTTGTGGTTTTAATCGAATTATGAAAGTTGAAGTTTTTGATTTTAATGGAGTAAGTGTAGCACTCGCTTAAATTGTTTTCAAAAAAAAAACTCTGATTTTTATTAAATAGTAAGGTTATTAGAAAAGGGGTGTTACATTAGTGGTATAAGAGCAGTTCGGTCTGTCCGGCCAAGTCGTCCTGTCATAGTGTCTTATGACAAATAGAATTGTTAGATTAGTTCTAAATTTCTGTTTGTGCTGCAGTGATAGTTTGAAATGGCTGGGAGGGTTGGATGTCATTCTTGGTATGGACTGGTTAGTATTTAACCATGTGCATATTAATTGTTTCCGAAGATCTGTGAGTTTCCTTCCTCCCGAAGAAGAAGAATCTGTTTTGTTGCCTGCTGGTCAATTGCATAAGGTAATGAAGGAGGGAGTTCATCTGTTTGCTTTGATGGCGTCATTGTCTGCTGAGAATCAGGCGATCATTGAAGGGGTTCAGGTAGTGTGTGAGTTCCCTGAAGTGTTCCCGGATGAAATTCCAAGTGTTCCGCCAGAGAGGGAGGTTGAGTTTGTTATTGATCTTATACCTGGTACTAGGCCTGTGTCTATGGCCCCGTACCGGATGTCAGCCTCAGAGTTGTCTGAATTGAAAAAGCAATTAGAAGATCTACTTGAGAAGAAATTTGTAAGGCCAAGTGTGTCACCATGGGGTGCTCCGGTATTGTTAGTGAAAAAGAAGGATGGGAGTATCAGACTTTGTGTCGATTATGGGCAATTGAACAAAGTGACAATAAAGAACAGGTATCCGCTTCCCAGAACTGATGATCTGATGGACCAGTTGGTAGGTGCTAAGGTGTTTAGCAAAATCGATTTGAGGTCGGGTTATCACCAGATCAAGGTAAAGGATGAAGACATTCAGAAAACCGCTTTCAGAACGAGATATGGGCACTATGAGTATTCTGTGATGCCGTTTGGTGTTACCAACGCGCCGGGTGTGTTTATGGAGTACATGAATCGTACCTTCCATAGTTACTTGGATCGATTTGTAGTTGTGTTTATTGACGACATTCTGGTGTATTCTAAGACGGAAGAGGAACACGCAGAACATTTGAGGTTAGTACTAGAAGTGTTGAAAGACAAGAAATTGTATGCAAAATTGTCTAAGTGTGAGTTCTGGCTGAATGAAGTAGGTTTCCTTGGTCATATTATCTCTGGTAATGGTATAGCTGTGGATCCAGCCAAAGTTGATGCTGTGTCGGAATGGGAGAGCCCGAAGTCAGTTACCGAGATTAGAAGCTTTTTGGGACTAGCCGGTTATTACAGGAGGTTTATAGAAGGTTTCTCGAAGTTGGCCCTTCCGTTGACTCAATTGACGTGTAAGGGAAAGGCATTTGTATGGGATGCTCGCTGTGAGGAGAGCTTTAATGAGTTGAAGAAGAGGTTGACCACATCGCCCGTGTTGACTTTGCCTGTTCCGGATCAACCGTTTGTAGTATATTGTGATGCTTCCAAGATGGGTTTGGGAGGTGTGTTAATGCAAGAGGGTAAGGTAGTAGCTTATGCGTCCAGACAGTGAAGGACCCATGAGAAGAACTACCCTACTCATGATTTGGAGCTTGCTGCAATTGTGTTTGTGCTGAAAATTTGGAGGCACTACCTGTATGGTACTAGATTTGAAGTATTTAGTGACCATAAGAGATTGAAATACTTGTTTGATCAGAAGGAGCTAAATATGAGACAGAGACGTTGGTTAGAATTGCTGAAGGATTATGATTTCGGCTTGAACTATCACCCCGGCAAAGCTAATGTCGTGGCTGATGCTTTAAGTCGGAAGAGCTTGCATATGTCGGCTATGATGGTGAAAGAATTAGAGTTGATTGAGCAGTTTCAGGACATGAGTCTGGTTTGTGAAGTGACACCGCAGAGTGTCAGATTGGGAATGTTGAAGATCGGCAATGAATTTTTGATTAGTATTCGAGAAGCCCAAAAGTCAGATGTGAAGTTGGTGGACTTGTTAGTTGTGAATGATCAAGCTGTGAATGGGGATTTCAAGTTAGATTCCCAAGGTGTATTGAGATTCAGAGATAGGATTTGTATTCCTGATGATGCTGAGATGAAGAGAATGATTCTTGAGGAGAGCCATAGGAGCAAGTTGAGTATTCATCCAGGGGCTACGAAAATGTACCAAGATTTGAAGAAAATGTTCTGGTGGCCTGGTATGAAGAAGGATGTGGCACAGTTTGTGTATTCTTGTCTGACTTGTCAGAAGTCTAAGATTGAGCATCAGAAGCCCGCGGGGTTGATGCAACCATTGGAGATTCCGGAATGGAAATGGGATAGCATTTCCATGGATTTTGTGACTGGTTTGCCAAATACAGTGAGAGGGTTTGATGCTATATAAGTGGTTGTGGACAGGTTGTCAAAGTCTGCTCATTTCTTACCAATTAATATGACTTATCCAGTTCCAAAGTTGGCAGAGATCTACATCAAGACAATTGTGAAGTTGCATGGCGTTCCGCTTAGTATTGTATCTGATAGAGATCCAAGATTCACTTCTGAATTTTGGAAAAGTTTGCAAGAAGCTTTGGGATCTAAGTTGAGGTTGAGCTCCGCTTATCATCCGCAGACAGATGGTCAGACGGAGAGGACTATTCAGTCGTTAGAGGACTTGTTGAGGGCATGTGTTCTCGAGCAGGGAGGTTCATGGGATTCTCATCTTCCGTTGATAGAGTTCACCTACAATAACAGTTTTCATTCTAGTATTGGTATGGCACCGTTTGAGGCGTTGTATGGTCGGAGATGTAGGACTCCGTTGTGTTGGTATGAATCTGGGGAGAGTGCAGTGTTGGGGCCTGAGATTGTGCGAGAAACAACTGAGAAGGTAAAATTAATCCGTGAGAAGATGAAAGCGTCGCAGAGTCGACAAAAGAGCTATCATGATAAGAGAAGGAAGGATTTAGAGTTTCAGGCAGGTGATCATGTGTTTCTGAGAGTCACTCCAGTGACTGGTGTTGGGCGTGCCTTGAAATCAAAGAAGCTAACTCCCCGTTTCATTGGTCCGTATCAGATTACGGAGAGGGTGGGAAGTGTTGCCTATAGGGTGGCTTTGCCGCCTAATCTTTCGAACTTGCATGACGTGTTTCACGTGTCACAGCTTCGAAAGTATGTTCCGGACCCGTCTCATGTGATTCAGATGGATGAAGTAGAGGTGCGGGATAATCTCACGGTGGAGACTATGCCTGTGCGGATTGAAGATAGAGAAGTGAAGACTCTGAGAGGGAAGGAAACTCCTTTGGTGAAAGTGGTGTGGCTAGGAGCTACTGGTGAGAGTATGACATGGGAGCTGGAGAGTAAGATGCGGGAAGCATATCCGGAGTTGTTTGATTCAGGTAATTTCGAGGACGAAATATTCTAAGTGGGGGAGAGTTGTAACGCCCCAAAATAATTTAATTATTTATTTAATTAAGTTATTTAAGGCTTACAATATTTATTTAATTTAATTAAAGAATTCAAGGTTAATTTATTTATTTTATTTATTTAGGAGGTGTTGTCGCGAATTGAGCGGTGCGAATAAGGGCCCATGACCCACAATTAGGCCCGTGGCCCATTGTCTAGTCAAGGAATTCGACTCACAAGGGGTCTTAGAAGTTAGTTTTCATTTTTACTCAATTGTGAAAAGAAAGAAAAGAAACGTAAAAAGAGAGAGTGAGAAGAGGAGAAGTTGCGAAGTAAAGAGGAGAAGAAGAGAAAGGGGCGAATCACTCAAGGAGGAAGAGAAGACTTGTTGGTGTCTTGCAATCCCTTGGAGCTTTGCTAGCAATCTCGACTTCTAAGAGGTTAGGGGGTCCTCTTTTTATTTTTAATGGCTTATGCGAATTAGTAGTGCCTAGGGTTAGGGTTTTAGAATGATTTATATGAATGAATTTGTGGTGTTGTTGATTCAATTGTAATTTGGTGATATATGATTATGAATTGCCTATGTTGAAATCGCATGATTGATGTTTGATTATTGCTAATGTGAATTGTATGTCATATGTTTGAATATATGACTTGTTGGTGCTTGTTTGGTGAAAATTGAGGATCATGATGATGATTGAATTATATATATATGATTGGGTGTTTGGTGAATTTAATTTGGTGATTGAATTTGAAGAATTCGATTTTTGAAGTTCCTAGGCGCCTTGGGCGCCATATGCCCTGCTGCTGTTTTTGTGCCTTAGTCATGGGCGCCAGGCGCCCAGTCCCTGTGTTGCCATTGTGTTGCTGTTTCTGTTGCCACTGTGTTGCTGTGTCTGTTGCCACTGTGTTGCTGTTTCTGTGTCACTGTGTTGCCAGTTTTGGCGCTAGGTGCCTTGTGCCATGGGCGCCAAGGGTCCCCATTTTCTATTGCTTATTTTGCGAAAGTTGATACTGGGTTTTCATGTCCAAGTTAAATGGCTCGTGCAAAACAATTTTTGAAGTCATAGGAGTTGTGGTTCGTCTTGGCCTTAGGCGCCTAGTGCATGGGCGCCAAAAATGCGTGTCACTTTTTGACAAAATTTTTATTGGGTTCTCATATTCTGAGCATTTGGCTCGTATAAAATCACTTTCGAAGTAAAATGAGTTTTTTTTGCGTGTTGGCCTTAGGCGCCTAGTGCCTGGGCGCCGTGTTGCTGTTCTGGGCGCCAAGCGCCTATGCGCGTTGCTGTTTCCTGGGCGCCAAGCGCCTATACGTGTAACACCCATTTTCTAATAACCTTACTTTTTAATAAAATCAGAGTTTCTTTTTTTTTTTTTTTGAAATAATTTAAGCGAGTGCTATACTTACATCATAAACTCAACCACTTCATTTTTCACAGTTCGGTTTAAAATACAAAGTACATAGCACCATAAACAAAAGAACGTTTAGTTCGCATCAGCTAAATTCAATCACCACCAGCAGTGGAATAATAATAAGTTCTAACAATAAAACCAATACATCACCAATAAAATCTACGGTTAATGAAAACCACACATAAACATAGGACACCCCCCCTGGTGCTACGTATCAGAGCGTGACACTTCCTACCAGACGAAGGCATAAGGGAAACCTTCACTCGTTATTACCTGCACGTTGCCGACATAAGAAGCAACATAAAAGCAGTAGGGTGAGTCTCTTTTCATAATTAATAACATATGGGAATTAAGCACTGCATAGGAAAAGGGAAAACAGACACACCAATTCACAATGAAAGCACTAACCACATCACAGTTACATTCATCAAAGAACAATGCAAAAGGTATGGTTATGCATGAAAATGCAACCCAAACTCCACGGGCACGTGCATGTCGGATCCGTCACCAAATACAAATAGGCCGTAGCCTCTGCTCACCAAATAAAATTAGGCCGAAGCCTCTGCTCACCAATAATGCACATGATTTCATGAGGTGTTATGGAAATGCATCACAACACACTACAATTAAATAAAATCGCCATTTCAATTCAGCTCACCATTTTAATTTATAATCTCACCATAGTGCATTAATCAGCTCACGAAATTAAAATTAGGCCGAAGCCTCTGCTCACCAATCTCACCTCATCACATTCACCAATTCAACCCACCACTCACACCAACACCAATTCACATAGACCAACTTAGGATATTGACACAACATAGGGTAAATGGATAAAAATAGCCATTTGGACACTTGAACACCATCAGCCCAGAAAACACCAGTAAAATAATTTATTTTTGCATAAAATTGGAACAATTGGATAGACACTGAAATTAGCTTCGAAACGCATTTTGAACCGTTAAATTTGGATAACCGAGTCAAAAGTTACATTAAAAACAAAATAGGAAAAATACTTAGACATCCTGAAACTGGCGCATGGGCGCTGGGCGCCCAGGGGCAACACAGAACTTGGCGCAGGGCGCTGGGCGCCCAGGAGCAACACGAAAATTTGGCGCATGGGCGCTGGCGCCCAGGAACAGCAACACGCGCACAGGCGCTGGCGCTGGCGCCCAGGAACACAGCACGCGCATAGGCGCTGGCGCCCAGGAACTGGCACAGGAACTGGCGCAGGGACTGGCGCAAGGGAACACGGCGCCCAGGCACTAGGCGCCTAAGGCCAACACGAAATACAACTCATTTTACTTCGAAATTTATTTTGTACGAGCCAAATGCTCAGAATAAGGGAACCCAATAAAATTTTTGTCAAAAAGTGAACAACATTTTTGGCGCCCATGCACTAGGCGCCTAGTGAAAACACGCACTCCAACTCTTTTGTTGCCCAAAATCATTTTACAGGAGCCATTTTACCTGAATATGAAGACCTGAAAACAATTTTTACAAAACTATCACCAGAACATTGGGGCCCTTGGCGCCCATGACACAAGCACCTAGCGCCAAAACTGGCAGCACAGTGACACAACACACAGCAACACAGGGCAACAGGCACAGCAACACAGTGACACAGACAGCAACACAGGGGCAGCAGAATTTGGGAAAACTGGCGCAGGCACACTGCTGGGCGCCTGGCGCCCATGACTAGGCGCAAAACAGAAAATTCCAGCAACACACATATGGCGCCCAAGGCGCCTAGGAGCTTCCAAAACCAGATTTTTTCACTTTCAATCACCAATTTAAAATCATTAAACACCCAATTATCTCAATATGATTCAAGTGTCACCATAATTCTCAATTTCACCAAGTAAGCATCAAATAGTCATATATTCAAACATATAATGTCCAATTCGCATTAGCAACAACTCAAGCATCAATCATATGATTTTAAACATAACAATTCAACATCAAGCATCACAATACTATCAATTAATCATCGACATCTCAATTCATCCATAGAACTAACCTAGAACCCTAACCCTAAGCAATCACCAATTCGCATAAATCATTAAGAACAAAAAGAGGACCCCCTAACCTTATGGAAGTCGAATTGCTAGCAAAGCTCCAAGGGAAAAATGCAAGACTCCAATCAAGCCCTTCCTCCTCCTTGAGTGATTCGCCCCTCTCTTCTCCTTCTCCTCTTCCCTTCGCAACTCTTCTCTTCTCACTCTCTCCTTTACGTTTCTTTCTTTCTTTTTTGCAATAGAGTAACAAAATGAAAACTAACCCCAAGACCCCTTGTGAGTCGAATTCTTTGACAAGGAAATGGGCCACGGACCTAATTGTGGATCACGGGCCCTTGCTCGCACCACTTAATTCGTGACAACGCCTCCTAATAAATAAAACAAAATAATTAAACCTTGAATTATTTAATTAAATTAAATAAATATTGTAAGCCTTAAATAACTTAATTAAATAATTAATTAAATTATTTTGGGGCGTTACAATACGCGTTGCTGTTTCCTGGGCGCCAAGCGCCCATGCGCCAAGTTCCGTGTTGCCCCTGGGCGCCCAGCGCCTGGGCGCCAGTTTTCCAGAATGTCTAAGTGTTTTTCCGGTTTTGTTTTTAATGTAACTTTTGACTCGGTTATCCAAATTTAACGGTTCAAAATGCGTTTCGAAGCTAATTTCAGTGTATATCCAAATGTTCCAATTTTATGCAAAAATAAATTATTTTACTGGTGTTTCTGGGCTGAGGTGTTCAAGTGTCCAAATGGCAATTTTTATTCATTTTCCCTATGTCGTGTCAAATCCTAAACTGGCCTAATTGAAATTGGTATTGGTGTGAGTGGTGGTTTGAGTTGGTGAGTGCATTATGGTGAGATTGGTGAGCAGAGGCTTCGGCCTAATTTTAATTGGTGAGCTGATTAATGAAATGGTGAGAATATTAATAAAATGGTGAGCTGAATTAAATGGTGAATTGATGAATCGTGTGGTGTGTTGTGATGCATTTCCATAGCATCTCATGAAACATGTGCATTATTGGTGAGCAGAGGCTCCGGCCTAGTTTTATTTGGTGAGCAGAGGCTACGGCCTATTTGTATTTGGTGACGGATCCGACATGCATGTGCCCGTGGAGTTTGGGTTGCATTTCATGCATAACCATATATTGTGTAGTGCTGCTTGGAAATGTAATGTTGATGTGATTGTTGCCATTGTTGTGAATCGGTGTGCCTGGTTTCCTTTTTCCTATGCAGTGCTTAATTCCATATGTTATTATTTATGAAAAGAGACTCACCCTACTGCTTTTATGTTGCTTCTTATGTCGGCAACGTGCAGGTAATAATGAGTGAAGGTTACCTTTACACCTTCGTTTGGTAGGAAGTGTCATGCTCTGATACGTAGCACCGGGGGGCGTCTTATGCTTAAGTGTTATTGTCTTTATACTGTTAAACCATTTTGGTGATGTATTGGTTTTGTTTTCGAACTTAATTATTATTCCACTGCTGGTAGTGACTGTATTTAGTTGATGTGAACTAAACGGTTTTTCTTGTTATGGTGTTATGTATCTTGTGGTTTTAATCGAATTATGAAAGTTGAAGTTTTTGATTTTAATGGAGTAAGTGTAGCACTCGCTTAAATTGTTTTCAAAAAAAAAAAAAACTCTGATTTTTATTAAATAGTAAGGTTATTAGAAAATGGGTGTTACATGCTGCACTTGCTGCTGCTTTGCAGGCTATAGCTGGGGTTGTGGGTAACATACCCAATGCTATTGGTGATGGGACGCGTAGTTTGGCTACGTTCCAGCGTGAGAACCCTCCTACTTTTGAAGGCGGGTATAATCCTGATGGTGCCCTTGAGTGGCTAAGTGAGATGGAGCGGATCTTCCGCGTTATGGATTGCACCGATGCTCAGAAAGTTCGCTATGGCACACATATGTTGAAGAAAGAGGCTTATGACTGGTGGAGGACGACTAGTCAGGGGTTGACGGCTGCCAATGAGGAGGTTACTTGGACTGTGTTTGAGAGGGAATTCAAGAGAAAGTACTATCCGGAGGATGTCCGCGGGAAGAAGGAGGTTGAGTTTCTGAGACTTGAGCAAGGTAGCATGCCTGTCACTGAGTATGCTGCAAAGTTTTCTGAGCTGTCTAAGTTTTATCCTCATTATGAGGGAGAGGGTGCTGAGTTCTCCAAATGCATCAAGTTCGAAAACGGGTTGCGTGCTGACATTAAGAGGGCCATAGGGTATCAGCAAATTCGTGTGTTTCCATTGTTGGTTAATAGCGCCAGAATTTTTGAGGAGGACAATAATGCCTTCTCCAGAATTATAAGGGAAAAGCAAAAGAACTTTTCGGGTCGTGGTAAGCCATATGAGGTGCCTGCCGGTAAGGGCAAAGGAAAGTTTGTGGGTAAGTTTGTTGGTGGGTCTAAGCGAAGTGGGGGAGATGCTGCAGCCGGTGTTACTTGTTACACGTGTGGGAAGGTAGGCCATAAGAGTCTGGATTGTCCAAATAATGAGAAGAAGAGATGTTACAAGTGTGGGAAAGAGGGACACATGGCTTCTAACTGTGATAAGAAGGAGGTGCTATGCTTTAATTGTGGGGAGAGTGGTCACATCAGTACACAGTGCTCAAAACCCAAGAAGGAGAAGTCATTTGGAAAGGTGTTCGCTCTAGCTGGGTCTGATGTGGTGAATGAAATTCGAGGTACGTGCTATATCAATAATATTCCTCTCATTGCTATTGTTGATACTGGTGCTACCCACAGTTTTATTGCTGCTGCTTGTGTTGAGAAATTAAGTCTTGTTTTATCTGATATGTTGAGGGAGATGGTTATTGTAACACCCCTTTTCTAATAACTTTACTTTTAATAAAATCAGAGTCTTTTTTTTTTTTTTGAAAACAACTAAAGTGAGTGCTACACTTACTCCATAAAAATCAAGATACATAACACCATAAGGAAAAGGTTTAGTTCGCATCAACTAAATCCAATCACCATCAGCAGCGGAATAATAATCAGTTCAAAAATTAAAGCCAATACATCACCAATGAAAACTAACAGTTTTAGGAAAATAAAACATAAACATAAGGACACCCCCCCCTGGTGCTACGTATCAGAGCGTGACACTTCCTACCAGACGAAGGCATAAGAAATCCTTCACTCGCTATTACCTGCACGTTGCCGACATAAGAAGCAACATAAAAGCAGTAGGGTGAGTCTCTTTTCATAATTAATAACATATGAGAATTAAGCACTGCATAGGAAAAGGAAACCAGGCACACCAATTCATAACAATAGGAAACATTCGCATCAGCATACTAAATTCCAAACAGCACTATATAATATATGAATATGTATGTAATGCAACCCAAACTCCACGGGTACATGCATGTCGGATCCGTCACCAATACAAATAGGCCGTAGCCTCTGCTCACCAAATCAAAATTAGGCCGTAGCCTCTGCTCACCAATAATGCATATGTCCATGAGATGCTATGGGAATGCATTACAACACACCAAGTCCAAGCATTTCATCATTTAAAATTCATGATCTCACCATTGTATATTAATCAGCTCACCACATTAAAATTAGGCCGTAGCCTCTGCTCACCAATCTCACCCTATCACACTCACCTATTCAGCTCACCACTCACACCAACACCAATTCAAATAGACCAGCTTAGGACATTGACACAACATAAGGAAAGTGGGTAAAAATAGCCATTTGGACACTTGAACACCATCAGCCAGAAACACCAGTGAAAATAAATTATTTTTGCATAAAATTGAGACTATTGGATAGGCATTGAAATTAGCTTCAAAACGCATTTTGAACCGTTGGATTTGGATAACCGAGTCAAAAGTTATGTTAAAAACAGTTTAGGAAAAATGTTAGACATTCTGGAAACAAGGCGCATGGGCGCTGGGCGCCCAGGGGCAACACAGCGCTTGGCGCATGGGCGCTTGGCGCCCAGGAGAGGCAACACGCAACAGCGCACAGGCGCATAGGCGCTTGGCGCCCAGGAGCAACACGCGCAACAGCGCACAGGCGCTAGGCGCCCAGGGGAACAAGCGCGCATCAGCGCACAGGCGCTAGGCGCCCAAGAGGCAACACGCGCACATAGGCGCTGGCGCCCAGAAGCAACATCCAGGGAACAGCAGCAACATGGCGCCCAAGCACTAGGCGCCTAAGGCCAACATGCTACACAACTCATTTTGCTTCGAAATTCATTTTACACTAGCCAAATGCTCAGGACATGATAACTCAATAAAATTTTTCTCAAAAACTGAACTTTAATTTTGGCGCCCATGCACTAGGCACCTAGTGAAATTTCGCAACTCAACTCCTTTCTTGACCAAAATCAGTTTTCATGAGCCATTTTACCCAAGTATAAAAACCTGAAAACAATTTTCACAAAACTATCACTAGAACTTTGGGGCCCTTGGCGCCCATGACACAAGCAATGTGCCAAAACTGGCAGCACAGGGAACACAGTAGGCAACACAGGCAACAGGGACAGCAACACAGGCAACAGGGACAGCAACACAGGCAACAGAGACAGCAACACAGAATGGCAACACAGGCAACAGAGACAGCAACACAGAATGGCAACACAGCAGTGCAACACAGGGCAACAGAATTTTTGGAAACAGGCGCAGCACACTGCTGGGCGCCTGGTGCCCATGACTAGGCGCAACACAGAATTTTTCAGCAATAGGCATATGGCGCCCAAGGCGCCTAGGGGTTCCCAAACAGAATTTTCTTCACTTTCTTTCACTAAATTACATTCACCAAAACACTCAATTACATGAATATTACTAAAGTGTCACCAAAATTCTCAATTTCACCAAATAATCATATGATCAAACATATGGTCTTCAATTCGCATTTAGCAACAATTCAAGCATCAACCATAAAATTCCCAACATAATAATTCAACAAATAGCAACACAATATTATAATCCTCATCAATAACACAATTCAATCATGAAACTAACCTAGGACCCTAACCCTAAGCAATTCAAAATTCGCATAGTTATTAATAACAAATAGAGGACCCCCTAACCTTGTGAAATTCGAATTAGCTAGCCAAGCTCCAAGGGAAGAATGCGAATCACAATTGAGCCTCCTCCTCTTCTCTTTGAGCTTCGCCCCTTTCTTCTACTTCTCCTCTTCTATTCGCAACTTTTCTCTTCTCACTTCTCCTCTCTTTTACGTTACTTTCTTTCTTTTCACAATTGGGTGAATTTGCCACTAACTCCCTAGACCCCAAGTAATTCGACTCCAATGCCAAAGTAATGGGTCACGGGCCTACTTGTGGATCACGGGCCCTTGCTCGCACCACTTAAATAGTAACAGCACCTCCTAATAAAATAAAATAAAATACTTAAACTCGAATTATTTAATTAAATTAAATAAATATTGTAAGCCTTAAATAATTTAATTAAATAAATAATTAAATTATTTTGGGGCGTTACAACTCTCCCCCACTTAGAATATTTCGTCCTCGAAATTACCTGAATCAAACAACTCCGGATATGCTTCCCGCATCCTGCTCTCCAGCTCCCAAGTCATACTCTCACCAGCAGCTCCCAACCACACCACCTTCACCAACGGAATTTCCTTCCCTCTCAGAATCTTTACTTCTCTATCTTCAATCCGCACAGGCATAGTCTCAACCGTGAGATTATCCCGTACCTCTACTTCGTCCATCTGAATCACATGAGACGGGTCCGGAACATACTTTCGAAGTTGTGACACGTGAAACACGTCATGCAAGTTCGAAAGATTAGGCGGCAAGGCCACCCTATATGCAACACTTCCCACCCTCTCCGTAATCTGATACGGACCAATGAAACGGGGAGTTAACTTCTTAGATTTCAAGGCACGCCCAACACCAGTCACCGGAGTGACTTTCAGAAACACATGATCACCGGCCTGAAACTCTAAATCCTTCCTTCTCTTATCATGATAGCTCTTTTGTCGACTCTGCGACGCTTTCATCTTCTCACGGATTAATTTTACCTTCTCAGTTGTCTCTCGCACAATCTCAGGCCCCAACACTGCACTCTCCCCAGATTCATACCAACACAACGGAGTCCTACATCTCCGACCATACAATGCCTCAAACGGTGCCATACCAATACTAGAGTGAAAACTGTTGTTATAGGTGAATTCTATCAACGAAAGATGAGAATCCCATGAACCTCCCTGCTCAAGAACACATGCCCTCAACAAGTCCTCTAACGACTGAATAGTCCTCTCCGTCTGACCATCTGTCTGCGGATGATAAGCGGAGCTCAACCTCAACTTAGAACCCAAAGCTTCCTGCAAACTCTTCCAAAATTCAGAGGTGAATCTTGGATCTCTATCAGACACAATACTAAGCGGAACGCCATGCAACTTCACAATAGTCTTGATATAGATTTCTGCCAACTTTGGGACTGGATAAGTCATATTAATCGGTAAGAAATGAGCAGACTTAGACAACCTGTCCACAACCACCCATATGGCATCAAACCCTCTCACTGTATTTGGCAAACCAGTTACAAAGTCCATGGAAATGCTATCCCATTTCCATTCCGGAATCTCCAATGGTTGCATCAACCCTGCAGGCTTCTGATGCTCAATCTTAGACTTCTGACAAGTCAGACAAGAATACACAAACTGAGCCACATCCTTCTTCATACCAGGCCACCAGAACATTTTCTTCAAATCTTGGTACATTTTCGTAGCCCCGGGATGAATACTCAACTTACTTCTATGGCCCTCCTCAAGAATCATTCTCTTCATCTCAGCATCGTCAGGAATGCAGATCCTATCTCTGAATCTTAATACACCTTGGGAATCTAACTTGAAATCTCCATTCACATCTTGATCATTCACAACCAACAGGTCTACCAACTTTACATCTGACTTTTGTGCTTCTCGGACACTAACCAAAAATTCATTTCCGATCTTCAACATCCCCAATCTGACACTCTGCGGTGTCACTTCACAAACCAGACTCATGTCTCGAAACTGCTCAATCAATTCTAACTCTTTCACCATCATAGCCGACATATGCAAACTCTTCCGACTTAAAGCATCAGCCACGACATTAGCTTTGCCGGGGTGATAGTTCAAGCCGAAATCATAATCCTTCAGCAATTCTAACCAACGTCTCTGTCTCATATTTAGCTCCTTCTGATCAAACAAGTATTTCAGACTCTTATGGTCGCTAAACACTTCAAATCTGGTACCATACAGATAATGCCTCCAAATTTTCAGCACAAACACAATTGCAGCTAGCTCCAAATCATGAGTAGGGTAGTTCTTCTCATGGGTCCTCAACTGTCTGGACGCATAAGCTACTACCTTACCCTCTTGCATCAATACACCTCCCAAACCCATCTTGGAAGCATCGCAATATACTACAAACGGTCGATCAGGAACAGGCAACGTCAAAACGGGCGACGTGGTCAACCTCTTCTTCAACTCATTGAAGCTCTCCTCACAGCGTGCATCCCACACAAAAGCTCTTCCCTTACACGTCAATTGAGTCAACGGAAGTGCCAACTTCGAGAAACCTTCAATAAATCTCCTATAATAACCAGCTAATCCCAAGAAGCTTCTGATTTCTGTAACTGACTTCGGGCTCTCCCATTGAGACACAGCATCAACCTTGGCTGGGTCCACAGCTATACCATTACCAGAGATAATATGACCAAGGAAACCTACTTCATTCAGCCAGAACTCACACTTAGACAATTTTGCATACAATTTCTTTTCTTTCAGCACTTCTAGCACTAACCTCAAATGTTCTGCATGCTCCTCTTCTGTCTTAGAATACACCAGAATGTCGTCAATAAACACAACGACAAACCGATCCAAGTAACTATGGAAAGTACGATTCATGTACTCCATAAACACACCCGGCGCATTAGTAACACCAAACGGCATAACAGAATACTCATAGTGCCCATATCTCGTTCTGAAAGCGGTTTTCTGAATGTCTTCATCCTTTACCTTGATCTGGTGATAACCTGACCTCAAATCGATTTTACTAAACACCTTAGCACCTACCAACTGGTCCATCAGATCATCAATTCTGGGAAGCGGATACCTGTTCTTTATTGTCACTTTGTTCAATTGCCTATAATCGACACAAAGTCTCATACTCCCGTCCTTCTTTTTCACTAACAATACCGGAGCACCCCACGGTGACACACTTGGCCTTACAAATTTCTTTTCAAGCAGATCTTCTAATTGCTTTTTCAATTCAGACAACTCTGAGGCTGACATTCGGTACGGTGCCATAGACACAGGCCTAGTACCAGGTATAAGGTCAATTGCAAACTCAACCTCCCTCTCTGGCGGAACACTTGGAATTTCATCTGGGAACACTTCAGGGAACTCACACACTACTTGAACCCTTTCAATGATTGCCTGATTCTCAGCAGACAATGACGCCATCAAAGCAAACAGATGAACTCCCTCCTTCATTACCTTATGCAAATGACCAGCAGGCAACAACACCGATTCTTCCTCTTCAGGAGGAAAGAAACTCACAGACCTCCGGAAACAATTAATATGCACATGGTTAAATACTAACCAGTCCATACCAAGAATGACATCCAAGCCTCCCAACGGCAAACAAATAAGATCAACTAGAAAATCTCTGCCGAAGATTGACAGAGGGCACTTAGCACACACAAGAGAGGTAGTTACTGAACCCTTAGCTGGAGTGTCAATAACCATCTCTCTCATCATAGAAGATAAAACAAGGTCCAATTTCTCAGCACACAAAGCAGCAATAAATGAATGCGTAGCACCAGTATCAATAATAGCAATCAAGGGAATACCATTAATAAAACATGTACCTCGAATCTCATTAGTGTCCTCTGATCCTGCGAGAGCAAACACCTTTCCATGGGACTTCTCTTTCTTCGGCTTAGTACACTTAGTACTAATATGACCTGATTCCCCGCAATTGTAACACACCACATCCCTTTTCTCACATTTCGCAGCCACATGACCCTCTTTACCGCATTTGAAACATTTATTATCTGAGCAGTCAAAACTCTTGTGACCCGGTTTGCCACACCTGTAACACACAACCTTCGCAGGGGCATCTCCCCCACTTGCTTTCTTATTGTCAGTATACCTCTGCTTACCCTTACCAGCTGGAGCCTCATACGGTTTACCCCGGTTCTGAAACTTACCCCTCAGATCCCTCATGACCCTGGAGTGAGCATTACTATCATCCTCATATATCCTGCAACTGTCGATCAAATCAGCGAATACCCTGATCTTCTGGTACCCTACAGCTTTCTTAATATCAGCCCTCAGCCCATTCTCAAACTTAATACACTTTGAGAACTCAGAATCAGCATCAGCATAATGGGGATAAAACTTAGCCAATTCAGTGAACTTGGCAGCATACTCTGTCACTGACATGCTTCCTTGCTTCAGCTCAAGGAATTCTATTTCTTTCTTACCTCTCACATCTTCAGGAAAATATTTCCGCAAGAACTCTCTGCGGAAAACAGCCCAAGTTATCTCTTCATTAGCAACTTCTAACCTCTGCCTCACCTCCATCCACCAATCATCAGCTTCCTCTGCCAGTGTATGGGTACCATACCTGACCTTCTGCGCATCATCACAATCCATGACCCGGAATATTCTTTCAATCTCTTTCAGCCATGCCAAAGCACCATCTGGATTATACTTGCCCTTAAAGACAGGTGGATTCTCTCTCTGGAACGTAGCCAAATTGCGCGTCCCATCATTAACAGCACCGGGTATATTACCCATCGCCCCGGCTATAGCCTGCAAGGCAGCAGCAAGTGCAGCATCGTCCCGTCTGGCCATTTCAAACTATCACTGCAGCACAAACAGAAATTTAGAACTAATCTAACAATTCTATTTGTCATAAGACACTATGACAAGACGACTTGGCCGGACAGACCGAACTGCTCTGATACCACTAATGTAACACCCCTTTTCTAATAACTTTACTTTTAATAAAATCAGAGTCTTTTTTTTTTTTTGAAAACAACTAAAGTGAGTGCTACACTTACTCCATAAAAATCAAGATACATAACACCATAAGGAAAAGGTTTAGTTCGCATCAACTAAATCCAATCACCATCAGCAGCGGAATAATAATCAGTTCAAAAATTAAAGCCAATACATCACCAATGAAAACTAACAGTTTTAGGAAAATAAAACATAAACATAAGGACACCCCCCCCTGGTGCTACGTATCAGAGCGTGACACTTCCTACCAGACGAAGGCATAAGAAATCCTTCACTCGCTATTACCTGCACGTTGCCGACATAAGAAGCAACATAAAAGCAGTAGGGTGAGTCTCTTTTCATAATTAATAACATATGAGAATTAAGCACTGCATAGGAAAAGGAAACCAGGCACACCAATTCATAACAATAGGAAACATTCGCATCAGCATACTAAATTCCAAACAGCACTATATAATATATGAATATGTATGTAATGCAACCCAAACTCCACGGGTACATGCATGTCGGATCCGTCACCAATACAAATAGGCCGTAGCCTCTGCTCACCAAATCAAAATTAGGCCGTAGCCTCTGCTCACCAATAATGCATATGTCCATGAGATGCTATGGGAATGCATTACAACACACCAAGTCCAAGCATTTCATCATTTAAAATTCATGATCTCACCATTGTATATTAATCAGCTCACCACATTAAAATTAGGCCGTAGCCTCTGCTCACCAATCTCACCCTATCACACTCACCTATTCAGCTCACCACTCACACCAACACCAATTCAAATAGACCAGCTTAGGACATTGACACAACATAAGGAAAGTGGGTAAAAATAGCCATTTGGACACTTGAACACCATCAGCCAGAAACACCAGTGAAAATAAATTATTTTTGCATAAAATTGAGACTATTGGATAGGCATTGAAATTAGCTTCAAAACGCATTTTGAACCGTTGGATTTGGATAACCGAGTCAAAAGTTATGTTAAAAACAGTTTAGGAAAAATGTTAGACATTCTGGAAACAGGCGCATGGGCGCTGGGCGCCCAGGGGCAACACAGCGCTTGGCGCATGGGCGCTTGGCGCCCAGGAGAGGCAACACGCAACAGCGCACAGGCGCATAGGCGCTTGGCGCCCAGGAGCAACACGCGCAACAGCGCACAGGCGCTAGGCGCCCAGGGGAACAAGCGCGCATCAGCGCACAGGCGCTAGGCGCCCAAGAGGCAACACGCGCACATAGGCGCTGGCGCCCAGAAGCAACATCCAGGGAACAGCAGCAACATGGCGCCCAAGCACTAGGCGCCTAAGGCCAACATGCTACACAACTCATTTTGCTTCGAAATTCATTTTACACGAGCCAAATGCTCAGGACATGATAACTCAATAAAAATTTTCTCAAAAACTGAACTTTAATTTTGGCGCCCATGCACTAGGAACCTAGTGAAATTTCGCAACTCAACTCCTTTCTTGACCAAAATCAGTTTTCATGAGCCATTTTACCCAAGTATAAAAACCTGAAAACAATTTTCACAAAACTATCACTAGAACTTTGGGGCCCTTGGCGCCCATGACACAAGCAATGTGCCAAAACTGGCAGCACAGGGAACACAGTAGGCAACACAGGCAACAGGGACAGCAACACAGGCAACAGGGACAGCAACACAGGCAACAGAGACAGCAACACAGAATGGCAACACAGGCAACAGAGACAGCAACACAGAATGGCAACACAGCAGTGCAACACAGGGCAACAGAATTTTTGGAAACAGGCGCAGCACACTGCTGGGCGCCTGGTGCCCATGACTAGGCGCAACACAGAATTTTTCAGCAATAGGCATATGGCGCCCAAGGCGCCTAGGGGTTCCCAAACAGAATTTTCTTCACTTTCTTTCACTAAATTACATTCACCAAAACACTCAATTACATGAATATTACTAAAGTGTCACCAAAATTCTCAATTTCACCAAATAATCATATGATCAAACATATGGTCTTCAATTCGCATTTAGCAACAATTCAAGCATCAACCATAAAATTCCCAACATAATAATTCAACAAATAGCAACACAATATTATAATCCTCATCAATAACACAATTCAATCATGAAACTAACCTAGGACCCTAACCCTAAGCAATTCAAAATTCGCATAGTTATTAATAACAAATAGAGGACCCCCTAACCTTGTGAAATTCGAATTAGCTAGCCAAGCTCCAAGGGAAGAATGCGAATCACAATTGAGCCTCCTCCTCTTCTCTTTGAGCTTCGCCCCTTTCTTCTACTTCTCCTCTTCTATTCGCAACTTTTCTCTTCTCACTTCTCCTCTCTTTTACGTTACTTTCTTTCTTTTCACAATTGGGTGAATTTGCCACTAACTCCCTAGACCCCAAGTAATTCGACTCCAATGCCAAAGTAATGGGTCACGGGCCTACTTGTGGATCACGGGCCCTTGCTCGCACCACTTAAATAGTAACAGCACCTCCTAATAAAATAAAATAAAATACTTAAACTCGAATTATTTAATTAAATTAAATAAATATTGTAAGCCTTAAATAATTTAATTAAATAAATAATTAAATTATTTTGGGGCGTTACAGTTATCGATACTCCAGCTAAGGGTTCGGTGACTACCTCCGTTGTTTGTGCTAAATGTCCTGTATCTATATATGGTAGAGAATTTTTGGTTGATCTGATTTGTTTGCCGCTGAGTGGAATGGATGTCATTCTGGGTATGGACTGGTTAGTTGATAACCATGTTCATATCAACTGTCGGGAGAGGTCCGTAAGTTTTGAGTCGCTTGAAGAGGAGTCTGGGTTGTTATCTTCGGGTCAGCTGCATAGAGTGATGAGAGAAGAGGTTCAGTTGTTTTCGCTGTTGGTGTCGTTGTCTGCCGAGAGCCAAGCGAAGATTGATGTGTCGCCGGTAGTGCGTGAGTTTTCTGAGGTGTTCCCTGATGAGATTCCGGATGTACCACCAGAGAGAGAGGTGGAGTTTGCTATTGATCTAGTTCCTGGCACTAAGCCTGTGTCTATGGCACCATATAGGATGTCTGCATCTGAGTTGGCAGAATTGAAAAAGCAACTAGAAGATTTATTAGAAAAGAAGTTTGTAAGACCGAGTGTGTCACCTTGGGGAGCTCCTGTGTTGCTGGTGAAAAAGAAAGATGGTAGTATGAGGTTGTGTGTAGACTATCGACAGTTAAATAAAGTTACCATCAAGAACAAGTATCCGTTGCCAAGAATTGATGACTTGATGGATCAGTTAGTGGCTGCTAAAGTATTTAGCAAGATTGACTTAAGGTCTGGTTATCATCAGATCAAGGTCAAGGATGAAGATGTCCAGAAGACGGCATTTAGGACAAGATATGGGCACTATGAGTATTCCGTTATGCCTTTCGGTGTGACTAATGCGCCGGGGGTATTTGTAACACCCCTTTTCTAGTAACCTTACTATTTAATAAAATCAGAGTTTCTTTTTTTTTTTTTGAAAACAATTTAAGCGAGTGCTACACTTACTCCATTAAATCAACCACTTCACTTTTCATAGTTCGGTTAAAACCACAAGATACATAGCACCATAAAAAAAACGTTTAGTTCACATCAACTAAATTCAATTACTACCAGCAGCGGAATAATAATAAGTTCGAAAATAAACCAATACATCACCAATAACAATCTAACAGTATAAGGAAAATAACGCATAAACATAGGACACCCCCCCTGGTGCTACGTATCAGAGCATGACACTTCCTACCAGACGAAGGCATAAGGATAACCTTCACTCGATATTACCTGCACGTTGCCGACATAAGAAGCAACATAAAAGCAGTAGGGTGAGTCTTTTTTCATAATTAATAACATATGGAAATAAGCACTGCATAGGAAAAGGGAACCATACACACCGATTCACAACAAAGGCAATAACCGTATCACAGTTACATTCACCAAACAACAGTGCAAAAGGTATGGTTATGCATGAAATGCAACCCAAACTCCACGGGCACATGCATGTCGGATCCGTCACCAAATACAAATAGGCTGTAGCCTCTGCTCACCAAATAAAACTAGGCCGAAGCCTCTGCTCACCAATAATGCACATGTTTCATGAGATGCTATGGGAATGCATCACATCACAACACACGATTCATCAATTCACCATTTAATTCAACTCACCATTTTAATTCATATTCTCACCATAGTGCATTAATCAGCTCACCAAATAAAAATTAGGCCGAAGCCTCTGCTCACCAATCTCACCATAGTGCACTCACTAACACAAACCACCACTCACACCAATACCAATTTCAATTAGGCCAATTTATGATTTGACACGACATAGGGAAAGTGGATAAAAATTGCCATTTGGACTCTTGAACACCTCAGCCCAGAAACATCAGTAAAATAATTTATTTTTGCATAAAATTGGAACATTTGGATAGACACTGAAATTAGCTTCGAAACGCATTTTGATCCGTTAGATTTGGATAACCGAGTCAAAAGTTACATTAAAAACAAAACCGGAAAAATACTTAGACATCCTGGAAACTGGCGCCCAGGCGCTGGGCGCCCAGGGGCAACACGGAACTTGGCGCAGGGCGCTGGGCGCCCAGGAACAGCAACACGCGCATAGGTGCTGGCGCTGGCGCGGGCGCCCAGGAACACCAACACGCGCATAGGCGCTGGCGCCCAGGAACTGGCGCAGGGGAACACAGCGCCCAGGCACTAGGCGCCCTAGGCCAACACGCAAAAAAACTCGGTTTACTTCGAAATTGATTTTGTACGAGCCAAATACTCAGAATATGAGAACCCAATAAAATTTTTGGCAAAAAGTGATACGCACCTTTGGCGCCCATGGACTAGGCGCCTAGTGAAAACACGCAACCCAACTATTTTGGTGCCCAAAATCATTTTGCACGAGCTATTTTACTTGAATATGAAAACCAGAAACCAAATTTTGCAAAAAAATCACCAGAACATTGGGGCCCTTGGCGCCCATGACACAAGGCGCATAGCACCAAGACAGCAACACAGTGGCTGGAAAAACTGGCGCAGGCACACTGACTGGGCGCCTGGCGCCCATGACTGAGGCGCAGAAACACAGTAACAAGGCATATGGCGCCCAAGGCGCCTAGGAGCTTCCAAAACCAGAATTTTTCAAATTCAACATCAATTTAAATTCACCAAACACTCAATTATATATATATATATATGATTCAAGTATCACCATGATTCTCAATTTTCACCAAGTAAGCACCAACAAGTCATATATTCAAACATATGACATACAATTCACATTAGCAACAATTCAAAACATTAGTCATGCGATTTCAACCTAGGCCATTCGTAATCAAGCATCACAATACTATAATTTAATCATCATCACAACAATTCATTCATAGAATTTATCCTAGAACCCTAACCCTAGGCATCACTAATTCGCATATGGTATTAACAACAAAAAGAGGACCCCCTAACCTCTTGGAAGTCGAAATTGCTAGCAAAGCTCCAAGGAAAATGCAAGTCACCAACAAGCCTTCTCTTCCTCTTAGAGTGCTTCGCCCCCTTTTCTTCTTCTCCTCTTCCCTTCGCAACTCCTTCTCTTCTCACTCTCTCTTTTTACGTTTCTTTTCTTTCTTTTTGCAATTGAGTCAAAAATGCAACTAAGTCACAAGACCCCCTAGTGAGTCGAATTCCAATGACTATCCAATGGGTCATGGGCTCATTTGTGGGTCATGGGCCCCGTGCACCATCTAATTCGAGACCACACCTCCTAATAATTAAAATAAAATAAATAAATTAAACCTTGAATTATTTATTTAAATTAAATAAATATTGTAAGCCTTAAATAACTTAATTAAATAAATAATTAAATTATTTTGGGGCGTTACAGTATTCATGGGATACATGAACCAAATCTTCCGTGAGTACTTGGACAAGTTTGTGGTGGTTTTTATTGATGACATTCTGATTTACTCTAAGTCAGAAGAGGAGCATGCGGAACACTTGAGGTTGGTGTTAGAAATTCTGAGGAGTCGTAAGTTATATGCCAAGTTGTCCAAGTGTGAGTTTTGGTTGAAAAAGGTCAGTTTTCTCGGTCATGTGATTTCTAGGGAGGGGATTGCGGTGGATCCTTCCAAAGTTGATGCGGTGTTGCAGTGGGAATCCCCAAAGTCAGTCACTGAAATAAGGAGTTTTCTGGGATTGGCCGGTTATTATAGAAGATTCATTGAGGGGTTTTCGAAGTTGGCCCTGCCATTAACCCAATTGACTTGCAAGGGCAAGGCTTTTGTTTGGGATGACCGATGTGAAGAAAGTTTCAATGAGCTGAAAAGGAGGTTGACTACGTCTCCAGTGTTGACCCTACCTAATCCGGATGAGCCGTTTGTGGTTTACTGTGATGCTTCCAAGATGGGTTTGGGCGGTGTACTTATGCAGAATGGGAAAGTGGTCGCTTATGCGTCGAGACAGTTGAGAACTCATGAGAAGAATTACCCCACTCATGACTTAGAGCTTGCTGCTGTGGTATTCGCATTAAAGATATGGAGACATTATTTGTATGGATCGAGGTTTGAGGTGTTCAGCGATCACAAGAGTCTACGGTATCTGTTTGATCAGAAAGAATTGAATATGAGGCAGCGCCGGTGGTTAGAGCTATTGAAAGATTATGATTTTGAGTTGAGTTATCATCCGGGTAAAGCTAATGTAGTTGCAGATGCTCTGAGTCGGAAGACCTTGCATATGTCGGCATTGATGGCTAGAGAGCTTAAGTTGATTGAGCAATTCAGGGACATGAGCTTAGCTTGTGAAGTTACACCTCAGAGTGTCAGATTGGGTATGTTGAAAATTGGCAATGATTTTATGGCTAGTATCCGGGAAGCGCAGAAGTTAGATGTGAAATTGGTTGATTTGATGAGTGGGATTGGTCATTCTGAGAATAAGGATTTCGAGATAGATGCGCAGAATGTGTTGAGGTATCGTGGGAGAATTTGTGTTCCCGAAGATGAGGGGATGAGAAAGGCAATTCTTGAGGAAGGCCATAGAAGTAAGTTGAGTATCCATCCTGGAGCGACAAAAATGTATCAAGATCTGAAAAAGATGTTCTGGTGGCATGGATTGAGGCGTGATGTGGCGCAGTTTGTGTATTCGTGTTTGACATGTCAGAAATCCAAGGTCGAGCATCAAAAGCCTGCAGGAATGATGCAACCGTTGAGTGTTCCAGAGTGGAAGTGGGATAGTATCTCCATGGATTTTGTGACTGGGTTACCCAATACGGTGAGAGGGCATGATTCAATTTGGGTGGTCGTGGATAGATTGACGAAGTCGGCTCATTTTATTCCTATCGGCATTAAGTATCCGGTGTCGAGATTGGCTGAAATCTACATTCAGGTGATTGTGAAGCTGCATGGTGTTCCTTTGTGCATTGTGTCAGATAGAGACCCAAGGTTCACTTCGGAATTTTGGAGTAGCTTGCAGAAGGAGTTGGGTTCGAAATTGAGGTTGAGTTCAGCTTACCATCCTCAAACGGATGGGCAGACAGAGAGGACGATTCAATCTTTGGAAGATCTGTTGAGATCATGTGTTCTGGAGCAGGGAGGTGCGTGGGATACTCATCTTCCGTTAATTGAGTTCACTTACAACAATAGTTATCATTCCAGTATCGGGATGGCACCGTTTGAGGCGTTGTATGGTAGGAGATGTAGAACTCCGGTATGTTGGTATGAGACTGGGGAAAGTCTAGTGCTTGGACCTGAGTTAGTCAGAGAGACTACTGAGAAGGTAAAGATGATCCGGGAGAAAATGAAAGCGTCGCAGAGTAGGCAGAAGAGCTACCATGATAAGAGAAGGAAAGATTTAGAGTTTGAAGCGGGTGACCACGTGTTCTTGAGGGTCACACCTATGACTGGTGTCGGGCGAGCGCTGAAATCAAAGAAGTTGACTCCTCGTTTCATTGGGCCGTATCAGATTACGGAAAGAGTTGGAAGTGTTGCATATCGGGTGGCCTTGCCACCTAATCTTTCGAACTTGCACGACGTGTTTCACGTGTCGCAGCTTCGGAAGTATATTGCAGATCCGTCTCATGTGATCCAACCAGATGATGTAGAGGTGCGGGATAATCTCACGGTGGAGACTGTGCCTGTACGAATTGAGGATTGGGAAGTGAAGACCCTTCGAGGTAAGAAGATCAATCTGGTGAAGGTGGTATGGTTTGGGGCAACTGGTGAAAGCCTGACGTGGGAGCTGGAGGATAAGATGCGAGCGTCGTATCCAGAGTTATTTGAATCAGGTATGTTTTCGAGGACGAAAAATTTTAAGTGGGGGAGAGTTGTAACGCCCCAATTTTATTAAAAATTTAGTGTTAATTGAATTGGTAGAACGATTGAAGAAAATCGAGAATATGTTGTCTTTGATGATTTGGTGTTTAGTGGGTAATTTTGAGCGTATTATTGTTGTTTTCAATTGGTGATTGGTGGTGGGAAGGGTGAAAAAAATCAAGAGAATGAAAGAAAATTAGTCTGCTGTAGTTTCTGCCTGTCCGCGCGCCACTTGCGCGTAAGTCGCGCACCGCGCGCAGCTGCAGTGCACGAGCAGTGGTGTTTCTGCCTCTCCGCGCGCCACTTGCGCGTAACTCGCGCGCCGTGCACGAGTCTGCGATTTAAACTGCGTTCTGCGCAGCTAGGGCATTTTTTTTCCTGCATCCGTTTTCACTCTTTTGGGCATAACTTTGTCTCCGGAGCTCCGTTTGTGACGCGGTTTGTTGCGTTCTTCTCGCATCGCAGAGGGCTTCGATAAGAGAGCAGTTCCTGAGTTAGAAGACAGGGGAGCTGAGGACGAAATTGGATCTTCCCAAAGCTAAGGTTAGGGTTTTCGCGAGTTGGGGGAGGAATTCCAAGGCTTTGCTCATGTGTTGCTGTGGTTACTCGTTGGTGTCTTCAATCTTCTTCTACGGAGCTTACGTTTAAGAGGTAAGGGTGAGCGTTTCATTTGACATAATTTGGTAGACATAGGGTCTCGTGGGTTTTTGATGAAATTGGAATTTGTTGATGGATTGATATGTTTGATGGTGTTCGATGGTTTGAAATTGTTGAAGAGCTTTGATGTTGTCTTGCTGAATTTGATGTTGTTTCGAATGATTTGACGAATTGTTAGCATAAAATTTGATGACGTTTTGCGAAGACATTTGGTGATTTCTCAATGAATTCTTGATAATTTACTTTGATGAGTTTTGATGAACTCGTGATGAAAATACTCGATGATTTCGTGATGGACCTTTGGTGAATGGAAATGATGAATAATTTTGTTTTTGAAGTCGATGTTATGAGTCACCTATCTCCACTGGTTTTCACTGTTTTTCGCTGTTTTTCTTGCCGTTTTTCCCATTTTTCAAATGTGATATTTTTCTAAGGAAAATGTGATGTCTCTCTCTATAAAATGTGAGGTTTTTATCAATCAAAATGATGAGTTCACTTCTCCACAAATATGAAGTTTTATAATTTAAAATTATGGTGTTGTTCTCAAATGTAAATACAATGTTTTCCCAATTCAAATGAGATGTTTCCATTACTAAAAATGTGATGTTATGTTTATATAAATGAATTACTGTAATGGGTTATACTACTAGTGTACTCCTTGACTATGCCTAGACTGTGGTTTACCACTAAGATCAGAATTTCTTTCACTGGTGTATTTACAAAGGCATCACTGAGAGTCTTGCAAATGTGGCCAATGCCTGTTGCAAGTAGTACCAGTTACCTGAGTAATCCCATAGTCAATCAGTTTACTATTTTATAACATACTAAGCTAAAAGATAACTGAAATATATATATATATATATATATATATATATATATATATATATGCTTAATGATGATGATGGTATGTATGACTATGCTGAGGTGCAATACAATTTTGAGGAATATGACGAGTTTACTCTATGAGTGATTATGATGATGTGATCTATATGATTTTGATGAATATGTCGGGTTCATTCTAAGAGTATTTTTATGATGATGTGCCTTGAGTGGCATGTGCCTTGAGTATTTTTATGATGGGTTGCACATGTGTTCATAGAGTCTCATGGCATGTGCATACTTTGACGAATAGGCTTCGGCCTCTTATTGATGATGATATGCCTTGAGTGGTTCTTTTTTTTATGATGATGATATGCCTTGAGTGGTTTTTATGACGATATGGTACCATCATGCATATGCCCTGGAGGGGGTTGCATTTACATGCATTTTCATGACGGTGATTCCTTGAAATTAATTGTGTCTGAGTTGATATTCTCTAATGATGAGTTTGATGATATTGCTGATGTCGTATGATTTACTGTCCACATTTCTCTGTTTATGCTTGATTATGTTTTATTTAAATTCTCACCCCTTCTGCTTGGAATGTTGCTCTATTGTGGCAACGCTGCAGGTAACCGCGAGTGAAGGACTTGCTGCCTTACTTTTAGCTTTTTGGGATGTATTTTGTGTCACTCTCTGATACTGTAACACCTAGGGGGCGTGGGTGAAGTTGGATAATTTGTTTAATTAGTCGAATAATGACCTTTATTGTTATATTGAGACGTGTTTGAGAGTATTTGGTGAGATGGTGTTTATTCCGCTGTGATGTGCTTTATGAGGATTTGATTTTCCATAACGGATGTTTGATTGCACAAATTTGAAGAGTGCATATTGATGAGTTTATTTTAATGAAGTTGTAGCATTTCTTTTCTATCAGTTAAAACAATATTTTTGAAAAGAATTACTCTGATAAATGACGGGTAATATAAGGGTAGAAAAGGGGTGTTACAGAAGACGTAAAAGACTCTTAACATCTAAGTCCGACTAGGTCGAACCGCTCTGATACCAAATGTAACACCCCGGTATTTCTAACATGTAGAAACACCTAAGCTGCACAGATGCGGAAATTCAGAGGACACAATTCCTGTTTAAGTATTGGACATACAAACTTTTTCCGAAATAAAAACATAATCGGAATAACATTACTTCATAAATAGAAGTTTATCGGTTCCATACCGAAGGGATTTCAATATCCAAGTCCAAATACCAAACGGGAACATAAAACGGTTCATATAACTCATAATCAATACAAGTTCATACAACCAATAGGACAACAAAAGAACAAGGATCAAATGACTAAATCTCCAGCACCTCCAAGAGTACACCCACTACTCTTGCACTATAGTCTTCCTTTTTCCCTGCTTCTCTGAAAAACAACAAATATGGATAGGGTGAGATAACATTATCTCAGTGAGTCCTACCGTGCCCCCTCACTGACACTCGGTTTAATTTATTAAACCGTTACAACAAAAGCTGACATAACAATGTCTTATTCATTAATCGAATGCCGACCGCACAACGACTGCTAATCCCGGCAATTCGTGAATTACTTAGCACAAACCGGCCGCACAACGCCTGCTAATCCCGGTAACCCGTGAGTTGACCACGCCAAAACACATTCAGGGCCTAGGGTGAGGGCTCATGACTTCCCTTCCTAGTATGCTACTTGTCGGGTCGTCACCCAACGCAATACGTATGACAATACGCATTAAGTTCTCGAGAGTTAGATAATTTATATCTTTTCGATCACCAAGTGGATCAATTACATAACAATTAGATAAACAATATCCATATCGATCTATAACCCGTTTTGAGGAATTCATAAGTTAGACCTCCGGCATTATAATCATTTTCATTTGACATATATAAACATATATATTCAGTCAGTCCATCAGTCGATGTACACACACGCGTACTAGGGTTTCGGTTTTTCGATCAAATGGGCTTTCAAAGCTCTTTTTCAAAATCATGAATTGAACAAGTTCAAAATACGGTTTTTAGTAAGGCAATTCCTTTTTTAATGGTTGAGAAAGAGATTAGAAAGGGTTCGGGATCGAACGGAGCGACAAAACGAGAAAACGGAAGTCAGTAACAGAACCTCACGCACGACCCGTGCCCAGGGGCGCACGACCCGTGCGTGGTGCACTACTCAGAACCCATCTATCAGAAAGAAACGCACGATCCGTGCCCAGGGGCGCACGACCCGTGCGTCCCGTTTGATTTCCAATTCTTTCAACCCGAAGCAGGCGCACGATCCGTGCCCAGGGGCGCACGGTCCGTGCGACCTGTGTCTGTTACCAGAATTTCACATAGTTCTCAATTTCGCTCTCCGTTCTCGTCCAATTCGATTTCTAATTTCAATCACCTGAAACCCAGAAGATTCCCAGAACATATTTCCAGTATATAATCACAATTAGAATCATTTCGAAATCATCTATAATTTCACAAATTCTGGAAATTCGTTTAATTCGTTTTAAAGTGAAATCGATTCCTTTAATAGTTCAAAAACTGGGATTTTGACACAGCACCAAAAATATACTTATTCAAAGTCATAAAACGTCCCTAATCGTGAGTAGAACTCACCGATATTTAGAATTTCCGAGAGTTGAGTCGGAGTGCGAAGGGGTTGAACCGAATCACACGAACGCTCCCCGCTAGAACCCGAACAGTTCCCAATACAGCCACTCTCTTCTGCCAAATTTCGAACCCAGCTGCACCACTACTCAAACCCTCCTTTCAATCAACAATGCAAGTTTGACATCTCCTTCCTATAAGCTCCCACTGAACATGCAAGACAGCTATTGTTCAAAACTCCATCTTCTTTCTCACTTGGAGCTTTTATGATTGAACATGGTAAGAAGGGAATGAAGGGGAGTTAGCTTCAGAACTTAGTATCACTAGAAGGGAAATCGAAAAAGAGGAAGGAAGAGCTATTAATCACTTACATGCATCCACAATCCCAGAAGTTCTCTCCACTTCTTCTCCTTCCTTCTATCGCCCCTCACTCTCTTTTCTCTCCTTGAGTTCAGCTCCTTTTTCTTTCTTTGAATTTTCTGGTGGAATGGCTAAGTGGCTGAAGGTATAAGAGGGGAGATGAGTCAGCTAGATGAGGTGTAAAAGGGCTGGGGGGTTTAAGTGGTGGTAATTTTACCAAACTGCCCTTAGTCCATCTAAGTTTTGGGTCATGAGATTAAGTCTTCAACAATTCTACGTTTAATTCCTTCGGCATCAAAATTTTCTCGACTCTACCGATTCCGAATTGCGAATCATTAATTCCATCGACTAGCAATTATATAAAATCCGCTTATAATATTATTTTTTAAAAATTAGGGATGTTACATTATTGACACAATTAAAGCACAGGCTAGCAACCAAAATTTTCATTCAGGCATTTTCACAAACAATTGGTTGGCATAGCAGAAATTCATTGAGACATTTTAACAAACACTTGGCCTACAAAGTGATTTTCTTTGGGGCATTTTGTCAAACACCTCTCCTACACTCTAAAAACTAAGTTTCTCCTATCCTAAACCAAACTATACCTTTCCAAATTCAGAGAAACAACCAACAAGCATGTAATCAAAATGGGAGAGTGTAATTTGCAAGTTCTAATTAGCACATTTACTAAAATTCGTGCCCCTCCCTTTTCTAACTTTGACTCCCAAGAATCAACAAATTAAAATAAAAATTGGTGAGTTATAGAAATACCTGGAATACGATGGAGAAACGCGGAAGAATTTGCTCCAAATAGTCCAAATTTAGCACCAATTTGGTCAAGAACTAGTGGGGAGGGGGAGGTTTTGCGCTCAAGAGGGAAAAAAATGTTTTGTTGCTGTTTGTGCGCGTTGGTGGCCAATTTAGGCAGAATTCTGTATCATCGCGACGCGACACGCCTTCCTCGCGACGCGATGAGAGATAGTAACCGTTATATTTGAAAAATTCGTCCTCATCGCGACGCGATCCGTGGGGGTCACGATGTAACACCCAAAATCTACCTGGCAGTTTACTTGCAAAATATCAGAGTTTAAAAATCACTTTTGAGTGCTACAATTTCTTCAACGTAAAAAAAGAAACCACTTTCAAAACATAATTCAATTTCATTTATAAAGCAGCGGAATCTCAAAAATTAGTTTAACTTAGTCGTACTTCAAAAAGATAACTTTCTTTCAAAACGCAGCGGAATTCAATTTAAGTGTCGACATAAACAATACAAAATCCAGCTAACAGAAAACGTGGATAATAAAGAGAAAACAACGTTCGTCCCCCCCTGAGTGCTACCTATCAGAGCCGACGACACCGAACAAATGGAAGACTAGGGTCTTCCCTCGCAAACACCTGCAAGTTACCACATAGGGGTAACGAACCACAGAAAGGGGTGAGATATCTCACACATAATAGGATAAAATGATTAGGGAATATGTTAGAGTATAACACCTACGTCTACCACACCAATCACAAACATCAATTACAACACCAAGGGTAAAATAGTCAATCTCATCATCAAGGGTAAAACAGTCAATTTCATGAAGTTATAAACATCACAGTCATCATTAACACAAATATCACCAAGGTACAGTCACCAAGGTCGTCACACATGTTATGATATGCATGAATGCAGTATGCATGTGGATCCATAGGACGAAGCCTCTGCTCGTCCTAATAGGCCGAAGCCTCTGCTCGTCCTAATAGGCCGAAGCCTCTGCTCGTCATGATAGGCCGAAGCCTCTGCTCGTCGTAATAGGCCGAAGCCTCTGCTCGTCATGATATGCACATGAGTTATGCGACACTATGTACAATGCACCAGAAAATAATCAACAACCAAGATCAACTCAGTGATACCACAACACTGACGCCAATAACTCATGATAGGTCGAAGCCTCTGCTCGTCGTAATATGCACCGTCACACACCAATATCACACCAATGATTAATGAAATTCATCACACCAAATAATTAATGGAATTCGTCACACCCAATAATCAATAGGCCCACCGGAACTATTAATTCACCCACCAATCACACCATAATACACTCACCAAATCAACCCACCACTCACACCAACACCAATTTCAATTAGGCCAATTTAGGATTTGACACAAAATAGGGAAAGTAAGTAAAAATTGCAATTTAGACACTGGAACACTTCAGTCCAGAACCACCAGTAAAATAATCCATTTTTGCATAAAACAAGAATATTTGGATAGACACCGAAATTAGCTTCGAAACGCATTTTGAACCGTCCAATTTGGACAACCGAGTCAAAAGATATTTAGAAAACAAATTTGGGAACAACAGCGACACCCTGGGCTACGCGAACACGGCAGCCAGAATTCGGCGAATTAGTTAAAATAGTAAACGACATCGGATTTCAACAAACGACCCCTCTACAGAAACCTGAGAATGTCTAGTTCCTGAATATGGTTTTCTTTTTTCGAAACAATGAGCCGATTAGTACAGTTTCAACAAACAAGCATCAGGGTTCAGAAAACGGGTCAGCCACCATGACCTAACTTGTGGCACCTCTAGAATGATCAAAACTCAACCAAAAGACATGGGGTTTGTGCCCAAACGAAGGAAATTGAATCTAGTTTTCAAAGAGACAGGAACCATTCAAAACGGAGCTCAGATGAAAACGTTATAACCGAAATACCGAACCTAGACACATAATTACTCCAGGATATTTCCCTAAATTGTGACACCTATATCTCGAGCCACACGACTCCAATTTCAATCAAACCAGTGCCAAATTAAAGATAGATAAGTCTAGTTTCTAAAATAGTAAACCACACAATTTTTGGACCACCTGAAAACACGTAGCATCAAAAGAACGAACCTACGTCCAGAGTTCCCCAACAGTAAGTTTTAACACCATAATTACACAATTAACACCAAATTAATTCACCAATCATATTTTAATCATCAAATCAGTTTGTCCACTGTTAACATCATCATCAAATTCGCATGATTCATCAACCATAGCATCAAAAACATTGCATCAAACACATGGCATGCGATTAGGATTATCATCAATCAATGCATCATAGAGGGATTTCAATCACACAATTCAACATCAAAACAAAACATGCATATGGCAATATAGTGCCTACTCCCCATAACCCCATCATGAAACCCCATTAGATGTAAGAATCCCACCCTTACCTTATTAGATGAGCTTTAATCCCCTAGATCAAGTACCCAAATTCGTAGCCCTCCTCTCCTCTTCCTTAGGCACCAACTTAATTCTTCTTCTCTCCTTGAACCTTCACGCCCTTTCTCTTCTTGTGCGCCACTCCTCCTCTTCTCTCCTAGGGTTTGGCCGCGCCTCTCACTCTCCAAGGCTCTCTCAATTCTCTTCTTTTTCTAAAACTTGCTAATGATCACTAAACCCTAGGATTAGCTGTCATACGCACCTAACTCATGGATCATGGGTCATGGGCTTTCTTCCATCACTTAAGCCCTAATTAAATAATTAAGCACCACCACTCCCTAATTAATTAAAACCACCCCATATTATTATTATTATTTCTATCACCCACATCCTATTTAATTAATTAAATAAATACTAAATAAATATTTAATTAATTTTGGGGTGTTACACGCGACGCGAAAACAGACAGTGCTGAGTTCTTTTCTTTTCTTGTGCTGTCGCAACGCGAGGGGGGGGGGGGCCTCATCGCGACGCGATGATATGCAGAAACATTTTCCTGAACTTTTGTCTTTTGAAATTCCCCTCCGTCGCGACGCAACCTTAAAAGAACCCAATTTTTACATAAAGACGTAAAGAAAAACTAAACTAATACTTAAAAATAAAACTTAAACAAAGACTCGTTACCTCACAGTGGGTTGCCTCCCACTCAGCGCTTCTTTAACGTCACTAGCTTGACGGTTTTCAGGAGATGCTTCAAATTGGCTCAGGTGGAGAACTCTGTTTCTCCGGTGCCTCTTTGAAGGTTCCTTCAGTATCCTTTCCTTTCAGCTTGCAGCAAGATGATGCATGAGAGGAATGTAGCAACTGATCTCCAGGCTTACCTCTAACTTCTTTCATATCTTCCCATACCACCAGTGAATCCTCACGGAGTGAGTGTAGACGAATTCTGCTTTTGACTCTGGGATTAGATCCCTTAATACAGTAACACTCTTCCTTTTTCTCATTTGGGTTTGAGGGTTTCTGCACGTTAAAGATCACCGCTTCATCTTGGACTCTCAGTGTCACAGTCCCATCTGCCACATCAATCACAGCCCTACTAGTAGCAAGGAAAGGTCTTCCCAAAATAAATGGGATGTCACTGTCTCCATCCATGGAACTCTTGACACAAGTATCACCATCAACTTGCAGAATCACAAAATCCATTGGGAAGAGGAATTTGTCTACCTTCACCAGGACATCTTCTACAACCCCATAAGGATGCCTTATAGATCTGTCAGCAAGTTGCAAGGTCATGTTGGTTGGCTTAACCTCACCTCCGCCAAGTTTTCTCCACATAGCCAAGGGCATCAGATTAATGCTTGCTCCCAGATCACAAAGGGCCTTCCCTATTTTAACATCACCAATTGCACAAGGTATGGTGAAGCTCCCTGGATCTTTCAATTTAGGAGGAAGCTTGTTTCGAATAATGGCACTACACTCTTCTGTTAAGGCCACTGTTTCATCCCCCTTGAACTTCCTCTTCTTTGTCAACAGCTGCTTCATGAACTTGGCATAGATGGGCATCTTCTCAAGAGCTTCAGCAAATGGTATGTTGATTTGAAGGCGTTTGAAAATATCCATGAACTTTGAGAACTGCTCATCCTTCTGGGTCTTCTTGCTCAACTGAGGGTATGGCTGTAACGCCCCAAAATAATTTAATTATTTATTTAATTAAATTATTTAAGGCTTACAATATTTATTTAATTTAATTAAATAATTCGAGTTTAAGTATTTTATTTTATTTTATTAGGAGGTGCTGTTACTATTTAAGTGGTGCGAGCAAGGGCCCGTGATCCACAAGTAGGCCCGTGACCCATTACTTTGGCATTGGAGTCGAATTACTTGGGGTCTAGGGAGTTAGTGGCAAATTCACCCAATTGTGAAAAGAAAGAAAGTAACGTAAAAGAGAGGAGAAGTGAGAAGAGAAAAGTTGCGAATAGAAGAGGAGAAGTAGAAGAAAGGGGCGAAGCTCAAAGAGAAGAGGAGGAGGCTCAATTGTGATTCGCATTTTTCCCTTGGAGCTTGGCTAGCTAATTCGAATTTCACAAGGTTAGGGGGTCCTCTATTTGTTATTAATAACTATGCGAATTTTGAATTGCTTAGGGTTAGGGTCCTAGGTTAGTTTCATGATTGAATTGTGTTATTGATGAGGATTATAATATTGTGTTGCTATGTGTTGAATTATTATGTTGGGAATTTTATGGTTGATGCTTGAATTGTTGCTAAATGCGAATTGAAGACCATATGTTTGATCATATGATTATTTGGTGAAATTGAGAATTTTGGTGACACTTTAGTAATATTCATGTAATTGAGTGTTTTGGTGAATGTAATTTAGTGAAAGAAAGTGAAGAAAATTCTGTTTGGGAACCCCTAGGCGCCTTGGGCGCCATATGCCTATTGCTGAAAAATTCTGTGTTGCGCCTAGTCATGGGCACCAGGCGCCCAGCAGTGTGCTGCGCCTGTTTCCAAAAAATTCTGTTGCCCTGTGTTGCACTGCTGTGTTGCCATTCTGTGTTGCTGTCTCTGTTGCCTGTGTTGCTGTCCCTGTTGCCTGTGTTGCTGTCCCTGTTGCCTGTGTTGCCTACTGTGTTCCCTGTGCTGCCAGTTTTGGCACGTTGCTTGTGTCATGGGCGCCAAGGGCCCCAAAGTTCTAGTGATAGTTTTGTGAAAATTGTTTTCAGGTTTTTATACTTGGGTAAAATGGCTCATGAAAACTGATTTTGGTCAAGAAAGGAGTTGAGTTGCGAAATTTCACTAGGTGCCTAGTGCATGGGCGCCAAAATTAAAGTTCAGTTTTTGAGAAAATTTTTATCGAGTTATCATGTCCTGAGCATTTGGCTCGTGTAAAATGAATTTCGAAGCAAAATGAGTTGTGTAGCATGTTGGCCTTAGGCGCCTAGTGCTTGGGCGCCATGTTGCTGCTGTTCCCTGGATGTTGCTCCTGGGCGCCAGCGCCTATGTGCGCGTGTTGCCTCTTGGGCGCCTAGCGCCTGTGCGCTGTTGCGCGCTTGTTCCCCTGGGCGCCTAGCGCCTGTGCGCTGTTGCGCGCTTGTTCCCCTGGGCGCCTAGCGCCTGTGCGCTGTTGCGCGTGTTGCTCCTGGGCGCCAAGCGCCTATGCGCCTGTGCGCTGTTGCGTGTTGCCTCTCCTGGGCGCCAAGCGCCCATGCGCCAAGCGCTGTGTTGCCCCTGGGCGCCCAGCGCCCATGCGCCTGTTTCCAGAATGTCTAACATTTTTCCTAAACTGTTTTTAACATAACTTTTGACTCGGTTATCCAAATCCAACGGTTCAAAATGCGTTTTGAAGCTAATTTCAGTGCCTATCCAATAGTCTCAATTTTATGCAAAAATAATTTATTTTCACTGGTGTTTCTGGCTGATGGTGTTCAAGTGTCCAAATGGCTATTTTTACCCACTTTCCCTATGTTGTGTCAATGTCCTAAGCTGGTCTATTTGAATTGGTGTTGGTGTGAGTGGTGAGCTGAATAGGTGAGTGTGATAGGGTGAGATTGGTGAGCAGAGGCTACGGCCTAATTTTAATGTGGTGAGCTGATTAATATACAATGGTGAGATTATGAATTTTAAATGACGAAATGCTTGGACTTGGTGTGTTGTGATGCATTCCCACAGCATCTCATGGACATATGCATTATTGGTGAGCAGAGGCTACGGCCTAATTTTGATTTGGTGAGCAGAGGCTACGGCCTATTTGTATTGGTGACGGATCCGACATGCATGTACCCGTGGAGTTTGGGTTGCATTACATACATATTCATATATTATATAGTGCTGTTTGGAATTTAGTATGCTGATGCGAATGTTTCCTATTGTTATGAATTGGTGTGCCTGGTTTCCTTTTCCTATGCAGTGCTTAATTCTCATATGTTATTAATTATGAAAAGAGACTCACCCTACTGCTTTTATGTTGCTTCTTATGTCGGCAACGTGCAGGTAATAGCGAGTGAAGGATTTCTTATGCCTTCGTCTGGTAGGAAGTGTCACGCTCTGATACGTAGCACCAGGGGGGGGTGTCCTTATGTTTATGTTTTATTTTCCTAAAACTGTTAGTTTTCATTGGTGATGTATTGGCTTTAATTTTTGAACTGATTATTATTCCGCTGCTGATGGTGATTGGATTTAATTGATGCGAACTAAACCTTTTCCTTATGGTGTTATGTATCTTGATTTTATGGAATAAGTGTAGCACTCACTTTAATTGTCTTCAAAAAAAAAAAAAAAAAAAAAAGACTCTGATTTTATTAAAAGTAAAGTTATTAGAAAAGGGGTGTTACATTAGTGGTATCAGAGCAGTTCGGTCTGTCCGGCCAAGTCGTCTTGTCATAGTGTCTTATGACAAATAGAATTGTTAGATTAGTTCTAAATTTCTGTTTGTGCTGCAGTGATAGTTTGAAATGGCCAGACGGGACGATGCTGCACTTGCTGCTGCCTTGCAGGCTATAGCCGGGGCGATGGGTAATATACCCGGTGCTGTTAATGATGGGACGCGCAATTTGGCTACGTTCCAGAGAGAGAATCCACCTGTCTTTAAGGGCAAGTATAATCCAGATGGTGCTTTGGCATGGCTGAAAGAGATTGAAAGAATATTCCGGGTCATGGATTGTGATGATGCGCAGAAGGTCAGGTATGGTACCCATACACTGGCAGAGGAAGCTGATGATTGGTGGATGGAGGTGAGGCAGAGGTTAGAAGTTGCTAATGAAGAGATAACTTGGGCTGTTTTCCGCAGAGAGTTCTTGCGGAAATATTTTCCTGAAGATGTGAGAGGTAAGAAAGAAATAGAATTCCTTGAGCTGAAGCAAGGAAGCATGTCAGTGACAGAGTATGCTGCCAAGTTCACTGAATTGGCTAAGTTTTATCCCCATTATGCTGATGCTGATTCTGAGTTCTCAAAGTGTATTAAGTTTGAGAATGGGCTGAGGGCTGATATTAAGAAAGCTGTAGGGTACCAGAAGATTAGGGTATTCGCCGATTTGATCGACAGTTGCAGGATATATGAGGATGATAGTAATGCTCACTCCAGGGTCATGAGGGATCTGAGGGGTAAGTTTCAGAACCGGGGTAAACCGTATGAGGCTCCAGCTGGTAAGGGTAAGCAGAGGTATACTGACAATAAGAAAGCAAGTGGGGGAGATGCCCCTGCGAAGGTTGTGTGTTACAGGTGTGGCAAACCGGGTCACAAGAGTTTTGACTGCTCAGATAATAAATGTTTCAAATGCGGTAAAGAGGGTCATGTGGCTGCGAAATGTGAGAAAAGGGATGTGGTGTGTTACAATTGCGGGGAATCAGGTCATATTAGTACTAAGTGTACTAAGCCGAAGAAAGAGAAGTCCCATGGAAAAGTGTTTGCTCTCGCAGGATCAGAGGATACTAATGAGATTCGAGGTACATGTTTTATTAATGGTATTCCTTTGATTGCTATTATTGATACTGGTGCTACGCATTCGTTTATTGCTGCTTTGTGTGCTGAGAAATTGGACCTTGTTTTATCTTCTATGATGAGAGAGATGGTTATTGACACTCCAGCTAAGGGTTCAGTAACTACCTCTCTTGTGTGTGCTAAGTGCCCTCTGTCAATCTTCGGCAGAGATTTTCTTGTTGATCTTATTTGTTTGCCGTTGGGAGGGTTGGATGTCATTCTTGGTATGGACTGGTTAGTGCATAACCATGTGCATATTAATTGTTTCCGGAGGTCTGTGAGTTTCTTTCCTCCTGAAGAGGAAGAATCGGTGTTGTTGCCTGCTGGTCATTTGCATAAGGTAATGAAGGAGGGAGTTCATCTGTTTGCTTTGATGGCGTCATTGTCTGCTGAGAATCAGGCAATCATTGAAAGGGTTCAAGTAGTGTGTGAGTTCCCTGAAGTGTTCCCAGATGAAATTCCAAGTGTTCCGCCAGAGAGGGAGGTTGAGTTTGCAATTGACCTTATACCTGGTACTAGGCCTGTGTCTATGGCACCGTACCGAATGTCAGCCTCAGAGTTGTCTGAATTGAAAAAGCAATTAGAAGATCTGCTTGAAAAGAAATTTGTAAGGCCAAGTGTGTCACCGTGGGGTGCTCCGGTATTGTTAGTGAAAAAGAAGGACGGGAGTATGAGACTTTGTGTCGATTATAGGCAATTGAACAAAGTGACAATAAAGAACAGGTATCCGCTTCCCAGAATTGATGATCTGATGGACCAGTTGGTAGGTGCTAAGGTGTTTAGTAAAATCGATTTGAGGTCAGGTTATCACCAGATCAAGGTAAAGGATGAAGACATTCAGAAAACCGCTTTCAGAACGAGATATGGGCACTATGAGTATTCTGTTATGCCGTTTGGTGTTACTAATGCGCCGGGTGTGTTTATGGAGTACATGAATCGTACCTTCCATAGTTACTTGGATCGGTTTGTCGTTGTGTTTATTGACGACATTCTGGTGTATTCTAAGACAGAAGAGGAGCATGCAGAACATTTGAGGTTAGTGCTAGAAGTGCTGAAAGAAAAGAAATTGTATGCAAAATTGTCTAAGTGTGAGTTCTGGCTGAATGAAGTAGGTTTCCTTGGTCATATTATCTCTGGTAATGGTATAGCTGTGGACCCAGCCAAGGTTGATGCTGTGTCTCAATGGGAGAGCCCGAAGTCAGTTACAGAAATCAGAAGCTTCTTGGGATTAGCTGGTTATTATAGGAGATTTATTGAAGGTTTCTCGAAGTTGGCACTTCCGTTGACTCAATTGACGTGTAAAGGAAGAGCTTTTGTGTGGGATGCACGCTGTGAGGAGAGCTTCAATGAGTTGAAGAAGAGGTTGACCACGTCGCCCGTTTTGACTTTGCCTGTTCCTGATCGACCGTTTGTAGTATATTGCGATGCTTCCAAGATGGGTTTGGGAGGTGTATTGATGCAAGAGGGTAAGGTAGTAGCTTATGCGTCCAGACAGTTGAGGACCCATGAGAAGAACTACCCTACTCATGATTTGGAGCTAGCTGCAATTGTGTTTGTGCTGAAAATTTGGAGGCATTATCTGTATGGTACCAGATTTGAAGTGTTTAGCGACCATAAGAGTCTGAAATACTTGTTTGATCAGAAGGAGCTAAATATGAGACAGAGACGTTGGTTAGAATTGCTGAAGGATTATGATTTCGGCTTGAACTATCACCCCGGCAAAGCTAATGTCGTGGCTGATGCTTTAAGTCGGAAGAGTTTGCATATGTCGGCTATGATGGTGAAAGAGTTAGAATTGATTGAGCAGTTTCGAGACATGAGTCTGGTTTGTGAAGTGACACCGCAGAGTGTCAGATTGGGGATGTTGAAGATCGGAAATGAATTTTTGGTTAGTGTCCGAGAAGCACAAAAGTCAGATGTAAAGTTGGTAGACCTGTTGGTTGTGAATGATCAAGATGTGGATGGAGATTTCAAGTTAGATTCCCAAGGTGTATTAAGATTCAGAGATAGGATCTGCATTCCTGACGATGCTGAGATGAAGAGAATGATTCTTGAGGAGAGCCATAGAAGTAAGTTGAGTATTCATCCCGGGGCTACGAAAATGTATCAAGATTTGAAGAAAATGTTCTGGTGGCCTGGTATGAAGAAGGATGTGGCTCAGTTTGCGTATTCTTGTCTGACTTGTCAGAAGTCTAAGATTGAGCATCAGAAGCCTGCAGGGTTGATGCAACCATTGGAGATTCCGGAATGGAAATGGGATAGCATTTCCATGGATTTTGTAACTGGTTTGCCAAATACAGTGAGGGGGTTTGATGCTATATGGGTGATTGTAGACAGGTTGTCTAAGTCTGCTCATTTCTTACCAATTAATATGACTTATCCAGTTCCAAAGTTGGCAGAAATCTACATCAAGACTATTGTGAAGTTGCATGGCGTTCCGCTTAGTATTGTGTCTGATAGAGATCCAAGATTCACCTCTGAATTTTGGAAGAGTTTGCAGGAAGCTTTGGGTTCTAAGTTGAGGTTGAGCTCCGCTTATCATCCGCAGACAGATGGTCAGACGGAGAGGACTATTCAGTCGTTAGAGGACTTGTTGAGGGCATGTGTTCTTGAGCAGGGAGGTTCATGGGATTCTCATCTTTCGTTGATAGAATTCACCTATAACAACAGTTTTCACTCTAGTATTGGTATGGCACCGTTTGAAGCATTGTATGGTCGGAGATGTAGAACTCCGTTGTGTTGGTATGAATCTGGGGAGAGTGCAGTGTTGGGGCCTGAGATCGTGCGAGAAACAACTGAGAAGGTAAAATTAATCCGTGAGAAGATGAAAGCGTCGCAGAGTCGACAAAAGAGCTATCATGATAAGAGAAGGAAGGATTTAGAGTTCCAGGCAGGTGATCATGTGTTCCTGAGAGTCACTCCGGTGACTGGTGTTGGGCGTGCCTTGAAATCTAAGAAGTTAACTCCCCGTTTCATTGGTCCGTATCAGATTACGGAGAGGGTGGGACGTGTTGCATATAGGGTGGCCTTGCCGCCTAATCTTTCGAACTTGCATGACGTGTTTCACGTGTCACAACTTCGAAAGTATGTTCCGGACCCGTCTCATGTGATTCAGATGGACGAAGTAGAGGTACGGGATAATCTCACGGTTGAGACTATGCCTGTGCGGATTGAAGATAGAGAAGTAAAGATTCTGAGAGGGAAGGAAATTCCGTTGGTGAAGGTGGTGTGGTTGGGAGCTGCTGGTGAGAGTATGACTTGGGAGCTGGAGAGCAGGATGCGGGAAGCATATCCGGAGTTGTTTGATTCAGGTAATTTCGAGGACGAAATATTCTAAGTGGGGGAGAGTTGTAACGCCCCAAAATAATTTAATTATTTATTTAATTAAATTATTTAAGGCTTACAATATTTATTTAATTTAATTAAATAATTCGAGTTTAAGTATTTTATTTTATTTTATTAGGAGGTGCTGTTACTATTTAAGTGGTGCGAGCAAGGGCCCGTGATCCACAAGTAGGCCCGTGACCCATTACTTTGGCATTGGAGTCGAATTACTTGGGGTCTAGGGAGTTAGTGGCAAATTCACCCAATTGTGAAAAGAAAGAAAGTAACGTAAAAGAGAGGAGAAGTGAGAAGAGAAAAGTTGCGAATAGAAGAGGAGAAGTAGAAGAAAGGGGCGAAGCTCAAAGAGAAGAGGAGGAGGCTCAATTGTGATTCGCATTTTTCCCTTGGAGCTTGGCTAGCTAATTCGAATTTCACAAGGTTAGGGGGTCCTCTATTTGTTATTAATAACTATGCGAATTTTGAATTGCTTAGGGTTAGGGTCCTAGGTTAGTTTCATGATTGAATTGTGTTATTGATGAGGATTATAATATTGTGTTGCTATGTGTTGAATTATTATGTTGGGAATTTTATGGTTGATGCTTGAATTGTTGCTAAATGCGAATTGAAGACCATATGTTTGATCATATGATTATTTGGTGAAATTGAGAATTTTGGTGACACTTTAGTAATATTCATGTAATTGAGTGTTTTGGTGAATGTAATTTAGTGAAAGAAAGTGAAGAAAATTCTGTTTGGGAACCCCTAGGCGCCTTGGGCGCCATATGCCTATTGCTGAAAAATTCTGTGTTGCGCCTAGTCATGGGCACCAGGCGCCCAGCAGTGTGCTGCGCCTGTTTCCAAAAAATTCTGTTGCCCTGTGTTGCACTGCTGTGTTGCCATTCTGTGTTGCTGTCTCTGTTGCCTGTGTTGCTGTCCCTGTTGCCTGTGTTGCTGTCCCTGTTGCCTGTGTTGCCTACTGTGTTCCCTGTGCTGCCAGTTTTGGCACGTTGCTTGTGTCACGGGCGCCAAGGGCCCCAAAGTTCTAGTGATAGTTTTGTGAAAATTGTTTTCAGGTTTTTATACTTGGGTAAAATGGCTCATGAAAACTGATTTTGGTCAAGAAAGGAGTTGAGTTGCGAAATTTCACTAGGTGCCTAGTGCATGGGCGCCAAAATTAAAGTTCAGTTTTTGAGAAAATTTTTATCGAGTTATCATGTCCTGAGCATTTGGCTCGTGTAAAATGAATTTCGAAGCAAAATGAGTTGTGTAGCATGTTGGCCTTAGGCGCCTAGTGCTTGGGCGCCATGTTGCTGCTGTTCCCTGGATGTTGCTCCTGGGCGCCAGCGCCTATGTGCGCGTGTTGCCTCTTGGGCGCCTAGCGCCTGTGCGCTGTTGCGCGCTTGTTCCCCTGGGCGCCTAGCGCCTGTGCGCTGTTGCGCGCTTGTTCCCCTGGGCGCCTAGCGCCTGTGCGCTGTTGCGCGTGTTGCTCCTGGGCGCCAAGCGCCTATGCGCCTGTGCGCTGTTGCGTGTTGCCTCTCCTGGGCGCCAAGCGCCCATGCGCCAAGGCGCTGTGTTGCCCCTGGGCGCCCAGCGCCCATGCGCCTGTTTCCAGAATGTCTAACATTTTTCCTAAACTGTTTTTAACATAACTTTTGACTCGGTTATCCAAATCCAACGGTTCAAAATGCGTTTTGAAGCTAATTTCAGTGCCTATCCAATAGTCTCAATTTTATGCAAAAATAATTTATTTTCACTGGTGTTTCTGGCTGATGGTGTTCAAGTGTCCAAATGGCTATTTTTACCCACTTTCCCTATGTTGTGTCAATGTCCTAAGCTGGTCTATTTGAATTGGTGTTTGTGTGAGTGGTGAGCTGAATAGGTGAGTGTGATAGGGTGAGATTGGTGAGCAGAGGCTACGGCCTAATTTTAATGTGGTGAGCTGATTAATATACAATGGTGAGATTATGAATTTTAAATGACGAAATGCTTGGACTTGGTGTGTTGTGATGCATTCCCACAGCATCTCATGGACATATGCATTATTGGTGAGCAGAGGCTACGGCCTAATTTTGATTTGGTGAGCAGAGGCTACGGCCTATTTGTATTGGTGACGGATCCGACATGCATGTACCCGTGGAGTTTGGGTTGCATTACATACATATTCATATATTATATAGTGCTGTTTGGAATTTAGTATGCTGATGCGAATGTTTCCTATTGTTATGAATTGGTGTGCCTGGTTTCCTTTTCCTATGCAGTGCTTAATTCTCATATGTTATTAATTATGAAAAGAGACTCACCCTACTGCTTTTATGTTGCTTCTTATGTCGGCAACGTGCAGGTAATAGCGAGTGAAGGATTTCTTATGCCTTCGTCTGGTAGGAAGTGTCACGCTCTGATACGTAGCACCAGGGGGGGGTGTCCTTATGTTTATGTTTTATTTTCCTAAAACTGTTAGTTTTCATTGGTGATGTATTGGCTTTAATTTTTGAACTGATTATTATTCCGCTGCTGATGGTGATTGGATTTAATTGATGCGAACTAAACCTTTTCCTTATGGTGTTATGTATCTTGATTTTATGGAATAAGTGTAGCACTCACTTTAATTGTCTTCAAAAAAAAAAAAAAAAAAAAGACTCTGATTTTATTAAAAGTAAAGTTATTAGAAAAGGGGTGTTACGCGCCTTTTTATGTAACAGCCCAGGTCCACCGCAGCGGCCACCCCGGTCCCACTGTTACCTCACGATCTTCTCTACCCCTCTTGTAGAATTTTTGCCTTCCGTGGGAATCGAACCTTGCACCTGAGGCATAAGTGCAAGTTAAACCCCCTTCCCACTACCAATTGAGCGCGCGCTCAATTGGTAGTGGGAAGGGGGTTTAACTTGCACTTATGCCTCAGGTGCAAGGTTCGATTCCCACGGAAGGCAAAAATTCTACAAGAGGGGTAGAGAAGATCGTGAGGTAACAGTGGGACCGGGGTGGCCGCTGCGGTGGACCTGGGCTGTTACAATGGCAACTTCATGTATGAAGGAATTTCTTTGGGCTTCTCGTCAACATGCAATTTTTCATTAAACAAATTTTTTGTTTGGTTAGACTTCACAATTCCCTCACTTTTCTCACTTAACTCATTTTCGACTCCTCCATTTTTCTTTTCAACTCCTCCATCAACACCTGAGTTTCACCACATCTTTCTCCAGGCTTGAGTTTTTCCACTTCAACAGGGTTCAGCTCTCTACCACTTCTCAATGAAATATCATTGCAACTCTCATTTTTAGGGTTATCAACAGTGCTAGCAGGAAAACCACTATTGGATGTCTCAGCAAGTTGCTTTGACAACTGACCAATCTGAACCTCCAAGTTCTTCATCGAAGCCTCATGATTCTTCCCCATGTTTTTCATTGCTTGTTCTCGGGCTTGGAAAGTGTTCTTGGTCATTTGCATGAACTGTGTCAAAGCATCTTCCAAACGAGAAGGGTTCTTTTGCTGTTGAGCAGGTGCTTGAGACTGGTGTTGGTTTGAACCTAAGGCCTCATTATTCTTCCAAGAGAAGTTAGGATGATTCTTCCACCCAGGATTGTAGGTGTTAGAATACGGGTTCCCACCTTGTTTTTGAAAGTTTCCCATGTAACTTGCCTGCTCAACCATTTCTCCATGAGTTGCGCAATCACCCTCATGGGCTTCTCTACCACAATAGTTGCACCCACCCGTTTGCACTGCTTGAATGGTTGCTTGAGCCCTTGAACCAATTTCGCAAGCTGTAGTTAACTGCTTAGTAAGAACTTCAATTTGCATAGACATTAACTTTTGTTGGGCCAACACAGCACTGTTAGAGTCCAACTCCAACACACCCTTTTTACCTACAGCACCACGATCATTCTGAATCCTGTACTCATTAGAAGCCATATCTTCTACCAACTGTTTTGCTTCCTCCCATGTTTTAGTACCTAAAGATCCTCCAGCTGAGGCATCTAACATCATCCTGGTCTGAGGTCGCAACCCATGGCAGAAAGTTTGCAGCTGCAGAAAATCATCAATACCATGCCCTGGACATTTTTTTAGCAATAATTTAAATCTTTCCCAGGAATCATATAGGGACTCAGAATCCCCTTTAACAAAGTTGGAGATTTCTGCCCTCTTTTTGATGAACTTGGAGATTGGGAAGAATCGTTCCAAGAATTTGTTCTCAAGTTCATTCCAAGTGTTGACAGTTCCCGCTGGGATAGTATTCAACCAATCCTTTGCCCTGCCTATTAGTGTGAATGGAAACAGGCGCAATTTCTTGGCACTTTCATTAACTCCCTCAGGGTGGAAAAGATCTCATAAAACCGGAACAGAGGTTGAAGCTGAGTGTACCTGTGACTCTCTCTGGGCTTGTTGCTTAGCTAGCTTTGTTTTCTTTCGGTTTGCTTTTGCTGTCTTTTCAATCTCTGGGTCAAATAACACTTCTCTCGCAGTTTTGTCTCGTATAAACAAATTTCTGAAATACTAAGCAAATCGTCAACAACTCCAATAAAAATCACTGAGTATCATAAATAAACAAAAACAAAAAGTAAAACTAAAATCTAAGAATTAACTCCTTTGCCTTGTTGACAATGAAATCAACAATCCCCGGCAACGGCGCCAAAAACTTGTTAGAATTTCAGCAAGTGGACTGAAACGTTGCAAGTAATAGAGAAAATGGTAAGTACCGGTCGTATCCACAGGGATTGCGCATTGTTAACAAATGAAAATTTATAAATTTTTAGATGGGAAAATTGGAATAATTTTGGAATTTAGTAACGTGAAATAAAACGGTTGTTTAATAAAGCAAGAAAAGCGATTAGGGATCGAATCCTCTCCCCTCACCTATCTTATGAACCTTCAGTTAATTTCAAGTTATTTATCCAAGATATCAGATTCAATTCACTAAAGTAGGTTAAGGACAATCCCTTGCCTCAAAACCCCTTTTACCTAATTGAGATACCCTAATTCCTTAGGTGATTCATGCCAATAGGTAAAGCCTTAAACCCTAGAACTAGAGAATTCACAAACTTAATTTCATATTCCTATGCTCCTCAAGTAAGTGATCTAAAACCCCATATTAAGTATGCAAACCCATATCCCTATGGGGATCACAAACCCTAAATCATTAAAACTATCATATGTAGTAATAAAGCATTAAACATAAAGGTCTAGACATATGATAAATCAAACAAATAACTGAATTAACCATAGCAAATTAGGTGTTCAATAGATAGGTTTGGGGAGAATCATCTCTCCCTAATCAAAGAAGTTTAGTTACACATCATCCTAGGAGTAGAAACTAAGATAAGAGAGAAGATAAATGTAGAGTAAGACATTAGAACCTTCAACCCTAATTCCCAAGTGATGAGAGGTCTCCAAAATCGCACTCCTAAGCCGCTCCAATGCTCTGGTCCGCTCCCAAGACGAAGTCCCTTCCAAAAATGCAAAACTGATCTTAAAAACCCTAATTTCGGCCATCCATCGCGACGCGAAAAATGTCAGCGCCAAATCCCATGGGAATATCCTGCTTGGTCGCGACGCGACGCCTTCTGGTCACAACGCAAAAACTGTCAGTGGCTTCTCCTTCAAATTCCTGTTGCACCACTAGGCAAATGTCTGGTTCGCTAGTTGATGCTACGACAACTTGAAGGTCTTCCCTTGCATTTGGCACCAAGAGTGAGAAAAATAGCTTACAAAATGAATCCTAATAAATCAATCTAAAACTAAGCTAATTCCCCGGCAATCAACCGAATTACAATAAAATACCCGCAGCTTTGGTTCTAAAATTGCACAACTTTATACATATGACAGAGAGTCAACAAGTACCTTTTGATATTGATATGTTACTTTATTTTAAAAGTATGAATGAATGAACTTTTTGTTATTGTTTATGTTGGTTTAAATGATTTGATGCATTCTTATCATATTTCACTTTATAATTTCAGAAAAGATTGTTATAAATAACAAAAAAAAATGTTTTAGCCTTTTATAAAAGCTAAATGTGGAAGTGAAAATTCGCTCAACATTTAGCGGCAGTTTTGTACTGCCGCAAAATAAAAACCGCCTAAAAATATCCCAAAAATCGCCCTAAGAAGCCGAGGATCATTCTAATTCATAAACAATTACGGGCGGTTTTAACCCGCCGCAAAAATCAAACACTCTTAAACCGCCGCTAGATACGCCTCCAGGCGGTTATTCCAACAGTTGCCAACACCACCGCAAAATGGCCCTCGAGGCGGAGAAAACTGCATCGGTTGGTGAACCGCCAGTTAAAACCGCCGCAGAAAGTCTTTTCAACCGCTGCAGATTGCTAGATTTGCTGTAGTGAATGTCTAGGCCATAATGCCTTCACAGCTTGCCTCGGCCTAAATCCAACCTCGGACTCCTCATTTTCCCTCGGTCAAAAACTTAATTTATTTTGGGTGTTAACAGAGTGGTGCCTCATTAAAAACCCCATGTGGGAGAAAAGAGTGCACCTTTATTTTACATGCGTGACAGGAACATCAGCTGAAGTAGTAATGTAGGTTGGTCATATTCCAAGCCCTCAGATCCAGCTTACCTTGGAGATCTTCGAGCTTGTAGGCCCCTGTTGAAACGTTTTCTTTGATGTGGTAAGGGTTTTCCTGCTATGTCAACTCTCTTTGAAACGTTCGGAGAGAGTTTTTCTGCTCTGTCAAGTCTGACCATTTTCTGAGGACTAAATTGTCTTGCTTCATTTATATGGGGACGGCTTTTGTATTGTAGCGTCAGGCTGCTCTTTGCTTTGCAGCAAATTCACGCGTATGTTGTTGTGAGAAATAGTGCGCGTGTGTACAGAGTCCAACAAGTAGTAAAGTGATAAAATAAGGATCGTACCCACAGTTATTTTCAATGCTTAATTTGGCTTGAAAATTAGTGAAGGAAAACAAAGTAAACAACAAGTTTTTGTAACTAATATTATTAACCAAAGTGGGCAATTCTCTCCTTGCTAGTGAGTCCAAGAATGGTCCAGGTTTCAAGCCTACGATCATAACATGGAGGGCTATTGTGGGGTTCAAATTTTTGACCTTCTTGATCTATGTTAAACTAGACTCATTTAGTGACGAAACGAGCTTTGAAATGCCTAGTGAGCTCTTTGCATGAATGAAGGAATCCTCTTGGTAGATTAGAAAACCATCTTAAGGCTGATTTCTCGAGAAGTATTAGAGTTTGGGAAAATGGAAATGGATGATTTCATTTCACTGAAAAACTGAGCTGAGAGTAATCTCAGATTACAATATATATCAAAAACTATAACAGATTTCAATTTTAACTAACTGTAAACAAAACTAATTAACTGTGAACTAGGGAACTAACTATGGTTAAATATGCAAAGCTAATTCTAAACTGACTCAGTTAACAGATTAATTGAGGGTTAACTTAACTTCAATACTCCCCCTCAAGTTGGATGGTATATATCATACAATCCTAACTTAGAAATGAGAGAGGTGAACAGCTGCTTTGGCAAGGATTTTGTCATTGGATCAGCCAGTTGGTGCTTAGATGGAACATGAATCAATTTCAGAAAACCAGAGGCAACATGCTCGCGGATGAAGTGACAATCTATGTCTATGTGTTTGGATTTGGCATGAGAAATAGGGTTGCTTACTAACTGTATTGCTGCTTGACTATCACAGAATATTTTAGAACTGTCAGGAGTGATTTCAAAGGCAACCAGAAGCTGTTTCAGCCATAAAAGTTCTGAAGTGAGGGCTACCAATGCCCTGTTCTCTTCCTCTGCAGAGAATCGAGCCACAATGGGTTGTTTCTTAGAGCTCCAGCTAATGAAAGACTCTCCTAAGAACACACAGAAACCACTGGTTGATCGCCTGGTAGACAAAAAACTACCCCAATCTGCATCTACATAAGCTGATAGATTTAATGAAGATGCTGCAGGAAAAAGAATCCCCTTTCCTGGAGTGGATTTGATGTATTGAAGCAAATGGTGAACAGCAGTCAAGTGAGGTGACCTTGAATGTGTCATATACTGACTCAACTTATTCACGGTGAAGCTTATATAAGGTTTGGATATAGTTAAGTACATTAGTCTTCCTATAAGGCGCCTGTACTGTGAAGGATCCTCCAAGGGGGTACCATCAAAGTCATTGAGGTGGAGGTTTGGATCCATTGGATAAGATAGAGGTTTAGCAGCCAAAAAACCAGTGTCCTGCAACAGTTGGACAACCTATTTATGTTGGCACAAATGAATTCCTTTGGGTGAAGTTGCAATCTCAAGACCCAAGAAATATTGTAGCTTGCCAAGGACTTTCAACTTGAAATGTTTTTCAAGAAGTTGCTGTGTTTGTTGTAGTAAAGTGGTATTGGGTCCAGCTAGGGTGATATCATCCACATATACTAGAAGAACTACAAGAGAATCCCCTATTCCCTTGGTAAACAAAAAATGATCAACTTCACATTTGTGAAAGCAATGACCAGATAGTACAGCAGAGAATGTTTGGAACCACTGTCGTAATGCTTGTCCAAGTCCATATAGGGACTTTGTAAGCTTACAAACATGATTCTCCCCCTTTGTAGGATACCCCAAAGGTAGCTGCATATATACTTCTTCATCCAATGTCCCGTTTAAGAAAGCATTATTCACATCCAACTGTACTAATGACCAAGAGGATGTAGCTGCAACAGCCAATAGAATTCTGACTGTGGTGAGATTTGCAACCGGGGAAAAAGTATCTAGGAAATCTATGCCAGCTTGTTGAGTGTAGCATTTTGCTACCAAGCGAGCTTTGTACCTATCCAAAGAGCCATCTGCATCCTATTACCTTTTTACCTGGTGGAAGAGATTGCAATGACCAAGTGTTATTGGCCTCTAGAGCTGCTAATTCCTCGGACATAGCTGGTCTCCAATGGGGATATTTGATTGCATCATGGTAGAATTGAGGCTCATAAATGTTGGATATTTGCATAATAAAGGTTTTATAGGGCAGTGAGAGTTTATCATAGGTCAAGTGGGCTTGGATGGGATAGGTGACTTGGGTAGCATATTCTTGTAAATAGCTTGGGGGGTTTCTTCATCTAGTTGATCTTCTGAGAGGGTTATCAGGTTCTGTGTTTGCTGCTGCTGTATTTGGGAGCAACTCAGTCTCAGGTGCTGGTAAAGGGTCAGCAGTTGTTGGAAGGGACTCAACAGGTGCTGTGGGTGGCTAAACAGGTGGTACGGGTTCTGAGGCAGCAGTGAAAAATGTGGAAGAGTCATCTAGAGGAAGACGCAAAATGGTGTCAATAGGAGGGTCTAAGATAGGTACTGTGGAAGGAGATGTGTGAAAAGGAAAAATATGCTCATAGAACACCACATCTCTAGAAATTAGGATTTTCTTAGTGATGGTGTCAGAGAGCTTATATCCTTTAGTTCCTGTAGGGTAACCTATGAATACCCATGGAGATGCTCTAGGACTGAATTTGTGTCTAAATTGAGGTATTGTTGCTGCGTAATAGAGCCAGCCAAAGGCTCTCAAGGTGTTATAGGAGGGTGGTTTGTCATAGAGCTTGTCAAAAGGAGATGAGTTATTTAGGACAGGTGAGGGCAGCCTATTGATAAGGTATGTTGCAGTGGCTATGCAATCACCCCAAAAGGAAATGGGCACTTTGGATTGGAAGAACAAAGCCCTTGCCACAATGAGCAAGTGTTGGTGTTTTCTCTCCACTTCAGAGTTCTGTTCTAGTCTGTATGGACAAGACAGTTGGTGAGTGGCTCCATGTTCCTGCAAAAACTCAATCAAGCTAACTCTTTTGAATTGTTAGCCCTTATACCTTTGATAGTTTTACCAAATTGAGTTTTGATAAAAGCAAAGAATTGCTTCATTTTATGAGCAGCCTCAGATTTATGAGTAAGCATGTGAATCCATGTGTATCTAGTGCAATCATCTGCCATAGTTAAGAAATATTGTTTCTTATCATATGTAGGAGTAGAGAAACGGCCCCAAACATCACAATGAACAAGATCAAAAGGATTGGAACACAAATTAGTGTGAGAAACAAAAGGTAAACGTTTGTCTTTTGCTAAGGGACATACATGACAATTTTGGCTAGAATATGAATCTGAAAGGACCACAGAATCTTTACTACTAAGTAATTTCAAGACTTTATCAGACAAATGCCCTAATCTATTGTGCCATAGATGCACATTATTTGACAAACCAGTTGTATGAGAAACAATATTTCAAACAGAAGGAATGTATGGAGAGTGTGTGTGAGTGCCTTGACCATGATAGGATTCCTTGATGAGGAGAAACAATCCATTGTGTAGGTCACCCTTCAATCACCTTGGTTGGTGGGGTGTCATGTATCAATGCAGAATTGTCAGAGAAAAACACAGACAGATTTGAGAACAACATTAAGGCACTAACAAATATGAGATTTACATGAAAATCAGGAATATACAACACATTGTGAAAAATCAGGTCATCACTAAGTTTAATGGAACCTATGGCTTTCACAGCTATTTGTGTGTTATTTGGGAGTGTGATAACTCACAGAAATGTGAGTTATTTGCATTCATTCAAATAAGAATTATCTTGACCCTTAAGTAAATTATGCAAGAAAATGTAGTAGATATCTTCAAATTAGACACTAATTGATTTTTAGATGTTAACTATAATCTGGGCACGAAAGTGCCATCTTTGTGGAATTTAATATGTGTGCTAGTGTGCAGGATACTTTCTAGTAACGGCAGTGCTACGGCAGGTGCTACAGCAGCAGAGCAGTGAATTAATGGGCAGGGGCGTGATTAGGCGAGGCGCCTCATTTAGCGCAACAAAAAAGGAAACATTACCATCTAGCGAGCAAGGCGCCTCCGTAACCAACAAGTCAGTGTAATGTCTAGGGTTTGTTGCAATAACCCGATGGTGAAGGCCCAAGAGAGGCGCGCCGTGCCACCAAGAGCCTATAAATAGGCAGCTTGCCCAAGAGAAGAGAAGATGCAACTCATACGGAATTTCGTAGGAGAACAAGAGAGCCGAGTCCAGTACACGAGAACCCTACCTCCACTAAATGCCTTACTCATCCTTTCGCAGCCATCATCTTCCACACTCAAGTACAATATCACTGTTAGCCAGTACTCCCAGCCTTGCAATAGCACCACCCGTCAGTAGTTGTGTAACACCTTCATGCTTGTCGGTGTAACTCAGCCCTTAATTGTTGTTTCTAAGCTCATCATGAGCTAAATGCTTTGATAGTCAAGACGATGGTGATATAAACATCATCTTTTAGAGTGCTTTAATGTGATTGATTTGTGATGCCTTGTTAGCTTGTGTGTTTTCATTGTTATAAACCCTTTTCGAACTTGATCACTTTGACTAGGGTAACGTGTTTTAACATCTGAAAGGAATTAACTCACTGATTTCATAAGTTAATATAGTTTGAAGCATAATAGGAATATTATTCTTTCCTAACGAAGTATAGGAATATGAAGTTAGGGCTATAGTGTGAACTGAAACAAGCTTTTCAACCTACGTAATGAACCTCAATGGGTGCTTAGGAATAAGGAAACCTTGACGACATTACGTTTCATAGCGATAGGAATATCCACTTTCATTATGCACACTGAGTGCTATCACAGCATCAATCACAGCACTGCACCTACAAGTTTGGTTTATTGATCCTAGTCTTGACTACTACCATCTCTTGTATCTATACCTCTTCATATCTTGTTGCTCTCGTCCCAATTACGTTAATTATTGCACAACAACTCCACTTATTTATTTGGTTACATTTTACTCACCAAATCAAACGCTATTCCATAGACTTAGCAGTTGAACCTTAATCCTCGTGGGAACGATCTTTACTTACTACTTTATTACTTGTTAGACTGTGTATACGTGCACACCTTTTTGCACAACAAGTTTTTGGCGCCGTGCCGGGGATTAACGGATTTAGTCACTATGTCTTAAGTAGTATTTGTTTTAGTGAGCTGTTATTCTCTCATCCTTTTCATTGTGAATTTCAGTTTTAAGAGAAGTGTATGCGCAGAGCCCATCAGCCAGAGCATCACATAGACCCTGAAATTGAAAGAACGGTAAGGAGATTGAGAAGAGAGGTTTGAGAAAGACTTGCAGCGTCAGAAGCAGAAGCCATTCCAATGGCAGATCATGAAGATGAAGTTGTGGTGCTAACAAACATTGAAATGGCCAATGACAGAGAGCGGCCAATGAGGGATTATGCTGTATTTGATCCCACCACCATGGAAACTGGTATTGTGACACCTGCCATCGGGGCTGCATCCTTGGAATTCAAGCCTATGATGTTTCAAATGTTGCAAACAGTAGGCCAATTCGCAGGAGGACCCATTGAAGTCCCTCACTTGCATCTAAGACAGTTCCTCGAAGTCTGAAACAACTTGAAAATGCCCGGGGTGACAGAGGATGCATTCAGGCTAAGGCTCTTCCCATACTCATTAAAGGACAGAGCCAAAGCTTGGCTGAATTCCCTGGAGCCCCAGAGTCAGTGCTGCCAAGAAGGTAGCCGGAATCCATGAGGTGTCTGAAATAACTCCACTATCTGAACAAGTGGCCAGTCTAACCAACATGCTAAAAAGCCTGTGTACCACTCCTGCACCAGCCCCAGCTACCATTGCTGCTGCCACAGCATCTGCAGAGACAGCACCGATAGAAAAGTCTAATATACCAAATTGTGTGTACTGCAATGGGGGACATTTGTTCGAAGAGTGCCCAGGGAATCCAGTCTCTGTCAACTATATTGGAAATTTTAGCAAGAACAACAACCCCTATTCCAACACATACAACCCAGGGTGGAGGAACCGTCCCAACTTTTCATGGAAGGATCCAAATGCTGCTGCTAGTCAAGCCAAACCTGCTACACCTCCAGGATTCCCTGCACAGCCTGCTCCAAAAGCCAATGTTGACAACTCCTTAGCCAAGGCACTCAAAGCATTCATGAGTGAAACTAAAGCACAGTACCAAAGCCAAGGGCCTGCCATCAAGAACTTAGAGAATCAAATTGGCCAAATTGCAACCGCAATTACAACTAGACCAAGTGGATCTTTGCCAAGCACCACTGAGCAGGCAAACCCCGCTGGTAATGAGCAAGTCAAGGCCATCACACTCAGAAGCGCCAAGGAAACTGCTACCTTGCCTATAATGGTTAATACAGGTGCTATCCCAGATGCTGTCAGCACTGGTGCAGCACCTGTTGTTGAGAACTCTGATACCACTACAGAAACTGCAACTCTAGCAGTAAAAACACCCCAGAAGTTTATTCTTGAGTGGCCTCCTCCACCCTTTCCCCAAAGGCTAAAGAAGGCCAATCAAGACAAACAGCTTGGGAAATTCACGGAGATTCTGAAGCAGCTTCACATCAACATTCCATTGGTGGAGGCTTTACAACAAATGCCTAACTACACCAAGTTCATGAAGGATGTTCTAGCCAAAAGAAAGAGGCCTGGTGAGTTTGAGACAGTGGCTATGACACAGGAAACAAGTATGCTTCTGCAGAGTTAGGTACCTCAGAAACTCAAAGACCCAGGTAGTTTCACTATCCCTTGCTCCATTGGAGGTAATTACTGTGGTAGGGCCTTGTGTGATTTGGGTGCAAGCATCAACTTGATGCCCAAATCCATTTTTAAAAAACTAGGCTTTGGTGAAGCAAGACCCACCATAGTAACACTCGCGTTAGCAGATAGATCTACTGTCTACCCTGAAGGAAAAATTGAGGATGTTTTGATTAAAGTAGATAAATTTGTTTTTCTTGTCGATTTTATAATACTTGATTTTGAGGCTGACAAGGATGTGCCAATCATCCTTGGAAGACCGTTTTTGGCCACAGGTAGGACCTTGATCGATGTACACAAGGGAGAGCTTACCATAAGAGTGAAAGAACAGGAGGTTACCTCCAATGTACTCAATGCTATGAAGTACCCTGATGACAGCACCAGCAATGCAGAATGCGATTTTGTTTCTGAAATGGACAGCTTGGTCCAAAAGCAACTACAGTCACAGCATGATGTACTAAAGCAAGAGCTGAGGCATGTGGAGAAAAAAGAGCTACAGGAAGAAGGGTTAGCTGAAATCAAGGAAGATAAACCAAATGTCCCAAGATGGACAAAGAGGTACGAATCACTAGAACTGACTGCTGAAGGCCTCAAGATTGAGAAGCCACCTAAGCTTGAATTGAAGCAACTCCCTCCTCATTTGAAGTATGCCTACATGGGAGAAGAAGACACCCTGCCCGTAATCATAGCTGCTGAGTTAAGTGTACAGCTAGAAGAAGAGTTGATTGTTGTTTTGAGGAAACATAAGAGAGCCATTGGTTGGCAAATGGTTGATATCAAAGGGTTAAGCTCTGCTTTGTGCATGCACAGAATCTGCTTGGAGGAAAGCTCCAAAAACAGCATTGAAGCACAAAGAAGGCTTAACCCCATCATGAAGGAAGTCGTCAGAAAAGAAATAATTAAATGGTTAGATGTTGGGATCATATATCCTGTTGCTGACAGCACTTTGGTGAGCCCAGTGCAATGTGTCCCGAAGAGAGGAGGAATCACTGTAGTAAGAAATGAAAAGAATGAGCTAATTCCCACCAGGACAATAACTGGTTGGAGGATCTGCATGGACTACAGAAATCTAAACAAGGCCACTAGGAAGGACCACTTCCCCCTCCCCTTCATTGATCAGATGTCAGACAGATTAGCTGGGAAAGAATTCTACTACTTCCTTGATGGATACTCAGGATATAATCAGATTGCTATAGCCCCTGAGGACCAAGAGAAAACTACATTCACTTGCCCTTATGGCACCTTTGCTTTTAGAAGGATGCCTTTTGGGCTGTGCAATGCTCCAGCCACCTTCCAGAGGTGCATGATGGCCATCTTTTCTGAATATATTGAAAAATCCATGGAAGTGTTCATGGATGATTTCTCTGTATATGGGGAGAACTTCCATGCATGCTTGCTTAACCTCGAAGAGATACTGAACAGGTGTGAGGAGACAAACTTGGTTCAGAATTGGGAGAAGTGCCACTTCATGGTCCAAGAAGGGATTGTACTAGGGCACAAAATATCAAAAAGAGGCATAGAAGTTGACAAGGCAAAGGTGGAAGTGATTGAAACGTTGCCACCTCCCACATCAGTCAAGGGGATAAGAAGTTTTTTAGGGCATGCTGAGTTCTATAGAAGGTTCATAAAGGATTTCTCAAAACTTTCAAAACCCTTATGTATGCTGCTGCAGCATGAAACTGTGTTCAAGTTTGATGAAGAATGCTTGGTAGCATTCAATAAGCTGAAGGCAGTACTAGTGACAGCACCAGTAATCATAGCACCAGATTGGACCAAACCCTTTGAACTTATGTGTGATGCCAGCGACTATGTCGTTGGGGCAGTGCTAGGACAGAGAAATGACAAGGTATTCCATACCATACATTATGCCAGCAAGACTTTGGTGGACGCTCAATTGAACTACACCACCACGGAGAAAGAGCTGCTGGCAGTGGTATTCGCCTTTGATATGTTCAGATCGTACCTTGTGGGAGCTAAGGTCATAGTTTACACTGACCATTCTGCTATACAGTACCTTATTGCCAAGAAAGATACCAAGTCAAGATTGATTCGTTGGGTGTTGTTACTCCAAGAGTTTGACTTGGAAATTAGGGACAAAAAGGGAGTGGAGAATCAGGTCGCAGATCACCTTTCAAGAATTCCAGATCTGAGCCCACCTCCTTTTGAGGCAGAAATTAAGGAACATTTTCCTGATGAGCAGTTGCTGGCCATATCAGTAGCTGGGAAGGACACAGGCTCCAGTGCTGAAACTCCTTGGTACGCTGATTTTGTAAACTATCTGGTCAGCAATGTGGTACCCGATGAGCTCACAGCCCAGCAAAGAAAAAGGTTCTTCCATTCCACAAGGCAGTATTTTTGGGATGAGCCCTTTCTATACAAGAAATGCGCAGACCAACTTCTCAGAAGATGTGTTGCTGAGTCAGAGATAGAGGACATTCTGAAGCATTGTCACTCTTCACCATGTGGAGGTCATTTTGGAGGAGCTAGAACTACTGCTAAGGTTCTACAAACAGGTTATTTCTGGCCCTCCATTTTCAAAGATTCTCATGAATATGCTAAAAAGTGTGATAGATGTCAAAGGGTGGGCAATATATCATGTAAAAACGAAATGCCCTTGAATAATATCCTAGAAGTTGAGCTATTCGACGTTTGGGGTATTGATTTCATGGGACCCTTTCCACCCTCCTTTGGCAACCTATACATACTTGTAGCCGTAGATTATGTGTCAAAGTGGATAGAAGCAGTTGCTCTCCCCACTAATGATGCAAGGGTTGTGCTGAAATTTATCCAAAAAAATATTTTTACAAGGTTTGGCACACCTAGAGCTATCATTAGTGATGAGGGAACCCACTTCTGTAACAAACTGATGGAAGGGTTGTTGGCAAAATACGGAATTAAGCATAAGATTGCCAGAGCCCACCACCCTGAAACAAGTGGGCAAGTAGAGCTATCAAATAGGGAGATAAAACGAATTTTAGAAAAATGGTAAACCCATCAAGGAAGGACTAGTCCATCCATCTGGATGATGCTCTTTGGGCATATCGAACAGCCTTCAAAACACCCCTTGGTATGTCTCCCTATAGACTGGTTTTTGGTAAGGCTTGCCACTTGCCCATTGAACTGCAGCACAAGGCTTTTTGGGCAACCAAGAAGCTGAACTTTGATTTGAAACAAGCTGGCAAGGCCAGAATGCTGCAACTCAATGAGCTTGTGGAATTGAGACACTTTTCCTATGAGAATGCCAAGATGTACAAAGATAAAACTAAGGCTTGGCATGATGCTAAAATTTTGAGGAGAGAACTCAAAGAGGGTGACCAAGTATTGCTTTTTAACTATAGACTAAGGCTTTTTCCCGGAAAACTCAAATCTAGATGGTCTGGTCCGTTCACAATTCTGAAGGTACACCCCCATGGGGCTGTGGACCTAAGGAACGAAACAAATGAAAATGAATTTAAGGTGAATGGACAAAGAGTGAAGCTTTACTTTGGTGAGCCTGTGCCTAGCACAAAGGTTTCCACCCCCTTGAGCGACTCGCCATGAAAAAGATTGTCTAGTCAAGCTGAGGACTCTTAAACCAAGCGCTACTGGGAGGCAGCCCAGAGGCTAACTAATGTTTGTTCTGTTTTAGTCTTTGTTTAAAATTTTAAGAAGTAGGTATGAAAGTAAGAGTGCTGGCAGCACAGACGCACTATTTGGCAGCATCTGTAACGCCCCAAAATAATCAAGTAATTATTTAAATAATTTATCTAGGTATTATGTTGGTCGGTTATAATAAAAGGAATGAATGGTGTTTTAATTTAAATAAGGGGTGGTGTGTAGTAAATGAGGGAGTGGTAATTTAATTAAAAGAGGAGAAGTGTTAGTAATTAACTAAGTGGCAAAAAGAGCCCAAGACACTAGGACCCATAATATTTATGCTCTAGGGTTAGTGTCTTAGACACTTGGAGAGAAAGAAAAGAAAAGAAGCGTGAGAAGTGAGAAGAGAGGAAGGGGCAGCGGCTAGGAGAGGAAAAGAAAGAAGAGCAAAGCGTGAGTTCCAACCAAGAACAAGAGAGAGAGAAGGAAAAAGCTAGGGCTCCAAGGTTCTAAGGCTAAAGGACTTCATCTTCTTCCATTAACAAAAGGTGTGCAGGGGGGTTTGATTGATTGAATTGAATTGTTGTTTTTGGATGTTTTTGTTACGATTAATGTAAATTGTTAAATCCATGTTGTTGATGATGAACTTATGTTATTTTTGGTAGAATCCATAATTGATTAGTATTGAGATGTACATGATATTAGTCATGCAAGTTAGGTGTATGTTGTAATGACTAAATAAAATCGGAATGGAACGATTTGGGTAGAGGTTCAGTATTTCGGTGACTGGGAACGTTGTGTTGACTGAAAAATTCTGTGGCTTACTGTTCTGGAAAATAGATTTAATGCTTGTTAATTTGGCGTTGATTTGGTTGCATTTGGAGCTGTAAAACTTAAGTTATAGGTGAAACAAGTTAGGTTAAAATTCTGGAAACGACTTGGGTAAAGGTTCATTATTTTGGTAACTGGGAACGTTGTGTTGACTGAAAAATTATGTGGTTTACTGTTCTGGAAAATAGACTTAATGCTTGTTAATTTGGCACTGGTTTGGTTGCGTTTAGAGTTGTGTAGCTCGAGATATGAATTTCACAAGTTAGGGTAAGATTCTGGAAATAATCTGGATATTGGGTCAGTGTTTTGGTCACTGCGTTTTCAAAAGAAGTCATTTTCGAACGAATCCAATTTCTTTGAAAACTAGACAGAATTATCCCCAGTTTATGCACAAGTTTCATGCAATTTGATTGAGTTTTGGTCATTTTAGAACTGCTTGAATTTGAAGGACAGAAACTGCCCTCTTTTGAAACTAGTATGTGTGTTTTTGAAAACTGTACCTGTTAGACTCTCTTTTTCAAAAACTGAACTTAGGAATAAGGAGTAGACCCATAGGGCTTTCCAACAAGTATTTATTTGTCGAAATCGGGTGTGGGTTAGTATTTTAATCAATTCGCCAAAGTAAGCGCATGGTTACGGAATTTCTGCACCTTGTTTGTTTTCGTGATATCTTTTGATCCGGGAACCCGATTGAGGCGTTCTAGGATGCGTTGAAGAGCTCATTCAGAGGCCTAATCGATTATTCTATTTTTAAGGCAAAATGAACTGTATGTTGTTGTTTTCTGTAATTAACTTGCTGTCTTTCAACAAAATCGTCACTGCTGTTTTCTTATATAAAAGGTGCTGTCCTCATATTTTTAAAGGCGCTGTTTTCGTATTTTTAAAGGTGCTGTTTTTCCTATTTTTCAAGGTGCTGTTTTCTTATATTTAAGGGTGCGGTTTTCTTATTTTTAAAAAGTGTTGTTGCTGTGTTTTTATGGTGCTGTCACTGTTTTCTTTTTGACGCTGTCACTGTATTTTTAAAGTGCTGTCACTGTTTTATTTTTAGGCGCTGTCGCTGTATTGTTAGGGTGCTGTCACTGTAAAATTTTAATGTACTGTTGCTGCTGTTTTCAAACTGCTGTCCCTGTTTTATGCTGCTGTTTATATTGCTGCTGCTACTCTATGTGCTGTTTTGGTCCCTATGGGTGTTGTTTAGTCCTTTGGTGACAATGTAGTCGCGTAATTAATTGTGCTTGGTGTGATTGGTGTGCTATCCTTAGAGCTGAAATTTTGGAGATGTATAATGGTGATGTATATAAAATGGTGAGATAAATTATTGGTGAGTTTATTGGTGAGTGCCCTCAAGGCAATGGTCTATGACCTTTCTTTTGGTGTTGGCGAGTTAATAAAACTATTGGTGAGTTAATCAAATTATTGGTGCGCATGTTATTGCATTGTTGTGGTGATTTTGGTGTGTATGGTGCATTGTCATGGCGTCGCATAATCATGTGCATTTATTGGTGAGCAGAAGGCTTCGGCCTTATTTTGGTGTATGCCCTCAAGGCTAATTTTTGGTGATGGATCCACATGCATGTGCCCGTGGAGTTTTGGGTTGCATCTCATACATTGAACATGCATTCGGTACTTTTCCCTGGTGATTATAAATTGATGGTGTATGTGGAGATAATTGTAATTTGGTGTATTTAGTTATATTTGGTGTTGTTCTCGGTGATTGAAAATATTCGGCGCTGTTTCTTGGTGAATGAAAATTAATGGGGTATGTTGTTATTGTGGTGAATTGGTGTGTTTAGTTGCCTTCTCTAAATGATGCTTATCTTATATGTTATTACTTATGAAATGAGACTCACCCTACTGCTTTTGTGTTGCTTCTTAAGTCGGCAACGTGCAGGTGATAACGAGTGAAGGTGATCTAATACCTTCTCCTAGTCAGTTGAGTCTGCTCTGATACGTAGCACCGGGGGGGCGTTTAGTTTACGTATTATTTTATTTGATGTTTTGAACTTTATTTGGTGATGTAATTTGGCATTTTAAGATTTGGTGATTATTCCGCTGCGATGACTATTATGATTTACTTTAGTGTAGACTAACAGATTTTTTGCGGTGCTATGTATCGTACCTTATGACTTTATGAATTAAATTTTGGAGACTATTATGCGTGGTTGTTTTGAAATGTGGCACCCTCTTGTGGATGCATTAAAACGGTTTTTGGAAACTCTGATTTTAAATGAATTAAATAGTAGCTTATTAGAAGGGATGTTACAGCATCGCTGGTAGCACTGCAAGAGGCTGTTGTGAACAGATTAGTAAAAAGGCAAGTTTTGAAATTAAAAGGAAAAGGGGTGCGCTGGCATTAGAGCGCCAGTCAAATAGTGGAAAGCGTGCAGCAGTCGTATCACGCACGCCATCAGTCAAGTCCCTTCGCATTCCCTCTCATCAAGTCACGTCACCTCGCTCTCCAAGAAACCCTTTAACTACCCTCACTTCACACCAAGAAAGCAAAACCCCTTCATCATCAACCAAGCTCTTGCCCCTTTCTCCACCGAAAGCCCTCGCCCTCACCACACTAACCTTCAGCACCATCCATTCTTAGAAAGCACCCTTCTCATCAAAGCCCTAAAGCAACCATGGCACCCAAATCCAAATCCCCAAGGAACCAGAAAGCCAAGGCCAAACCCGTCCCTGATGAAGTCTTAGAGAGGTTACCCAGCAAGCACGCACGCGAGCTTTACTCCTCCTCCACCCAGCAACCACCGTACGTTCTCTTTGGCCTCACCAAGGAGTTCTACGCCGGAATACCCGAAAAAAGGGAAAAGATGAGCCCACCTTCTCTGTAGTAAGAGGAAGACTAGTTTCTTTCTCTGCAGAGCGGATAAACGAAGTTTTGGGTTTGCCTAATGTGGATGAAAGTCTTGAGAGGATCTCTGCTACAGCAGCGGAGGGAGATTTAGCGCGATTACTCAGAGTGATGTGTTTCTCTGGTACTGATTGGGTGAAGGATGAATCGTCGGTCTATAAGGTAAAAAGGACAATGCTGAAGCCTTTTCTGAAATCTTTATCTCTTTGGGTGATGAGCTCCATGCTGCAAACCAAGCACAATTTCTTCTGGCACAAAGAACGAATGTTCTTGCTGGAGACGTTGTTGCTTTCCAAGCCTTTCAATGTGGGCCAAATGATGGAAAGGGAGATTCTGGCCTGTGCCAGAAGGTCGGTGGGTGTGCTATTTTACCCCAATTTGGTAAGACTGTTATGTGAGGCGGAGGATGTGCCTCGTTTTGATCAAGAGGAGAAAAGAGAAGACAACAAGAAGGTCCCTGCTGAGGAGAACCCTGTTGGGTTAACTGAAGTGGTGCTGCTGTTACAGCAGCACATCCTCAAGCAAGAGGCAGTGTGGATGTTCATGCGGGCAGCCTATGAATGGCACACCCAGAGGCAGGGCAAGCCTGACATGCCTGTACCTATGTTCCCTGACTAGGTACTGCCTGAGGCAGGTCCCAGTGGGCATGCCCATGCAAAGCCTGTTCCAACCACTCCGCGCCACATGGCCAACCAAAAACCAACCCCTACTGCCTCCACAAAAAGGACAGCCCAAGAAAAGGAAACTGTAGTCATTGAATCAGATAAAGCAGGAGAACCGACTGAAGGAAGCCCAAGCAGCTCCTCCCCAGTAAGTTCAGTGGGAGGGGTCAACTCTGAGGGAAAGAAAGAAGCCAGCACAGAAAGAGAAAGGGAGAGTAAATCAAAGAATGATGAGGAAAGAAAGAAAGCTGCTACTAAGGCAACCAATGCTGGGAAGCATGCTTCCACAACATCTTCCCCTTGCAAGAAAAGAAAAAACACTGCTGACGCAATGGAGGCTGAGGTGCCATTCCATCTACCTCCTAGGTCCACATGGACTAGGAGGAAAATGTGTGCAACCAAGCCACCCCGTGGGAAGAGAGTGATAATGGAAGAAGATGAAGAGTAGGAAGATGAAGAACATTAAAAGGAAGAAGGAGAGAGGAAGCCAAAAGAAGGAGAAGAAGTGGTCACCCCCGCTGTTCCCTCTTTAAATCAGTAATTTCTTTTTCTTTTGTTTTCATTTCTGCTATTGCCCATCTCCCGCCTGGTAGTTGACAGTGAGGACACTGTCTCTACTTAAGTTGGGGGGTGGAGCAAATATAGCCCTCTGGGTACTTTGCATGTGAAAAATGTGTCCCCAATATGTTCCCCATGTCCCTCTTAAGATCCAAAACTTTAATGAAAAACTGCTGTGTTCTGCTGCTATACTGTCTCTGCTAGAAATAAAAGTAAGTGCTAGGGTAGCACCTGTGATAGCATTGATTCAAAAAAAATGTCCTGTTTTTCTCAAGGCAGAACCCGATGAGGATAACCAGCAATGATATAAACTTAGAGGTGTGAATAGAATAGTCTAGCCCTTCTGGTATACACTTAACTCTTTGTCTTTTGAAATAGGTGTAAGGCTTACATAGGTAGAAGTTAGGTGAAAACCTAGCAAGGACCCAAACTGCTTAGCACTTGAAAGAAACTGCGGGTAGCATAAAAGTCAAGTTTGGGGGTAGCATGCTAGTAGCAAGGCCAAGAAATGTAAAAGAGGGTGCACATGTATAAACAAGTTGCGCAAACGCAACAAGGTGAAGTTGGCCACTGCGTTAGGGAGGCTGTTTTGTGAAGACACCATTACAGTTTCAGTCGAAGCTTTGGCCAAGCTAACCTTCAAAAAAACAGTTACAGTTTTCCGCAGGGGTGAAATTAGCTTTACAGTTTCAGGAACCGAACTACTCGCCTCATCAGCATCGAAACCTAGAGGTTTCTTCCTCCCAGCCCAAGAGGCCAATTCATCAAAAGAGAAGAAAATAGTAACTACTGAAGCCTGTGGAAAAAGTACAAAGAGAGCACACACACACTCAAGCTAGGGGACGAAAGCTATGAATTCACATGACAAGCAGTTTGAACAGTGTTCATTATGAGGGCGATACCTTGAGAAAATAGAAAAATTTTAGAATGCTATCACATGATGTTCACTAAAGTGCTACCCTGTTGCTGTCATCACTTGAGGACAAGCAATGGTTCAAGTCTGGGGGTGTGATAACTCACAGAAATGTGAGTTATTTGCATTCATTCAAATAAGAATTATCTTGACCCTTAAGTAAATTATCCAAGAAAATGTAGTAGATATCTTCATATTAGACACTAATTGATTTTTGGATGTTAACTATAATCTGGGCACGAAAGTGGCATCTTTGTGGAATTTAATATGTGTGCTAGTGTGCAGGATACTTTCTAGTAACGGCAGTTCTACGGCAGGTGCTACGGCAGCAGAACAGCGAATTATTGGGCAGGGGCGTGATTAGGCGAGGCGCCTCATTTAGCGCAACAGAAAAGGAAACATTATCATCTAGCGAGCAAGGCGCCTCCGTAACCAACAAGTCAGTGTAATGTCTAGGGTTTGTTGCAACGACCCGATGGTGAAGGCCCAAGAGAGGCGCGTCGTGCCACCAAGAGCCTATAAATAGGCAGCTTGCCCAAGAGAAGAGAAGATGCAACTCATACGGAATTTCGTAGGAGAACAAGAGAGCCGAGTCCAGTACACGAGAACCCTTCCTCCACTAAACGCCTTACTCATCCTTTCGCAGCCATCATCTTCCACACTCAAAAACAATATCACTGTTAGCCAGTACTCCCAGCCTTGCGATAGCAGCACCCGTCAGTAGTTGTGTAACACCTTCATGCTCGTCGGTGTAACTCAGCCCTTAAGTGCTGTTTCTATGTTGTTGAATCTGTTTACGGTAATTTTGTGTTGTTTTATCATGTCTAAGCTCATCATGAGCTAAATCCTTTGATAGTCAATACGATTGTGATATAAACATCTTCTTTTAGAGTTCTTTAATGTGATTGATTTGTGATGCCTTGTTAGCTTGTGTGTTTTCATTGTTATAAACCCATTTCGAACTTGATCACTTTGACTAGGGTATCGTGTTTGACCATCTGAAATGAGTTAACTCACCGATTTCATAAGTTAATATAGTTTGAAGTATAATAGGAATATTATTCTTTCCTAATGAAGGATAGGAATATGAAGTTAGGGCTATAGTGTGAACTGAAACAAGCTTTTCAACCTACGTAATGAACCTCAATGGGTGCTTAGGAATAAGGGAACCTTGACGACATTACGTTTCATAGCAATAGGAATATCCATTTTCATTTTGCACACTGAGTGCTATCACAGCATCAATCACAGCACTGCACCTACAAGTTTTGTTTATTGATCCTAGTCTTGACTATTACCATCTCTTGTATCTATACCTGTTCATATCTTGTTGCTCTCGTCCCAATTACGTTAATTATTGCACAACAACTCCACTTATTTATTTTGTTACATTTTACTCACCAAATCAAACGCTATTCCATAGACTTAGCAATTGAACCTTAATCCTCGTGGGAATGATCTTTACTTACTACTTTATTACTTGTTAGACTGTGTATACTTGCACACCTTTTTGCACAACAAAGTGTAACAAATCTATTTGATAGCGTAGTGTAAGATGAAAAAAAATCTAGTGTGTGAGTGATGTTGGCAGTGGCACCCGAATCTATTATCCAAGTGTTATGTTTGTCACTTAAGATTGCATTAAGGACATTTAAACTGACACCAAGAGGGAAAGATAGAGACTAACCAGAATCAGAAGTAGATGTCTGAGCCATATGTGCTTGCAAGAAATTGATCAACTGCATACACTTTGAAGTAGTCAAGCTTGTGGTATCTGCAGTAGCTTCAACTGGTGTAGGAGCAGAGACAAGATTCACAGCTGCTGTAGTAGGATTTTGAGGCTTCCCTTTCTTGGATTGAGGAGTATAACCAAGAGGATAGGCATGTAGCTTGTAGCACTTTTCTTTGACATGGCCAAGAAGACCACAATGAGCACACAAGGGTCTATCTTTCTTTCCTTGTTTCGGTTTCTCAGATTGAACAGCAAAAACCTGAGGATTTTCACTAGGGTTTGGTGCAGTGGTATTTCCAATTTCTCTTTGAGTCTGAGTTAACATAGCTAAGACTTCATTAATGGGAGGAATTGGTGTCATCATTGTAACACCCCTTTTCTACCCGGTAATTTGTTTAATAAAAATATCAGAGTTTTCAAAATTTATTTACACCACAAGGGATGTCACACTTACTTCGCTAAAACGTCACACTTCAAATAACTCGCTTTTCAAAAACAGTCTTATAATAACTTCAAAGCGTCATTATCAGTTAAAATACAACTTCACATCGAAAATTCAACAGTTTAATCATAAAAGGCATTACAACTATGCCAGGCTTGCAATACTAAAATCCAATAACCACAATAGTCATAAATGACTTAAACAACATTCATTCCCCTCCCTAGTGTTACATATCAGAGCAGACGACCCGACTCAGCTAGTGAAGGTACCTAAGCCTTCACTCAAGGATCACCTGCACGTTACCGCATAGGGGTAACATTCAAACAGAAGGGGTGAGTTCATCTAACAATATAATAAAGCGTATGATAAGCACTATGCTAGAGCCAAGACACTATATCAACCACATCACGAACATCAAGTCAATCATCAAGGATAAGCAGTCGATTACATCATCAAGGGTAAAATAGTCAATTACATCATCAAGGGTAAAACAGTCAATTACATCATCAAGTTACTCGGCACAACGATGTCGTCACAATGTCATGCAGGAGTATGAAATGCAACCCACTCGCGGGCATATGCATGAGGTACCTTTTCACAAACGTCGCTTAGCCCTTAAGGCCTCATCGTCACTTAGCCACTCAGGCCCCAAAACGTCACTGGGTTTATGCATATGGGCATGAGACACTATGACATGCACCACTCACAACACACAAACACACAATTACTCAAATCATAGTCAACTATGTGACCCGTCACTTACCGGTTTTTGCTCGCAAGAGCACAGCACCTGTCAAATTCACAATCAGCACACAACGTCACTGGCCATTTAGACCTTAACATCACTTAGCCCTTCGGGCCTCAAACGTCACTGGGTTTTCATCGTCACTTACACATAAATATCAATCAACTCAAATCATAGCCACTGAGGGCAAAAACGTCATTTGACTAGCCACCAAGGGCATCCTCGTCATTTACACATCATTACCATCAACTTTGGCCACTAGGGGCAAAACAGTCATTTGACTAGCCACCAAGGGCATCCTCGTCATTTACACATCATTACCATCAACTTTGGCCACTAGGGGCAAAACAGTCATTTTAGACCACAACAGCACATAGGGACCAAAACAGCACGCTAAACAGAGGAAAAATGTTGCACAGGGCTCCGGAGCCCTGTGTCCAGGCAACACACCTAGACACACCTAGACGCACCTAGACGCACCTAGACATCACCGGGACAACTCACAAACGACACGGGATAAAATGAAATCGCTCTAGCCAAAACGTTCACAATAAAAAGTTGCTCGGTCAATACGAAATTTGGCTAGGGAAAAAGTGCTCAGAAAATCGAGTTTTCCACAAAAGACCATTTTTTAACAGTCTTGACAGCAACACTGCACGGTGGCAGCAACACTGTCACTGTGCAACACACACATAAACCAAAACTTGCGCACATCTCCCAAATGGTGAGTGCTACAGAAAATCCGCTCGAGCCAAAACGTTCACAATAAAAAGTTGCTCGGTCAATACAAAATTTGGCTAGGGAAAAAGTGGTTAGAAAATCGAGTTTTTGACGAAAAACACATTTGTCACTGTTCTGCCAGCAACACTGCAGCAGAACAGCAACACAGCAAGCAACACACAGCAACTGTGCAGATTTTTCCTGCAGCAGTGCGCCTACTTCGGCGAATTAATTAAAATAGTAAACGATAACGGATTTCAACAAAAGACCACTCATTGGAAATCTCTTTGAGTGTAGTTTCAGCCTGTGATTTTCATTTTTCAAAATAAGTATCCAACTGGTACAGTTTTTCAAATTACTACAGAGAGGTACCAATTCGGACAGAATTTTGTGACCCGACTTTGGAGACTTATAACTTGAGCAATACAACTCCGATTTAAACGAAACCAGTGCCAAAACGACCGGCGTTAAGTCTACTTTCTAACGCAATCAGCCACCAATTTTTTGAGTCGACCAAACAGTGCCAGTTTACGAAAACACGAAACAGTGTTCAGAAAATACACAACACGACACATCAATTTTTGACCCCGAAACTTGTCACGCTCCCAATTCGGGTTTAAGGCCACGTCATGCCACGCGAATACCAACATAAACTCCAAAATATAAGGCGTCCCGATTCGGGTTTAAGGCCACGTCATGCCACGCCAATGACCGCAACAATTATGACATTGAGACATAGACACCTTATGTTCAAATCACCAATTCAACACCAATTCATGAATAATCATTGTCACCAATCACCAATTAAATTCATGTCTCAATCACACATATCAACAAACATCAATTATTCATCATAATTCACATACTTTCTCATTGAGTCAACATATCAAACATTCTAGAGGCAAACATAGTCACATAATCAATTTTTTTGACACCAAGACACCATAAATCACCCAATTCAAAATATTATCACAACAATCATGAAATTAATTACACAATCAATTTAACAATTAACTTAGAACCTTACCCAAACATAAAAACCCATCATAATTCCCAATTATAGAGAAGATGAGACCCACCCTTACCTTAGATTATGACGAACACGATAACTCCATACGTAAGCTCCAAAGAACCCGCAACACGACCCTTCTCCTTTTTCTCCTTGAGATTGGCGCACTTCACCTCTCCTCCTCTCCTCATGGGCGCCGCGCCCTCCTTCCCTTCCCACTCTCTCTATTCGCATTTTTCCTTTCTTTTTCTCAAAATGAACCAAAACCTTAAAATCTCAGCTTTTATATGCGCTTAGGTTGTCGGGCTTGGATTGCGGGCTTCCCCGCAGCTTAAGCCCAATTTAATTACAACACCTTATCCGATTACAATACTGCTCCTTATTTTATTTAAAACACCTTATACTCATTTTAATAAATAATAAATAATAATTATATTATTATTTCTACCACCCAATTTCTTTTAACTAATTAAATAATTTAATCTATTATTTTTGGGGTGTTACAACTCTCCCCCACTTAAAGGAATTTCGTCCTCGAAATCCACCTGTCAACGCCAACACGCTCCCACTAAGGCCACCTAGACAACTAGTGCTATCATTCATGCTGATTACTATTGCTCTGATTACCGGCGGTAAGTGCATGGGCGGCCGTCCCTCCTACTCGTTCAGCCAGGTAACTTCAAGCAGTAATAATTCGACCCACTCTCTACTCCGCTGCGCTACTCTGATAAACTAGCTCGCATTTCACCTCACTCATCTACCCTTAAGGATAACAAAATACATCAATCATCACAGCATCAAGACGAAATTCACAGGGTGCATAACAGTCGTACAACAAGTCTCATAATTTTAGTAACACGACAACAACATCCACAAACAACTCTGCCACTCAGGCGACATCAACAATTACAACTGCCACTCAGGCGACATCAACAACTACAATTGCCACTCAGGCGACATCAGCAACCACAATCGCCACTCAGGCGACACCAACAACTAAAAACCAACGACAGAGTAACATCATCAACAACAACAATATTAACAACTCAGTCACACAATCGGGCACTAAGGCACCGGCAACAGTTAACAATCGAATTAGGCACAACTCATAAAAATAGGGGCAGCGCATAGGTTAGGAATAGTAACAGTACTTTTCGGTACGGTGAAAGTAATTTTTAAAGACAGCAACGATGATTTTTCAGGAAACAACAACAATCATCTCAGGAGGACAGCAGCAGTAGCTTTCAGAAAACAGCAATAATAGTTTTTCGAGAAAAAACAACAACAATAACATCAACAACATCACGAGGAAGTTTACTAAATGCGTAACTATAGCAACAACAAGGCACACGGCACGGAAACAATGGCATAATGTCACATGGCAACAACAACAATAGTTTTTCAGGAAGTGACAACAATAATTTTCACAAAAACAGTAACAATAGCTTTTCAGAACAAAAAAAAAAACTGCAACAATAATTTTCAATGCTACTATCAGTATCCAACCATAACATTGTCTATGAGTCGTTCAAAAGCAATTTTCAAAATCTCTTCATCCTTTAGACTCCAAACCCCAAATAGGACAACTCATAAAACTAGAGACAGTCAACAACCCAAAACAGGCACAACTCGTAAAATAGCAGCAATACCTTGAAGTAGTCCACAAAATAATTTTACAACGCATTCAGTTTTCAAACATCAAACGTATTCACGGGATTTTTTTTTTTGTAAAAGCTCAGCGTCGACCTCTTAAAATAGTTCGGACATATCAACATAAGAAGGTACATGCGACTTAACAATCCACAGCAACAGCAATTAATTCGACATTTTATGTAAAACACACAGAGCTCAATATCAACTAAAACACATGTGAACATTTAAACAACATGACAATTCATTTAGAAGCACGCAGCAATAAGGTCAACAACAAGGATCACAACAGCAAAACACAGTTCTCACACTGAATACACAATAGGGCACACAGCACTAGTAGGGAAATCTCCCCCACTAGTTCACTTACCAATAGAAACTTTCCGGTGTACCTGCAACACAAACAACGGTCAGCACTGAAAAGACAACAGTTGGTCACTATCTGACACAACGACTCGACGACTCGGCCGGACAGACCAACCATTGCTCTGATACCACTAATGTAACACCCCTTTTCTACCCGGTAATTTGTTTAATAAAAATATCAGAGTTTTCAAAATTTATTTACACCACAAGGGATGTCACACTTACTTCGCTAAAACGTCACACTTCAAATAACTCGCTTTTCAAAAACAGTCTTATAATAACTTCAAAGCGTCATTATCAGTTAAAATACAACTTCACATCGAAAATTCAACAGTTTAATCATAAAAGGCATTACAACTATGCCAGGCTTGCAATACTAAAATCCAATAACCACAATAGTCATAAATGACTTAAACAACATTCATTCCCCTCCCTAGTGTTACATATCAGAGCAGACGACCCGACTCAGCTAGTGAAGGTACCTAAGCCTTCACTCAAGGATCACCTGCACGTTACCGCATAGGGGTAACATTCAAACAGAAGGGGTGAGTTCATCTAACAATATAATAAAGCGTATGATAAGCACTATGCTAGAGCCAAGACACTATATCAACCACATCACGAACATCAAGTCAATCATCAAGGATAAGCAGTCGATTACATCATCAAGGGTAAAATAGTCAATTACATCATCAAGGGTAAAACAGTCAATTACATCATCAAGTTACTCGGCACAACGATGTCGTCACAATGTCATGCAGGAGTATGAAATGCAACCCACTCGCGGGCATATGCATGAGGTACCTTTTCACAAACGTCGCTTAGCCCTTAAGGCCTCATCGTCACTTAGCCACTCAGGCCCCAAAACGTCACTGGGTTTATGCATATGGGCATGAGACACTATGACATGCACCACTCACAACACACAAACACACAATTACTCAAATCATAGTCAACTATGTGACCCGTCACTTACCGGTTTTTGCTCGCAAGAGCACAGCACCTGTCAAATTCACAATCAGCACACAACGTCACTGGCCATTTAGACCTTAACATCACTTAGCCCTTCGGGCCTCAAACGTCACTGGGTTTTCATCGTCACTTACACATAAATATCAATCAACTCAAATCATAGCCACTGAGGGCAAAAACGTCATTTGACTAGCCACCAAGGGCATCCTCGTCATTTACACATCATTACCATCAACTTTGGCCACTAGGGGCAAAACAGTCATTTGACTAGCCACCAAGGGCATCCTCGTCATTTACACATCATTACCATCAACTTTGGCCACTAGGGGCAAAACAGTCATTTTAGACCACAACAGCACATAGGGACCAAAACAGCACGCTAAACAGAGGAAAAATGTTGCACAGGGCTCCGGAGCCCTGTGTCCAGGCAACACACCTAGACACACCTAGACGCACCTAGACGCACCTAGACATCACGGGGACAACTCACAAACGACACGGGATAAAATGAAATCGCTCTAGCCAAAACGTTCACAATAAAAAGTTGCTCGGTCAATACGAAATTTGGCTAGGGAAAAAGTGCTCAGAAAATCGAGTTTTCCACAAAAGACCATTTTTTAACAGTCTTGACAGCAACACTGCACAGTGGCAGCAACACTGTCACTGTGCAACACACACATAAACCAAAACTTGCGCACATCTCCCAAATGGTGAGTGCTACAGAAAATCCGCTCGAGCCAAAACGTTCACAATAAAAAGTTGCTCGGTCAATACAAAATTTGGCTAGGGAAAAAGTGGTTAGAAAATCGAGTTTTTGACGAAAAACACATTTGTCACTGTTCTGCCAGCAACACTGCAGCAGAACAGCAACACAGCAAGCAACACACAGCAACTGTGCAGATTTTTCCTGCAGCAGTGCGCCTACTTCGGCGAATTAATTAAAATAGTAAACGATAACGGATTTCAACAAAAGACCACTCATTGGAAATCTCTTTGAGTGTAGTTTCAGCCTGTGATTTTCATTTTTCAAAATAAGTATCCAACTGGTACAGTTTTTCAAATTACTACAGAGAGGTACCAATTCGGACAGAATTTTGTGACCCGACTTTGGAGACTTATAACTTGAGCAACACAACTCCGATTTAAACGAAACCAGTGCCAAAACGACCGGCGTTAAGTCTACTTTCTAACGCAATCAGCCACCAATTTTTTGAGTCGACCAAACAGTGCCAGTTTACGAAAACACGAAACAGTGTTCAGAAAATACACAACACGACACATCAATTTTTGACCCCGAAACTTGTCACGCTCCCAATTCGGGTTTAAGGCCACGTCATGCCACGCGAATACCAACATAAACTCCAAAATATAAGGCGTCCCGATTCGGGTTTAAGGCCACGTCATGCCACGCCAATGACCGCAACAATTATGACATTGAGACATAGACACCTTATGTTCAAATCACCAATTCAACACCAATTCATGAATAATCATTGTCACCAATCACCAATTAAATTCATGTCTCAATCACACATATCAACAAACATCAATTATTCATCATAATTCACATACTTTCTCATTGAGTCAACATATCAAACATTCTAGAGGCAAACATAGTCACATAATCAATTTTTTTGACACCAAGACACCATAAATCACCCAATTCAAAATATTATCACAACAATCATGAAATTAATTACACAATCAATTTAACAATTAACTTAGAACCTTACCCAAACATAAAAACCCATCATAATTCCCAATTATAGAGAAGATGAGACCCACCCTTACCTTAGATTATGACGAACACGATAACTCCATACGTAAGCTCCAAAGAACCCGCAACACGACCCTTCTCCTTTTTCTCCTTGAGATTGGCGCACTTCACCTCTCCTCCTCTCCTCATGGGCGCCGCGCCCTCCTTCCCTTCCCACTCTCTCTATTCGCATTTTTCCTTTCTTTTTCTCAAAATGAACCAAAACCTTAAAATCTCAGCTTTTATATGCGCTTAGGTTGTCGGGCTTGGATTGCGGGCTTCCCCGCAGCTTAAGCCCAATTTAATTACAACACCTTATCCGATTACAATACTGCTCCTTATTTTATTTAAAACACCTTATACTCATTTTAATAAGTAATAAATAATAATTATATTATTATTTCTACCACCCAATTTCTTTTAACTAATTAAATAATTTAATCTATTATTTTTGGGGTGTTACAATCATCACAACTTGACCACGAGGATGAACATAGGTCTTATTTAATCTTATAAGAAACCACATCACGTATTCTTTCTGATGGTGTTTAATCAAAGGTTCCACTCCCACAAGTGCAAGTGTGAACCGGTTTGTACTCACCAAGCTCTTCCCAAAGAGCTTTGAATTTAGTATAGTACTCATTAATAGAGAGATTACCTTGAGTGCAGGCGAGTAGGGAACACTTCAGCTTGAGGATTCGAGTGCCATTGTTCTGCTGAAAGCGAGATTGCAGATCTTTCCAGATTGAAGACGCTGAATCGGAGAAAATGACACTAGCAGCCGATTTCTGGAGAAACGGTATTGAGGATCCAAGAAGCGACGATATGATTATTGTGTCGCCACAGGGCGTGATCGTTGGAGGATGAATCAGGTTCTTTGACGGTGCTGTCCACAAAACCTAGCTTGTTCTTTTCCAATAACGCGAACTCCATCTCCCTCGGCCATGTGCAATAGTTATTGCCTTCGAGGTGCTTCAAAACAAGCACGAGACCAGGATGATCGGAATGATGAAGGTACAGAGGATTGGACAAGTTTTCCATGGTTGACATTGTGAACAAGACGAGATCGTCACAGAACGAATCAGAGGAACGATCGATTGTACAAGATGATATCGTTACAGAACGAAAAGAGGAACAATTGAGAAGAATCAGAGATGAATTGCGAAGTGCATGGAAGAAGAACGAAAAAGGAATCGCAAATTCCAGAGCACAAGAACGCAGAAACTCAAGTTCGTTCTGATACCATATTAGTGTTTAGGAAAATGGAAATGGATGATTTCATTCCACTGAAAAACTGAGCTGAAGTAATCTCAGATTACAATATATATCAAAAACTATAACAGAATTCAGTTTTAACTAACTGTAAACAAAACTGATTACAAACTAATTAACTGTGAACAGGGGAACTAACTATGGTTAAATACGCAAAGTGTAACACCCCTTTTCTACCCTTATATTACACGTCATTTATCAGAGTGATCCCTTTCAAAAATATTATTTTCGTTGATAGAAAAGAAATGCTACAACTTCATTAAAAACAAACTCATCAATTGCACTCTTCAAATTTGCGCAACGAAACATCCTTCATGGAAAATCAAATCCTCAAAATTCACATCACAGCGAAATAAACAATAACTCACCAATAACTCGCAAACACGTCTCAAATATATCAATAAGGTCATTAAAGCAACTAATTAAATCGTTTATCAAAATTCACCCACGCCCCCTAGGTGTTACAGTATCAGAGAGCGACACAAAATACGTCCCAAGAGCTAAAAGGAAGGCAGTAGATCCTTCACTCGTGATTACCTGCAGCGTTGCCACAATAGAGCAACATTCCAAGCAGAAGGGGTGAGAATTTTAACAAAACATAATCAAGCATATGATAGAGTAAGGGAGACAACAGTTCTACAACATCATTATTAACATCACATCATCATCACCACACTCCAATTCACAACACAGTTTGGCAACAAGCCACAATCATGATCATGCATGTAAATGCAACCCCCACCAGGGCATATGCATGATGGTACCATATTCATCACAATTAAGAGGCCGAAGCCTATTCTTCACAGAAGGCCGAAGCCTATTCTTCACGATATGCACATGCCATGAGACTCTATATACACATGTGCATTTCATCAAAAGCACTCACCTGGAGTACTCATCATCATCGTCATCAAACACTCATAGAGTGTATTCGTCACAATTCATCCCAATCACATTACATCATTATTAAAGCCATACTCATAGAGTATATTCTTCACAATTCATCATAAATCATATTACATCATTATCACACATATCATTTTTGAAATTGGGTAGCCACACATTTGGAGTTTAGAAAAACATCCCGTTTTAATTTAGTAAACACCACATCTTATTTGAAAGGACATCACATTTTAAATTCGGTAAACACCACATTTATTAAGCTTGAAAAACACTATATTTGGATTGAGAAAAACGTCACATTTTTGCTAGTAGAAACGTCACCATTCTATGGAGGAATATCCCTTTTGAATTTAAGGAAAACACCGCATTTTTAATTGGGAAAAACTTCACATTTTGTGGAGAAGCATCACATCTACATTGGAGAAAAACTTCACATTTAATAGTGAAAACATCATATTTTTATTGGGAACATGTCACATTTTTAATTAGAGAAAACGGTGTGAAAACAGCAAGAAAAACAGTGGAAAAACAGTGAACAACAGTGGGAAACAATGGCTCGCGCTTGGGGCGCGAGCGGGGCGCCAAAGGACAGCAACAACACGCCCAGCGCAGCACACCTTGCGCCTGGGGCGCGACCCGAGCGCGAGTGAGGCGCAGTTGGTCAGAAACAGCTTCACTTGCAGAATTATTCAGATTTCAAAATTTTTCTAAACCATGTTTAATCATAATCCCTTTTTCACCGTCATCAACATAAAAAAAATATGATTTGTCCATCACACAAATCATCAAAAGGTCACCAATAACATCATCAAACTCACCAACGGAAGATCACCAAAAATTTATCACAGACAATCACCAAGAAATCATCAAGAAAGCATCAACTCCATCAAAATAACCATCAAGATTCATTTAAGAACATCACAATTCATCACGAGAAATACCCATCACTCATCAAACAGAACAATTTACAAATTCTTTCGATTCTCCTCTATATTACGTCATTTCGTATCAATTTCACAACAATACCCAAAAAGAGATTTACAAGACCCTAAGTCATATACTCAATTACGTTAAACCAAAACGCTCACCCTTACCTCGAATATGAATGATCTGAAGAAGACGAGTGGAGGCACGAACAAAATCACAGCAACACAACGATCAGCTCGCAATCCTTCTTCCTTCGAAACCGTCGCCACGCCCACTTCCTTGATCAATGAGGAATCGACACAACGGAGATTAGGGCTCGAAGGCTACAACATTAGGAAAGGAAGAAAAACGACGTGGAAAGGATTAAGAACTCTTACCTAACAAAACTCGAGAAAATTCCTTTCCTTCCTCTTCTCCTCAGCGCCATACGATGCTCTCTCTCTTCTCACTCTCTCAAATTTCGTTTTCTTTCTTTGATGCAAGGAGTGAGGCGCAAAACCCTATCCCCTTAGCTTCAGGAGCCTCAGGAGCGCCTAAGCTATTGGGCTTGGGCTTCCTTGCCATTCTTCACCACCCCTGAGTTGTCAACATCACCCCCAATACTCGTTCCACTTCCTGAACAACGCCCATCATTTTAATTAATTTAATCACGTTTCCAATGAAATTAATAATTCAATTAAATAATTTAATTAAATTATTTCCGGGGTGTTACAACCCTCCCCCACTTAGGATTTTTTCGTCCTCGAAAACATACCTGATTCAAATAACTCTGGATACGACTCTCGCATCTTATCCTCCAGCTCCCACGTCAGGCTTTCACCAGTTGCCCCAAACCATACCACCTTCACCAGATTGATCTTCTTACCTCGAAGGGTCTTCACTTCCCAATCCTCAATTCGTACAGGTACGGTCTCCACAGTGAGATTATCCCGCACCTCTACATCATCTGGTTGGATCACATGAGACGGATCTGCAATATACTTCCGAAGCTGCGACACGTGAAACACGTCGTGCAAGTTCGAAAGATTAGGTGGCAAGGCCACCCGATATGCAACACTTCCAACTCTTTCCGTAATCTGATACGGCCCAATGAAACGAGGAGTCAACTTCTTTGATTTCAGCGCACGCCCGACACCAGTCATAGGTGTGACCCTCAAGAACACGTGGTCACCCGCTTCAAACTCTAAATCTCTCCTTCTCTTATCATGGTAGCTCTTCTGTCTACTCTGCGACGCTTTCATTTTCTCTCGGATCATCTTCACTTTCTCATTAGTTTCTCTAACCAGCTCAGGTCCAAGTACTAAACTTTCCCCAGTCTCATACCAACATACCGGAGTCCTACACCTTCGACCATACAACGCTTCAAACGGTGCCATCCCAATACTGGAGTGATAACTATTGTTGTAGGTGAACTCAATTAACGGGAGATGAGTATCCCACGCACCTCCCTGCTCTAGCACACATGATCTCAGCAGGTCTTCCAATGATTGGATTGTCCTTTCTGTCTGCCCATCAGTCTGAGGATGATAAGCTGAACTCAACCTCAATTTCGAACCCAACTCCTTCTGTAAACTACTCCAAAATTCCGAAGTAAACCTTGGGTCTCTATCAGACACAATGCACAAAGGAACCCCATGCAGCTTCACAATCACCTGAATGTAGATTTCAGCCAATCTCGACACTGGATACTTAATGCCGATAGGAATAAAATGAGCCGACTTCGTCAACCTATCCACAACCACCCAAATTGAATCATGCCCTCTCACCGTATTGGGTAACCCAGTCACAAAATCCATGGAGATACTATCCCACTTCCACTCTGGAACGTTCAACGGTTGCATCATTCCCGCAGGCTTCTGATGCTCGACCTTCGATTTCTGACAGGTCAAACACGAATACACAAACTGCGCCACATCGCGCTTCAACCCAGGCCACCAGAACATCTTTTTCAGATCTTGGTACATCTTCGTCGCTCCAGGATGGATACTCAACTTACTCCTATGCCCTTCCTCAAGAATTGCCTTTCTCATTTCCTCATCTTCGGGAACACAAATTCTTCCACGATACCTCAATACATTCTGAGCATCTAACTCGAAGTCCTCATTTTCAGACTGGCCAATCTCACTCATCAGATCAACCAATTTCACATCTAACTTCTGCGCTTCCCGGATACTAGCCATAAAATCGTTGCCAATTTTCAACATACCCAATCTGACACTCTGAGGTGTAACTTCACAAACTAAGCTCATGTCCCTGAATTGCTCAATCAACTCAAGCTCTCTAGCCATCAATGCCGACATATGCAAGGTCTTCCTACTCAGAGCATCTGCAACCACATTAGCTTTACCTGGGTGATAACTCAATTCGAAATCATAATCTTTTAATAGCTCTAACCACCGGCGCTGCCTCATATTCAACTCCTTCTGATCGAACAGATACCGAAGACTCTTGTGATCACTGAACACCTCAAATCTCGATCCATACAAATAATGTCTCCAAATTTTCAATGCAAACACCACAGCAGCAAGTTCTAAGTCATGAGTGGGGTAATTCTTCTCATGAATTCTCAATTGCCTCGACGCATAAGCGACCACTTTCCCATTCTGCATAAGCACACCACCCAAACCCATCTTGGAAGCATCACATTATACTACAAATGGCTCAACCGGACTAGGTAGGGTCAACACTGGAGACGTAGTCAACCTCCTCTTCAGCTCATTGAAACTTTCTTCAACTACATTAGCTTTACCCGGATGATAACTCAACTCAAAATCATAATCTTTCAATAGCTCTAACCACCGGCGCTGCCTCATATTCAATTCTTTCTGATCGAACAGATACCGTAGACTCTTGTGATCGCTGAACACCTCAAACCTCGATCCATACAAATAATGTCTCCATATCTTTAATGCGAATACCACAGCAGCAAGCTCTAAGTCATGAGTGGGGTAATTCTTCTCATGAGTTCTCAACTGTCTCGACGCATAAGCGACCACTTTCCCATTCTGCATAAGTACACCGCCCAAACCCATCTTGGAAGCATCACAGTAAACCACAAACGGCTCATCCGGATTAGGTAGGGTCAACACTGGAGACGTAGTCAACCTCCTTTTCAGCTCATTGAAACTTTCTTCACATCGGTCATCCCAAACAAAAGCCTTGCCCTTGCAAGTTAATTGAGTCAATGGCAGAGCCAACTTCGAAAACCCCTCAATGAATCTTCTATAATAGCCAGCCAATCCCAGAAAACTCCTTATTTCAGTAACTGACTTTGGAGACTCCCATTGCAACACTGCATCAACTTTGGAAGGATCCACCGCAATCCCCTCCCTAGAAATCACATGACCGAGAAAACTGACCTTTTTCAACCAAAACTCACACTTGGACAACTTGGCATATAACTTTCGACTCCTCAGAATTTCTAACACCAACCTCAGGTGTTCCGCATGCTCCTCTTCTGACTTAGAGTAAATCAGAATGTCATCAATGAAAACCACCACAAACTTGTCCAAGTACTCACGGAAGATTTGGTTCATGTATCCCATGAATACCCCCGGCGCATTAGTCACACCGAAAGGCATAACGGAATACTCATAGTGCCCATATCTTGTCCTAAATGCCGTCTTCTGGACATCTTCATCCTTGACCTTGATCTGATGATAACCAGACCTTAAGTCAATCTTGCTAAATACTTTAGCACCCACTAACTGATCCATCAAGTCATCAATTCTTGGCAACGGATACTTGTTCTTGATTGTAACTTTATTTAACTGTCGATAGTCTACACACAACCTCATACTACCATCTTTCTTTTTCACCAGCAACACTGGAGCTCCCCAAGGTGACACACTCGGTCTTACAAACTTCTTTTCTAATAAATCTTCAAGTTGCTTTTTCAATTCTGCCAACTCAGATGCAGACATCCTATATGGTGCCATAGACACAGGCTTAGTGCCAGGAACCAGATCAATAGCAAACTCCACCTCCCTCTCTGGTGGTACATCCGGAATCTCATCAGGGAACACCTCAGAAAACTCACGCACTACTGGCAACACATCAATCTTCGCTTGGCCCTCGGCAGACAACGACGCCAACAGAGAAAACAGCTGAACCTCTTCTCTCATCACTCTATGCAGCTGACCCGCAGATAACAAACCAGACTCCTCTTCAAGCGATTCAAAACTCACGGACCTCTCCCAACAGTTGATATGAACATTGTTATCAACTAACCAGTCCATTCCCAGAATGACATCCATTCCACTCAGCGGCAAACAAATCAAATCAATTAAGAATTCTCTACCATATATAGATACAGGACATTTGGCACAAACAGCGGAGGTAGTCACCGAACCCTTAGCTGGAGTATCGATAACCATCTCCCTCAACATACCAGATAAAACAAGGTTTAATTTCTCAACACATGCAGCAGCAATAAAACTATGTGTAGCACCCGTATCAACAATAGCAATAAGAGGGGAATCATTGATATAACACGTACCTCGAATCTCATTCACCACGTCAGACTCAGCCAGAGCGAACACTTTTCCAAAAGACTTCTCCTTCTTGGGTTTTGAGCACTGTGTACTGATGTGACCACTCTCCTCACAATTGAAGCATACTACATCTTTCTTATCACAGTTGAAAGACATGTGTCCCTCCTTCCCACACTTGTAACATCTCTTCTTCTCCTTATTTGGGCAATCTGGACTCTTATGGCCTACTTTCCCACACGTGTAACAAGTAACACTGGCTGCAGCATCTCCCCCACTTCGCTTAGGCCCACCAACAAACTTACCTTTGCCCTTACCAGCAGGCGCCTCATATGGTTTACCGCGACCCGAAAAATTCTTTTGCTTTTCCCTCATAACTCTGGAGAAGGCATCATTGTCCTCCTCAAAAATCCTGGCGCTATTCACTAACAAGGGAAATACACGGATCTGTTGATACCCTATGGCTCTCTTGATATCAGCACGCAATCCGTTCTCAAATTTAATACATTTGGAGAACTCAGCACCCTCTCCATCATAATGCCGGTAAAACTTAGACAGCCCGGTAAACTTTGCAGCATACTCGGTTACAGTCATGCTACCTTGCTCAAGTCTCAGAAACTGAACCTCCTTCTTCCCGCGGACATCCTTCGGATAGTACTTTCTCTTGAATTCCCTCTCAAACGCAGCCCAAGTAACCTCCTCATTGGCAGCCGTCAACCCCTGACTAGTCGTCCTCCACCAGTCATAAGCCTCTTTCTTCAACATATGTGTGCCATAGCGAACCTTCTGAGCATCGGTGCAATCCATAACGCAGAAGATCCGCTCCATCTCACTTAGCCACTCAAGGGCACCATCAGGATTATACCCGCCTTCAAAAGTAGGAGGGTTCTCACGCCGGAACGTAGCCAAACTACGCGTCCCATCACCAATAGCATTGGGTATGTTACCCAGAACCCCAGCAATGGCCTGCAAGGCAGCAGCAAGTGCAGCATCGTTCCGTCCCGCCATTCTAGTACTGCAACAGAAAACAGAAATCAGAAACGAGTAACAAAACTCAATGTTACTCAACTTGACGACTCAACCACCGGCCGGACAGACCGAACTGCTCTGATACCACTAGTGTAACACCCCTTTTCTACCCTTATATTACACGTCATTTATCAGAGTGATCCCTTTCAAAAATATTATTTTCGTTGATAGAAAAGAAATGCTACAACTTCATTAAAAACAAACTCATCAATTGCACTCTTCAAATTTGCGCAACGAAACATCCTTCATGGAAAATCAAATCCTCAAAATTCACATCACAGCGGAATAAACAACAACTCACCAATAACTCTCAAACACGTCTCAAATATATCAATAAGGTCATTAAAGCAACTAATTAAATCGTTTATCAAAATTCACCCACGCCCCCTAGGTGTTACAGTATCAGAGAGCGACACAAAATACCACCCAATAGCTAAAAGGAAGGCAGCAGATCCTTCACTCGTGATTACCTGCAGCGTTGCCACAATAGAGCAACATTCCAAGCAGAAGGGGTGAGAATTTTAACAAAACATAATCAAGCATATGATAGAGTAAGGGAGACAACAGTTCTACAACATCATTATTAACATCACATCATCATCACCACACTCCAATTCACAACACAGTTTGGCAACAAGCCACAATCATGATCATGCATGTAAATGCAACCCCCACCAGGGCATATGCATGATGGTACCATATTCATCACAATTAAGAGGTCGAAGCCTATTCTTCACAGAAGGCCGAAGCCTATTCTTCACGATATGCACATGCCATGAGACTCTATATACACATGTGCATTTCATCAAAAGCACTCACCTGGAGTACTCATCATCATCGTCATCAAACACTCATAGAGTGTATTCGTCACAATTCATCCCAATCACATTACATCATTATTAAAGCCATACTCATAGAGTATATTCTTCACAATTCATCATAAATCATATTACATCATTATCACACATATCATTTTTGAAATTGGGTAGCCACACATTTGGAGTTTAGAAAAACATCCCGTTTTAATTTAGTAAACACCACATCTTATTTGAAAGGACATCACATTTTAAATTCGGTAAACACCACATTTATTAAGCTTGAAAAACACTATATTTGGATTGAGAAAAACGTCACATTTTTGCTAGTAGAAACGTCACCATTCTATGGAGGAATATCCCTTTTGAATTTAAGGAAAACACCGCATTTTTAATTGGGAAAAACTTCACATTTTGTGGAGAAGCATCACATCTACATTGGAGAAAAACTTCACATTTAATAGTGAAAACATCATATTTTTATTGGGAACATGTCACATTTTTAATTAGAGAAAACGGTGTGAAAACAGCAAGAAAAACAGTGGAAAAACAGTGAACAACAGTGGGAAACAATGGCTCGCGCTTGGGGCGCGAGCGGGGCGCGAGCGGGGCGCCAAAGGACAGCAACAACACGCCCAGCGCAGCACGCCTTGCGCCTGGGGGGCGAGTGAGGCGCAGTTGGTCAGAAACAGCTTCACTTGCAGAATTATTCAGATTTCAAAAGTTTTCTAAACCATGTTTAATCATAATCCCTTTTTCACCGTCATCAACATAAAAAAAATACGATTTGTCCATCACACAAATCATCAAAAGGTCACCAATAACATCATCAAATTCACCAACGGAAGATCACCAAAAATTTATCACAGACAATCACCAAGAAATCATCAAGAAAGCATCAACTCCATCAAAATAACCATCAAGATTCATTTAAGAACATCACAATTCATCACGAGAAATACCCATCACTCATCAAACAGAACAATTTACAAATTCTTTCGATTCTCCTCTATATTACGTCATTTTGTATCAATTTCACAACAATACCCAAAAAGAGATTTACAAGACCCTAAGTCATATACTCAATTACGTTAAACCAAAACGCTCACCCTTACCTCGAATATGAATCATCTGAAGAAGACGAGTGGAGGCACGAACAAAATCACAGCAACACAACGATCAGCTCGCAATCCTTCTTCCTTCGAAACCGTCGCCATGCCCACTTCCTTGATCAATGAGGAATCGACACAACGGAGATTAGGGCTCGAAGGCTACAACATTAGGAAAGGAAGAAAAACGACGTGGAAAGGATTAAGAACTCTTACCTAACAAAACTCAAGAAAATTCCTTTCCTTCCTCTTCTCCTCAGCGCCGTACGATGCTCTCTCTCTCTTCTCACTCTCTCAAATTTCGTTTTCTTTCTCTGATGCAAGGAGTGAGGCGCAAAACCCTATCCCCTTAGCTTCAGGAGCCTCAGGAGCGCCTAAGCTATTGGGCTTGGGCTTCCTGGCCATTCTTCACCACCCCTGAGTTGTCAACATCACCCCCAATACTCGTTCCACTTCCTGAACAACGCCCATCATTTTAATTAATTTAATCACGTTTCCAATGAAATTAATAATTCTATTAAATAATTTAATTAAATTATTTCCGGGGTGTTACACAAAGCTAATTCTAAACTGACTCAGTTAACAGACAAACTGAGGGTTAACTTAACTTCAATAAGAAGACATGGGAATGTCTTGCACTTAACCCACTCTGAGGCCTCAGAGAGCCCCATTCACGAATTAAAGAGTGTCAGAAACTTCCCTAGGTCGGTCTTCCTTTCATAAATTCAGAACTTGGAATTTTTTTAGGGACGCTGGTAGCCAGGATCCAAGAAGCAAAAGAATGTAAGGTGGACCCTGACCTGGGTGATCATCTCCTTCATTGTCTTCTTTCTCCATGCTTTAAAAGTTTGCGTCCTCTCCTGTGGGGCTGCGAGAGTGGTCAGTCAAGGACTAGCTTCTCGAGTAACTAACGCTCGAGCTGCTTCCGGAACTGCTGCCGGCGGAGTAGCTCGAACTTGGTGACCAAGCCCTGTGCCTTTTGTCCCTTCGGTGTCCGCTCCTAGCCCTCCTTGGTGGAGGAAGAGGAGGTGTATGTGAAGCGCCTGGGTGCACTATTTTTCCTTCTAGAATCATGGCCCTGATGCAACGCTTCAAGGCATCGTTCTCTGCCTTCGGATTCTCAGTCGCATCGATTTGAGGAGTGTTTCCCCTCGCATGTTCAACATGTCTAGAATAGGGTCTTGCTAGCGCTACGCTCGCGTGCATATCCATGCTTTGAGCAGGTAGGCTCTGCCAAAGATTCTGAGGAGGGTTTTCCGGTCGATTTTTAGGTGGGTTCGGAGGAGGATCATTCGGTGGGTTTGGAGGAGGAATGTTCCTTCCTAAAAGAGGGTTTCTTTCAGGGGGAGAGGGGTCTCCCCTATTGTTTCTGGTGCTGACCATGGTGACGGTGATTACCAAAGAGTTTAGTGGTCCCGAAACAATTTACCAGAGCCCCACGGTGGGTGCTAAATATTAATGCTTGAAATTGTACAACGATGGCTCTACTTTGCGCGTAGTTGTTGACGTATTCGAGTCTCCACGCTGGGAGGTATCTCTGCATAGACACTTTGATGCCTAAGTCAATTTAGGGTAAGGAAAATAAGAGGAAAGCAATATGAGTTTTTAGATCAGAATAGACGTTTGAAAACTTGGGAGTGAGAGCCCCTATTTATAATAAGGTTGTTCCATAAACCCTAGCTGTGGTGATTTTCGCTAATTTTGGGATAACTACTTAGTCTCACAGCAATTATGATCGTAGCGAGATTTTCCGAGTTAATGGTATTGTTGAATTTAGGCATGTTTTGGAAGGGGAGGTCGACATTAGGATTTGTCTACAACTTCTGCCTTAGACTTAGGTGCTCAGTTCCGAGGGGGGCGTATGTGGAATCCTATTCCCATTAGGACCCTGAAAGAGAAAGCATAAATGGAAAGCAAAGATGTAAAAAATTCAAGTAAAATGTACGGGAAATCTGATTATAGGAATAGCAAGAATTAGGATTAGATTAGATATAAACATAGTAGAACCAGAATAAAATTGTGTACAAATCAACAAACGAAAATGAAAATAGAACACTAAAATATCATAAAAGGGATGATACAAGCATGGTGTCGTACTTCTTGTTGGTGTTCTCTCCACGTAGGCGTTGTACAGTCATTCCCTCACAGCATGGTGCCACTGCGATAAGTACAAGTTCTCCATTGTTGCAACAACATTCCGCTCGAGTTCCCCCCACCACTAGTGCAGAAAAGACATTTAGCGTCGGTTATTTTGGACATTTAGCGTCGGTTATCGCCCGACGCTATATGTCGCGATGCTAAAAGTTAGACTTTTAGCGTTGGTTTTTTAACCGACGCTAAATGTCACTTTTAGCATCGGATTTTCAAAAAACCGATGCTAAATCTCCCTTTCATCACTTTTTTGTTGTTTGGAAAATGACATTTAGCATCGGTTATTTGAAACAATCGATGCTAAAAGTCATTTATTGATACATTTAGCATCGATTATTTGAAACAATCGATGCTAAAAGTCATTTATTGTTTCAAATAACCGATGCTAAATGTAATTTTTTGGAAAAAAAAAAGACATTTAGCATCGGGTATTTAGAATACCCGATGCTAAATGTCTCAACAAGTTATTTGTTGAGACATTTAGCATCGGGTATTCTAAATACCCGATGCTAAATGTCATTTTTGATAATAAAAAATGACATTTAGCATCGGTTATTTAGAATAACCGATGCTAAATGTCTGGTTTCTTTTTATATATTGTTGATTTTTATCCAAACCGGAATTTATAAGAACCTGCTATTGTTATGGTTGTCACACAGCCAAAACACAAAACAGAACACGGCCATATTATAACAACCATAACAGAACCCAGCCAGAACACAGCCATATAACATCCATAACAGAACCCATAACACAGCAAGAATTTACACAAAACGGAATTTATAACAGCCAGAAATTACAATTACAAATTGGAACCATAACACAAACCATATAGAAGCAGCACAAAAATTGGAACCATAATAAACCATACAACCATAACAAAGTATTTATGCCCAACGCAAACAATATAGAACTAGTGTATCTAAAACAAAATATTTCTAAAAAGACATTAAACTAATAAATCTAAAAGAGTGTATCCTGTTGTTCTGTACGAATCTTCATAAAGAATTCTGCCCAAAGCTGACGAATCTCCAAAAGTTCCTCTTCGGCGTATGCCTTTGGGTAATTAAATACCTACAAGTTTAAAATTACTCAAACAAATTATATCCAATCAACAGTATAAACACAAACAAATATCCAAACAAAATTATACCTTCTCCCAATTATCAACAACACCGGCACTCAAAATGGTCACCATAAACTTCATCACATAATAGCCACAATGAAAACCATTCCGTTGTATTGGCATCTACACAATTGAATTAACGAAATTAAAGAGAGTATTATATATATCATATATTAATTTACTCTAAATTAAATCAACCCATATTTTAAATTACTTACTATAGGGTACAACCACTTGGTGGTCGATGTAGAATTCCCTTTGACAGCTCTAATAACATAATATAAAATTAGTTATAAAATTTCATCCCAAAGTTCAAATACTACACTCTAAACCATGATAAAAAAAATTAAAACTTACCTGCTAAACATGCCTTTGATTTCTTTGTTCGGTTTGCGGCATAAGGAACACATCCAGACCACAGTATTTTCATTTGGCAGTAGGACAACCAGTTGCCAATGATTGCTGCAACATTGATAAAATTAAAATTAAGCCACACACAAACAAAGGAAAATGAATTACCAATTCGTTGAAATATGCAATCACGTACCTATAGAAAAAAGGAGCAATATATACGAACTTATTGGTGGTCAATTTCACTTGAATATTTTGAAAAACGGTATCCATGGGTATATCCCTCAAGTTAAGCTTATGTTGGCACACAAATCCATATATTTCATCTGTACCTCTTTCAACACATTGACGATACAGATATCTAGTGGCACATAATAAAAACTATCAAGTTTATTAATATATGTAGAAATGTGAGAAATTGACATAATGAAATAAACTTTACTACTTACGTGCACCATATGCTCAAATGGCTTAACTCAAGCCACTCTTCACCGGAAACCATGTAATTGATCTCTTTGAAGGAGACAATGCTGACATGATCTTCATGCTCCAACCTTATCCTAGCATGTCTCTTATCAGCATACCCCGTCATAAGCATCTCTTTCAGCCAATCGATTTGGACCTCCGCCTCCTCCACATTAGATGGTGTGCAGCTAGCCTTAGATTCAAGAGTGGTCATGGGAGAGGGAACCTGAACAGCCGCATTATGACCTCCACATGAAATGGTGTTCCAATGGCAGCAGTCAAAATATCATTCTTTCCTTGCGGAATGAAAGATCCTTGGCTACTCATAACCGTAAGTTCATCCTACAACAAAAACATGTTCACGTGTTACAATTGAATTACTTAAACAAAGCATACTTTTATTCAACTTAGATCCTCACAAATATTTACTTACAATCTTAGATCCAACTGATGCTGACTCCGCCGATACATAAGATCCAGATTTGTTTTTGCGGCCAGCCTTCCACAGCTCATGACGCTCTGGAGATGTAGGCTCCACCTCCAAAGAAGGATCACCAGACTCCTCCTGAATTTTTTTCATTTGATCTTCTTTCAAACTCTTTTTCAACTTTTTATAACTGCCTGGCCCAAATGATGTGGACCACAAGAGCATCGAGATAATCTAATTTTTATTAAAAAAATAGGATGAACTTTATTTTATTTTAATTGTAATAGCCTATACTTTAAGTTTGAAACATGGGTTTTAAATATGTAGGCATGTGCTAAACTAGTGGGCCATTTTTGGGCTTGTATGTGGGCCTTATTTTGCTTGTGTTGCCATGGCCAAACCCTACCTATATAAGGGTTGGTGTTGTTTCATGTAAAGAACCTTTGATCATTTTATGATATTGTGAGAATAGAGAGTGCTTCTCTAGGGTTCTTCTTAGAACCAAATTTGAGTCTTATCAAGAGCCTCTTACTCTTGTGGTGATTCCACCTTGATCTTATCATCCTCTTGGATGTGGCGATTTCTCCGTCTTCTTGCCTAATCTCATTTGTATGTTTCTTTTCCCCTTTATCTTTTAGTCGTATTGGATTCAAGAATTCACTTGGTTAGATCCTAGAATTCACTTGGTTAGATCCTTTATTTGTCATGGAATCAATTAGATTCACATCAAGTGGTATTCAGAGCTAATACTAAGTGTCATTGTCCTTTTGAATCCAGCTAAAAAAAACCAAAAAAATAAATAAATCGGCCGCTTTTGTTCTTACCGTTTTGCATTTTTTTTCGGGCGTTCTTTTCTTTTGTCTCTTGATCTTTATGATTCACGCATGTTAGTAGTGATGTGACACAATTGCATTCATTAACCTTGCAAATCATGTTTCACGTATTCTGTTGTTGGGTTTGTGGACATAATTTAAAGTATGAAATTTTGTGTCGCCAGTACAACGATTTGCGTTTTTCCTTGAAGCTTATTGTTTTGGTCTTTTTGGGGTCAACAATAAATTGTTATTTTGGATTCCACTTGTGTTGTTAGTTGATTCCTATGTGTGGGAAGGTTTACTCAGTTGATTCCTTGCTGTAATCTTGGTCAAATTCGAGTATTTAGCTGCTGGAATTTCTCTGGAAAAAAATCCGGAACTTCATCTTCTTCACTTGCAATAGTTTGATCTAAAATTTTGTTTGCAAACTTGTTTTTGATGTTATTTCTTCTATACATGTCCGATTCTGGAAATTCAAAAGCCTAAATAAATTAAAAAAAAAAAGAAGAATTCAGATATTCAAAAAAAAAACTGAAAAGATAAGTGCTGAAAAAAAGTGATTCTACACAAAAGCACATATAAAAAAAAGCATATACTAAAAAAAAATCCAGAATTGTTCATTTTGAGACATCAATCATTTTTGCATCTTTGTTGCTTCTAATAAACATTGCAAGTTGATTTTAGTATCTTACCATCCACATATTTGAACCACTTAGTCATTTAGTTTTATTCTTTTGTTTTGAGTCGTCTCCTTGTTTATCTATTTGAGTGTGTCTTCCTTTGCTTTTCTTTCTTTTGCGTCTTTTAAATTCCTTAGTTTTGTCTTTGAAGTTTCTCTTGCCTTTGTTGGCCTCTTGAATGATAACTTTCATGTGCGTTTTGTCACAAATGTGTAGAGGTTTTCCACAAACTTGATCGAGACTTGTTTGGTTTGTTTTAAGAACTTGAAGAGTTGCATTAGGGAGTGGAAAAAGGCTAAAGTGAACATTATAGAAAAAGCCATAATTGAGTGACATACACGAGTGATACATTTCTTGAGCGTAAACACTTAGTGAGTGGTGAGGACTTTTGTTTTGGTTGCTTTTTTTTATCATTGTGGTACTTGTTAGCTTGTCGGAATCATGAATAGTTTGGACTATAAAAAAGAATGTGTTACAAACACTCTTAAGAAGTATAAGGTTGGTGATTTGATTCGGAAGATGCATGAGAGGTATGAAGAGAATGTGAGAGAAAAGCATATAAAGTATAAAAAAGAAAGGAGCTATGAGAGGAGAGATAGGGAAAAGGAGAGAAAATATAGAGATTATTTGAGAGAAAATGAGTTGAAAGAAAAAGTTAGCATTCCAAACTTTCATGGGAAGAGTGACCCCGAAGCATATCTTGATTGGGAGCTTCAAGCAGAACAAATTTTCTCTTGTTATGATGTTAGTGAAGAGAAAATGTTGAAGTTTGTTGTGTTGGAGTTTAGAGATTATGCACTTATTTGGTGGGATAAAGAAAAAAAGCTTAGGAAGAGTTGTGAACTTGAGCCAATTGCAAAATGGAAAGATTTGAAGGCCCTAATGAGGAGGAGACGTGTTCCTTCTCATACCCATAAGGAGTTGTGTGACAAATTGCATAGACTTACTCAAGGAAGTAAAAGTGTTAGTGAGTACTTTGAGAAGTTAGAGTTGGCTATGACTAGAGCTAATGTGGAGGAGAATTTGGAGGATACCATAGATAGGTTTCTTGATGGTTTAAATGAAGATATAATGGAGGAAGTGGAGCATCGCCATTTTGTAAAGATTGAAGATCTTGTCCACCAAGCCATTAAGGTGGAAACACAATTGCAAAGAAAGAAATTCTACAAAAGATCCTTTTAAAAATACCACTCTTCAAGTTGGAAGGTCAATTCCAAGAAGGAGGGGCCTACATCCAAAAGACATGATGTCACAACCTCCAAGGGTAAAGGTACAAATTCTAACTCTTCTTCTTTAAACCCTAAGTTAAGGAACATGAAATGTTTTAAATGTTTGGAGTATGGGCACATTGCATTAAATTGCCCAACTAAGAGACTTTTGGTCCTAAGGAAAAATGGTTGCATTAGTTCAAATGAGAGTGAATGTAAGAAAAAACCTCAAGAGAGAGATTTGTTCATGGTTAATAATTTTGTTGGAGCCTATGATAAAAATGAGAATGATTCACAAAGAAATAACATTTTCCAAACTAGGTGTCTCATTCTAGGAAATGTATGTTCTTTGATAGTTGATGGAGGTAGTTGTGCAAATGTTGCAAGTACTAGGTTAGTGTCAAAGCTCAATCTTGAAACTACTCCACATCCTAGTCCATATAAAGTGCAATGGTTAAGTGATCATGGAGAATTAGAGATAAAGAGACAAGTCAAGATATCATTTTCCATTGATAAATATTGTGATGAGGTTTTATGTGATGTGGCACCCATGGAGGCTAGTCACATATTGCTAGGGAGACCTTGGCAATTTGATAGGAAAGTTATCCATGATGGTGAATCCAACAAATACACTTTTGTTCACAATAGGATCAAATTCACTCTTCACCCTCTTAGTCCAAATAAGGCTAAAGAGTACATGTTGGCTTTGAAACTTAAAATAGAAAAAGAAAAAGAAGAGTTGAAAGAAATGAAAAGGAGTGTGGTAAAAGAGAAGCAAAGATAGACCATAAAAGGAATGAAAAGAAATAAGTGAGGAAAAATAAAAATCTCTTAAAAAGGGGGGTTGAGGTCAATAGAGCATTGTTGGTAAGACCTATGCTTAAACTTGAAGGTCCATTTAATTGTTTTTCTTCTTATGCTAACAATTTCCCTAGTGTTGCTGATATCTTTTTGAGCATGCATAGGGATGAATATTCAAGAAAGGTACCCCATGGTTTGGTGCTTTATAGTGCTACTCCCAAATTGCAAGTTTCCAAGGAAAGCCATGTTCTTGAAGAAGTTAATCCCAATGAAGTTTCTTTTGGTTTGACTCCTTACACAAGTGTCAAATCAATTAAGCTTTCTAAATTCATGATGAACAACGTTTGTCTTGCATTGCTTAAGTTTTACTTTTCGTGTGTGTTTGAAAATCTTGCAAATTTGATGATGGGATGGTCTAACTTGTGTTTATTGCCTAAGTTTGAAAATGAGAGTCCTCATGTGGGGTCAATTATTCCTCCAACCTTGAAAGGAGAAAGAAACAATGTTGTTATTTCAATGTTCAAGCAAACAAATGTAACTTTGGTTATAGGTATCTACTCCAAAAAAGGTATAAGTTGCTTCCTAACTTTCACTTTTCATTGATTACTATTGCATGGAGTTGGTTGTTGTTTATCTTCATCAAATGTGTTGATTTTTCCCAATTTCCATTTGACCCCGGTGGTACGTTTGTATTTATTTGAGTTCTTTCTTTATGTAGGATACAACGGAGATCAAATTCGAGGTCGAATTTCTTCAAGAAGGAGGGAATGATGTGGACCACAAGAGCATCGAGATAATCTAATTTTTATTAAAAATAGGATGAACTTTATTTTATTTTAATTGTAATAGGCTATACTTTAAGTTTGAAACTCGGGTTTTAAATATGTAGGCATGTGCTAAACTAGTGGGCCATTTTTGGGCTTGTATGTGGGTCTTATTTTGCTTGTGTTGCCATGGCCAAACCCTACCTATATAAGGGTTGGTGTTGTTTCATGTAAAGAACCTTTGATCATTTTATGATATTGTGAGAATAGAGAGTGCTTCTCTAGGGTTCTTCTTAGAACCAAATTTGAGTCTTATCAAGAGCCTCTTACTCTTGTGGTGATTCCACCTTGATCTTATCATCCTCTTGGATGTGGCGATTTCTCCGTCTTCTTGCCTAATCCCATTTGTATGTTTCTTTTCCCCTTTATCTTTTAGTCGTATTGGATTCAAGAATTCACTTGGTTAGATCCTTTATTTGTCATGGAATCAATTAGATTCACATCAATTGTGTGGTTGTATTTATTATTTTTTTTGAATATTCTTGGCAGCTTCTCTCTTAATTTGTTACAAAGAACAAACACCACCACATATATAACAGATCATTAATGTTTAAGAAACTAAAATATTTGTAGTTAAAACAATACCACAAACTCCTCAGTAATGCGACTATTATAAAATGCAGCCCATGTCTCGGTAGATATGCTGCTATACTTGTAACATGGCTTTTTTTCACCATTTCTATCCCCATTACCAAAGACATATGTTCTGGTGAGAGTTGTCTTGAACTGTCTCCAACAAAGATTGATATGAGACATCCAAGTCTTCTCGAATTTCTTATCGTCGGGAACATCAAATGTTTGCTTTACATCATCCCAAGCAATCCTTTTTGTCTCGTCATCAACTTCACTCCAGCTCATGGGCAATATGCTTATTTTTGTTCGTGCAACCACCCCTAAATAGGTCTTGAATTTGTTAGCATAAGGACCAATAAGATCGCCTTTACTATCAATATCCACTCTATATTTTTGACCAGTTGGGCAACTAGAAGTGAACTTATGTAATGATGTCGGACGTCTAGTATTCTTTTTGGGAGGGTCGGCCCTGGAATCATCCATGATATCTGTTTAAACAAAGGAAACAAATATATCAGTCATTCTATGCCATTTAAGCTCAACAATGAAACATACAAAAGAAACAAACAGTCATTGTCATTAAGTTCACTAGTACATGTTTCATAAATCTGACATATACAAAAGAAACAAACAGTCATTGTCATTAAGTTCACCAGTACAATTTCATAAATCTGTCACATACAAAAGAAACAAACAGTCATTGTCATTAAGTTCACCAGTACAATTTCATAAATCTGTCACATACAAAAGAAACAAACAGTCATTGTCATTAAGAACAAATCTAAACTCCTTCGTATAAAATTCCTTCATTATGATCATTGCGAGTGGCATGTTCATCGTCAACTTCATTGTCACGTATCATATCCTCCATTCGATCATCCATATCTTCATCGACTTTCTCTCCTTTGGACACACTTGGGTAGTCGGTTGATTCACCATGCCATATCCATGTGGTATAATTGGGACAGATCCCATAAACAAAGAGATGATCTCGTATTACATTTGGTGGTTGTGGGGCTCGATTCACACAAAAACACCAAGGGCAGGAAAAAGTTTTGGGAACATCAGTTTTGGGAACACCAATTTTGGGAACACCAATTGTCTCACTCAGACGATTACTTTGCATCCAACTACGATCCATGACTACACTCCAAAATAATACACCAAGTATTGTCAAAACAAAATCAACACTAGATTCCAGAGAACAACGACCAACAATTTGGCCAATGTTTTTACACCCCAAGTCAAGAAAACAATCATTTTCCTCCAAAAGTCATATACTATTGCTATTGCTAACACACTTCCATCACACAGTAAGTTGCAAATAATGAATCAGGAAACTTGCAAATAATGAGTAAACAATGAATCAATGAACATAAAGATAGAACACACAGCAACCAAGAGGGAGACTCACAAGTTCAGTAGGTGAATAGGTGATGAGGGTGAAATTTTTTTCACTGTGATAGACTATGTTCAACACAAAAATGACAAATCAGAAAAATTAAAATTAGGGTTTCAAATTAATCAAACCAGAGAAGAATACGAACCAGGTGCGACGACGGAGAGGCTGTCCTTAAGAGGAAGCCGTTTTGAAAATTTAGGGTTTCGAATATCCTTCCACTGAAACGAGGGCGAGGAAGGCGACAGTGAGCAAGGCGACAGCGAGAGTTGAGAACGGTGAGAGCGTCGTGTTCGTCGAGTTCAGAGAGTGAGAGTGTCGTATTGTTGACGGCGAAGAAGAGTGAGAGCACCGTCTTCGATTTCAAGCCCCAAAATAGGAGTGATGGCGAAGAAGGCGACGACGAGAGCAACGGTGACGACCAGAGCAACGGCGACAACGAGGATGATGGAGGTTCAGAGAGAGAGCGAGAGAGCCTTGAGAGAGTGAGACAATTCAGAGAGTGAGAGTGAGAATGCAAAGACTAGTGTGTATGCGATGGAAGAAGTGAAAAAAAATAAAACATGACCTGTAGCGTCGGGTGTTTAAACACCCGATGCTAAATGTATTTTCCTTTAGACATTTAGCATCGGTGGTTTAAACACCTGATGCTAAATGTCTAGAGCAAATACATCTAGCATTGGGTGTTTAAACACCCGACGCTAAATGTATTTTCCTTTAGACATTTAACATCGGTGGTTTAAACACCCGATGCTAAATGTCTAAAGCAAATACATTTAGCATCGGGTGTTTAAACACCCGACGCTAAAAGTAGGCGCGAAATATGAAATCTTCCATTTAATTGCAAAAATGCCACCGGTTCAACATTTAGCATCGGCTGTTCAAACAACCGATACTAAATGATGCTTAATAATGTCTTTTTTCCACTAGTGCACCACTCTTGATCACATTTTGTAATCACTCCCTTTGGATTTTCCGGTTACTACAGAATGTAAATGGTCTAATACTATCATGAGAAATGTTAGTTGAACACCTATTAGGGACACTTAAAATTAATAACATTTTAGGTTGGTAATGCAATTCAAACGTGTTTAATCATTTTGAATAATAATTACATCAAATGTCGCAACTTGGTAACCATCAAATGAGATTCATGAACCACGAGTTTGAAGGTTATTAACTAGAGTTTTTAGGCGTTTAGCTACGTTAGGATTTGAACACGTAGAAATTGTAGTTAATCACGTTTAAATTTGTGATTAATATAGTTTAGTAAACAGTTAATAAGTTATGATACTTGATATATTCATTATCCAAATCCAACACTTCATTAACCACAAGTGTAAACTGGGCTAACCAATTTATAATGTTGTCGATTTTATGTATCCCATATTACCATATTATTAGTTATCAAATAACAAATGCAATGATAACTAGGGGAGACGGCTTATTCGTTCAGAAAAGAAAATCTGAGATGATACACAACTCTTGTGAGAATATCTGCTGCAGAAGAATAGTGATTTGTGTTTTTCTTTTAATTTTGGTACAACAACCCTGTATGAACAGTAGAACTGAAGAATGGCAACCAAATAACATTGGATTGGATACATCATCATCATGTCAAAATATCCTAGGCTTTGCAAATCTGTCTAAAATATGTTGATAACCTTAACCATGATTTGTTGTAATCTTTTGAGTTTCACCATCTGCGACGCCTTTTTCCATAAAAGTATGCAAATGCAGCTATTGATGCAGCAATAATGACCCCAGCTGTAGCATGCCAAGCATGTAATGGTCTTTCCAAAAGTAGGTCAGAAGAAGTGCTTATCTCAATTGGCGGTGATGCCGCCACTGGTTTCTGACTAACTGTAACTGCAAACCCCAAACCCTGTCTCTCCAACTCAGTCAAGTCATCAATTGCTGGCCTTAACCTAGTGGCCTTGTCTATTGCTGCGTACTCTTCTTTAGTTCCACCTTCGAGGAAAGCCCCAACAAGATGACCCTTGCTAACCCAGTATGCTCCAAATGTGCTACTTGAGAAATCTCCATAATAAACAACTTCCCCAACATTATCCCCATAAAATTGCCAAGATAAAGTGAAGACTCTGGAGTAGAAAAAAGGAAGGTAATCAAATTCGCCTGTTTTGTCTGGTTCCATTATGGCAGCAACAGCATGTCTTGCAGATTTCCTTGCTGAATCGACGTGCTCCAGTCTACGTGTTTCCCCAAATGCTTTGACAGGAAATGTTGCAACATCTCCAATAGCATAGACTGAGCTGTTGCTTGACTGCAACATTCCATTTACTTTGATTCCACCTTTTTCTAAAGTAAGTTGACCTTCAAACAAACCTGTATTTGGACGTATGCCAATTCCCACCACAACCATGTCCACGGATACCTTCCTTCCATCTCTAAGATTAACAGCCGTAACCTGTAAAAAACAGGTCGAGTTTATCAAAGGCATGACACACAACCATAGTCAAATCTCTTGATATTTTTTTTAATCATGTTTACTTAGGATATCCATAAGGTTGGTTGTCTTCAACCCTGTGAACCAGAAAATTTTCCAATGGACATGTAAGAACCCTGACAAAATCATTACAAGGATATTGGAAAAGGTTTTGCAATTTCAACCACCAATACCGCTAACGAATACTGGTAAGAAAAAAAGCCTTTTTCTTCAAGGCAGAGTCACCAATGGTTTCTCTTAAAATTTTCCTCTATCTCTTCTTATTAAGCTATCCTGAAAATTATGTAACTCTTATTACAACAGCCTCTTCTCCTTATATCACCAAAAAGTCCTAGGAGAGAAAATTCAAAAAATAAAATTAAGTACCTTTCTATTGGAGTCGAAATCAAATGATGACAACACAGTTCCCTTAATGAAGTTCACTCCTCTTGATTTATAATAATCTTCATAGTAGCTTGAAATCTTTGGGGTAAATAAACGAGCCACTGTAAAATAAATCAAATATTGAAAACCATTGTTAACATATTTATCACGTATACATTTTTAGTTGATAGGTAACGTTTAAACTAAACTACTTACTGCAATGTGCTTCTGGGAAAACCATTGTTGCATTTATTTTGTTGATCACTAAAGATGCCGCACACTCCATCCCAATGTATCCACCACCAATGACAACGGCATTCCCTCCAGGACAAGATTGCATAGCATTAAAAAGCCTATCTGCATCTGCTATATTTCTTAAATAGCACACATTTTCTGCATCTGATCCACTCACCCCAAATTCTTCTAGCTTCAAAGCCTACACTTGAAATTGCACACATGTTTAATATATTTATTTTAAAAAAGCTAAGAGTCCAATGCATAAGCGCATTGCTGAATTCATCTTCAATTATTCCATCACATTTAGCATCTTCACAAAGAAGGTGAGTTGTTTCTCAGTTTAAAGTTCCTACGGCCCCATAGTTTTCATGTCTTTTAAGGGTGATAGTTTTGAATTACAAATGCTAAAAACCATAAAAATAGAAAAATGACAAGAAATATACACCAAATTGCCAAACCTTCTTTCTTTTGTTCTATGAAAAGCATTAGATGCATGCAATTTAACAAGATAAACTGATTCTTTTAAGCACGAGATTTCTAAGAGAGAATTGTTTCAATACCCGAGCACCAGTAGCAACAATGAGAATTTTGTAACTAATGGTCTCCCCAGTTGCTGTTAATAGTGTTTTACGTTTCACATCAGCAGACTTAACTCCAGTTCCAAGAACTAATTCAATTCCTGAAAACGAAATAATAGCAACTACTTGAATTAGATATTCCGCACACCCTAGAATTTACAATAAAGAATAACTTTTTTACAGAAATAAGTACCATTTACTGATGGAAACTTCTATACACCTCATATTTTATAAGAATGAATAGGGAAAATCTTCCAAGAATACAGCACATACTTGCAGATTTTCGAGGATCAGAAACCTCTCTGCCTTAAGGTCCCAAATTCTTACTAAACGACTCTCTATCTTCCCTCTCAACCCCTCTTCTTATTGCAACCCCCAACTAACTAAATGACCGATTTTAAGGAGACTATTTATCCATACCAACCAAAATTATTTAAAATGAAAACTTACTATCTGGAAGGATACATGAATCCGTACTACCAATTGCAATGATAAAAAATCATGGATATATTTAATTTGGCTCTTTAAGCTACACAGTCTTCGACCTACTTTACATAGCTGGTCCTGCAACCTTAAATAAAATATCCCTCATAAAAAAAAGAACACAAATAATAAATGATAACACTTGGCCACATACGATATTCAGAAGTGAAATTTAACTTCTTCAATTAATCCCAACAGATATATTACTGTCCACAAATAAATTGCTCATGTGCTTAGCCACCCTCTGGTATGCAAGTGGAGATGATCAAACAAGATAAGTTTAAAACAGATCAGTGATCAAATCAATAATGCTAAGCAAGATAAAACAAATACCAGGTATGGAAAGCGCTCAATAGAACTCATCTCAATGCAGAAAGGAAAGTAATTTTGCTATATTACCAAACGAAAACGTCAAATCATGATGTAAAATAGTATAATTACCATGTTCTTTATACCATTTTGGAGTGAGCCTTTCCTCATTTGCTCCAACACAAGTATGAAAGGATGGAAGCCGTGCGGCAGCTGTGGGTTACAAATTTTAGCAACCAGAGATTACTTAAACTTTGCAAACAAAGAGAAAGAGAAAATATGGAGCACAGAAAGGCAATGCAGAAATACTATATTTGAACCATGAGGCAATGAAGCATTTTCATCCCTCTGTTGCAAGTATAATACCACACAGAGAGCCAAAACTACAAAACATAGTTATTGGAACCAAAAAGTAAACAGAAAATATCAAGACCGCAACATTGAATTTCCACTTCAAACAAAATTACCCCCAACTAAGTACGATAACTTGGCTGCAATATTCAAATTTCAGAAGTCAATGAATTTGCAATTGCCATATAATAATCAAAGAGGGATATTTAATTCAATGAAACTCTTGATTAACTCCATTAGATTGTTCATAAAAGAGAAATGGATCAAGTTGCAAAAGAAGGGGCTCAAATAGGTCGAAGAGGGTCATTTTATGAACCAGTATTTCACAAGATACTCGCAGTAGAAATTCAATACTCAAAATAACCTGTTTGATAGAGAAAAATTCACACCTTCTGGAAGCAAAAATCCTTTGCTCAATGCGGGTCTTTCATAAGGAGCAACCTGAGAGAAACCTTTATCAACATTTATATATTTACCATTACCACCACTATAGAAAGAAGAAAACAAATTATCTTGTTCTATAATCAGAAGTTCACTTTAATGGAAAAACAAACCCTCAATTTACTACTCAAAGTATCACTTTCTCCATCTAGTCAGTCCTAAACAATGAAAGTTGATTAAATAGTCCTAAAGTTTAGATCAGTCCATCAATTTAGGCCGAGGCAGCAAAGTTCAGAGACAAAAATGATAGACAGTGTTAGGTTCCTAGCCGAACCAAAGCTAGCAATAGGGAAATTATGCCCTCGTAATTTTATTTATGAACCAGGAAAGAATTGCACAAGAGAGACTACTCTCTTCACACTGGCATAACCTAGTTTACAACTACAAAAAAAAATGATCAAAAGCTGCCTAGAACTGTTAGTCATGCCTCTATTTATAACAGATAAATGGCAAGAGAAAACAGTTATACAAGCTAACTAACTAACTAACTAAGAGAACAACCTAACGTCATTCTAACCATTTATTCCCTAACAATATAGATTATTTAATGAGATAGAATAAGAATCTTCTCTGTTAGAGAAGCTGTTCCTGTACCTACATCCACTGTGGGTCTAACAGACAGAGATAAACTTTATCGATTATTTAATAGGTTTTTATAATTTAGGAACTATCTAATAAGGTTCCATAATTTAGGACTAAATAGAAGAGATTATATATTGACTTTTAATGAAACTACTTGAAATCGGGGGAGTTGACAATCAACAGTGGAAAAACAAAATCAAAGACTTCAAATTTTGTGGTTTAATTCATAAATGAAGCAATCAAAGACTTAAAAGAAAAAGGTTATTCTTACTGGTTCATAAATAAAGCAATCGAAAACATAAAAGAAAATGGTTATTCTTACTGGTTCATCAGAAATAATACAAAGTTCGCCATGAGAGACCCCTTTTCTAACGAATTCAAGAGCAGCATAGCCAGCAGCGACACCTCCACCGAGAATCACGTACACGAACGCTCTTCCCATTTCTCAAAACTCCTCTTCCTTCACATACACACAAACAAAACCCCTTATCTTATTTCTTTATTTTATTTATCTATCTATATCGTCAATTCAAAATCAAGGGTGCTAAAATTTTTGGGAGCGCTTTCTTTTCTTTTAAGGAACTCCCACAAAAAATTTGTAGATCAAGCAAGGAACGGGCCCCATAATGAATGCAATGACGAATACGCCAACGATAATTACTATATTTACTGAAATACCCCTGAAATATGTCCCTTTCCTTTTGTTTTTCGTGGGTCCCGTCCTAATTGCAGTTACAAGTTTTTTGAAAGTTTGTTTTAAGGTTTTTTCTAGGTTGCCCTTTTGTGGATAGTCTACCGCACCAATACAAATTAGCCACGTGCAATCCACTAACTATGTCAAGTATATAAAACTTCATTTTACAACTTTTATATATTTGTTGTTCGTCAAACTCTCAGGTCCTAGCCGTGGGTTCGGCCAAAGGTTTGAACAAGTGTTTTGATTCCTCTGTTCTTCAAGCGATTGCGCCAATGAGGGAACTCTGCTCCTTGACTGTGGGTATCCTGACTCCTCTAGAAAGGGTCGGGTTGAGTGAATGGGACGCGAGGGTTGGATTATACTACTGGCTAATGCATAAAAATAAAGATAAAGTGCGATAAAACAGATAGATAAAATAAACGTAGAGTTTTAGATTGATTGGTGTGTGTCTATTCTGTACAATTGCTTTTTTATTTATATACATAGGCCCTCGTCGGCCACTACCATAGCCAATATTTGTCTACCGTTGGATCAATCTAAGATCAACGATTATCATCGTTCCTAAGCCCTAAAGAGGCGGAGTAACCACCCACGATCTTACTAGCACGGTTAGTGGGGTGAACTCCCTCACTCCGCTTTTCAAGGCATCGCTCTTTCGCTTGAACTTTCAACTGCTCCCACGTTCTGTCTTCGTGCTCCCTCTTACTTGCCTTCCAAGCAAGCCTGCCTTACCTCAGCCACTTGGCTTGCTCAGCTAGCTTTCGTCCTCGGGTAGTAACTTAGGCACCCGAGCCCACCTCGGTCGTGGCACTCTATAGGCCGAGGCTTTGCTCTCCCTCGGCCTTGCTTATTGCTCCTCGGGCTAACCCCTCCCTCGGAGAGTTGTCTTGTGGTATTCCCCGAGGGCTTCTCTTGCATTCTTCTCTTTGGCAAATATCTTCCGAATATTTGTCTAGTGGCCTACCTCAGCACTTCAATTCCACTCCCTATCTTCACCCGGCCCTTGGCCTACGACTCAATTATTTTTGGGTGTTAACAATATCATTTTTGTTATTTATATTTTTGCCTCATATTCAATTAATGAGTTTTTATGTTCCCAATCAAAAAATTTAATGACTTTTTAGGATTTTCATTTTTTTATAAGAAATATGTATGTATATATTAATTAGGCGGAGCACTAGGGGTACTCCAACCCTATACAATGTAACTCAAGTAGAAGACTTAGCAAACTCAATACAAGAAATTGGGGAATTCCACCAATCAGAAATAGATACACTACCCATTATACCCACTTTCCCCATCAACCATCCCCACGAGATATGCTTAATCTTATTAACAACTTTGTAGCATTCTTCCAACAACCCTTCAAATACCATATTATTCATTTCTTTCCAAATAGTCCACATAGTAGCCATCCAAAGCATAAAATAAAGCTTGATATTGCTGGGTTTCCTACTCATATGTTCGACTTTTGTACCAAAATCCAAAAAATGCTGAATTCCATCCACCTCTATAATTTCATCAATCCACAACCAAACATATATGTCTTTCCAAACAGCTTTAGCTAATGAACGGTGAAAGAAAATATGCTCTACAGATTTATCAATACCTTCACATCGGATGCACCAGCTATTATTAACAACCACATTCTTTCTGATTAAATTTACCTTTGACGACAACCTGTCCAAAAATACCCCCCAACAAAACAACGCCACTTTGGAGGGCACATGAATTTTTTATACAACAGATAGAATCTCTACTATATGACTACTCAAAGAATTATGATTCACCAAATCTGATGGCCTCCTTGTTGTGGAAATTGGCCATTTCTTTGACTTTCAGTATAGATTCTGGTTGTGACTTATATTTTTGTATTTTTGGGTTTAAGATGGATGGAATATGGGAAAGAAATGATATGAATTTTGTGGGTTATGTGATGGATAATCTTGGAACAGATTTAAGCTAAACAAAAGAAATAAACTCTTGTTTAATACGTGAAGAAGATGGGTGTGAAGGTTAGGGGCGCCACCTTGGTCTAATCCAAGACAAGGATAAGCCTATGAATGTGAGGATCACCACAAGAAAAAAGAATTCTTGATAAGATCGAATAAACGGGTCCAATCCAGAACCAAAGAGTATGAACTCAAAATCTTTGATAAAGTCTTTGTTCGAATTTCATTGACACTTAAACTCCCTATTTATAATAAGGGAGGTTCTTGCTGAATACAAAGGGAAAGAAATAAAGGGTATCCAAAAATTACAAGAATACTAGTCAAAACAATTGCAAGAAAATATCCTAGTTGATTTGGCATTCAATTCGCCATTAATGATTAGGATCTTGCTTTTCCTTTTTGCTCTAATTGTCTTTGATGTGCCATAAATGACTTGGATCTTGTAATTCCTTTTTCCTCTGATTGCCTTTCTTGATTAGCAAGTTTGCCTTCCTTGATCAGCAAGTTTGCTTGATTAGCAAGTTTGTTGACTCCATCAACTCACAATAATATGTGCCACACACACCACTTGAAGTGGATTAAACACACTAAAAAAATAACTTGAAATGAAATAACTTAGTGTCTTCATCCCAAATATATCAATTGGTCACATGCACTTTTATCACAACTTCAAAAAAAATTAGGGTAATTAAAATTGAACAGCAAGCCCATCGTAGGTTCTCATCATTCTCTCCTTCTTCGAGAGAATTCGACCTCGAATTCCTTACTGCAGTCCTCCAGGGTCAAAAGTAAGTCTAACGAACCCATCACATGTAACTTTCACAATAGGGAAATTTCCAAGCCCATTGGTTGAATTTGAGTGACTTACTTCCTCTTCCGTTTCTTGGTCATAATTAGGTTTCCCAGACTCCCAATTTTTTCCACCCCTGAAAAATAGTTTCCTTCATTCACTTTGTTCTCTTCATGACATAAAGAAGAAATGTTAGGCAATTGAATAATATTAAAAGAATCCCAACACTTGACCACACAAACCAATTTAGAAGAAGGTACTAGTATAGTTGTATGGCATGACTTCCCAATGTTATTCTCTTTCAATTCAATGGAAGCATTGCATTGTTCCTTTGGAAGCACTTCTGTATTTGTCTTCTTGCAAGCTTCTTCTTTTGGAATGTCATCCAAAACCTTCTTGATAATAAAATCATCAAAACTGGGAAAAAGGTTAGGATTATAACAATAATCGATAATAACATTTTTATCCTCTATTTCTTTTTCTCTCATTTCCTCTTTTTTTCCACACTCTATTTCTTTTTCTTTTTCTTTTTCTATTTCGTTTTCTTTTTCTTTTTTTTCTTTTTCACACTTTTCTCTCAATTCTATTTGATCATCTCTCGCCTCACTTGGACTCAGAGGAACAAGTATGATCCTTTTACCATGATGCACAAAAGAATATTTGTTGGTATGCCCTTCATGACTAGCCTTCTTATCAAATTGCCAAGGCCTCCCTAACAATACATGACTAGCCTCCATAGGCACCACATCACACATCACTACATCCTCATACCTACCAATTGAAAAACACACCTCAACTTGTTCATTCACAATCGTTTCAACATTATCATTAAGCCACTGAAGTTTGTAAGGCTTAGGGTGAGGTGTAGTTACCAAATGAAGTTTAGAAACTAAACGTGTGCTAGCAACATTAGTAAAACTTCCTCCATCAATAATTAGAGAACATACATTTTCTTGCACTACGCATCTTGTTTGAAAGATATTCTCTCTTTGAGTTGTATCCTCCTCCTTCACGAAATTTCCTAACAACCTCCTCACCATGAGAAGTTCGCCAATAGGAATATCTTCTCCACTCATTTTTTCCTAAGAAGTCATGCAATAAAAATGGTAAACAAAACCAAGAATTGCTTAAACAAAGGTCCAATTTGAACCTTGCTCTGATTACCAAATGATGGCCTCCTTGTTGTGGAAATTGGCCATTTCTTTGACTTTCAGTATAGATTCTGGTTGTGACTTATATTTTTGTATTTTTGGGTTTAAGATGGATGGAATATGGGAAAGAAATGATATGAATTTGGTGGGTTATGTGATGGATAATCTTGGAACAGATTTAAGCTAAACAAAAGAAATAAACTCTTGTTTAATACGTGAAGAAGATGGGTGTGAAGGTTAGGGGCGCCACCTTGGTCTAATCCAAGACAACGATAAGCCTATGAATGTGAGGATCACCACAAGAAAAAAGAATTCTTGATAAGATCGAATAAACGGGTCCAATCCAGAACCAAAGAGTATGAACTCAAAATCTTTGATAAAGTCTTTGTTCGAATTTCATTGACACTTAAACTCCCTATTTATAATAAGGGAGGTTCTTGTGAATACAAAGGGAAAGAAATAAAGGGTATCCAAAAATTACAAGAATACTAGTCAAAACAATTGCAAGAAAATATCCTAGTTGATTTGGCATTGAATTCGCCATTAATGATTAGGATCTTGCTTTTCCTTTTTGCTCTAATTGTCTTTGATGTGCCATAAATGACTTGGATCTTGTAATTCCTTTTTCCTCTGATTTCCTTTCTTGATTAGCAAGTTTGCCTTCCTTGATCAGCAAGTTTGCTTGATTAGCAAGTTTGTTGACTCCATCAACTCACAATAATATGCGCCACACACACCACTTGAAGTGGATTAAACACACTGAAAAAATAACTTGAAATGAAATAACTTAGTGTCTTCATCCCAAATATATCAATTGGTCACATCACTTTTATCACAACTTCAAATAAAATTAGGGTAATTAAAATTGAACAGCAAGCCCATCGTAGGTTCTCATCAAAATCCATGATAAGAGTATAGCAAGAGCTTACCGTGAATAATTTGGATTTGTGAGCACTCCACTTCCATATATCATGTGCATCCATCACCATCGGTACATCTAAAAGAATAGTCCCAAATATTGCCATTCCTCTTGTTCTTGTTGTTGGAGTTCTCTTGACCATTGCAAATTCCACTTCCACCGACCCCTTTCCCAAAAGCCTGCATTTCCCACGAACATATCTTGATAACTAGAAATTACATACAAATTCGGGAATACCACCCACTACAAAAAAACGCTTATTAGCGAGGAAATTAGCGAGGGAATTTTTAGTCCCTCGCTAATTCTGTCATTAGCGACGGATTTTTAGGTTCCTCGCTAATTAGCGACGGCTTTTTCAGTCCCTCGCTAATTCCCTCGCTAATTTCTGACAGTTTTCAGATGATAGAACTTCGTGCAGGTGTTTAGCGACGGAATTTTCTGTCCCTCGCTAATTCCCTCGCTAATTTCTGACAGTTTTCAGACGATAGGACTTCGTGCAGGTGTTTAGGGACGGAATTGTCAGTCCCTCGCTAATTCCCTCGCTAAATTTTTGACTTTTCAGCTTATTTATCCTCTCACACACACTGTTCTCTCCTACTCTCCTCACACTCTTCTCTCTTCTTCTCTCCTCACACTCTTCTTCTCTCCTCACTCTTCCACCACCACACCACCACCTCCTCACACACTCTTCTTCTTTCTTCACTCTTCCACCACCACCTCTTCACACTCTTCTCTCTCTACCCTAATAGCCTTCACCACCACCACCACCACTCGTTTCTCTTTCTTTCTCTCCTTCTCCCTTAGTATTCTCCTTCTCTCTACCATAATACCCTTCACCACCACCACCACCACAACCACGATCACCACCACCACCACCACCACCACCACCACACCACCACACCACCACATAGCTCATTTCTCTCTCTCTCTCTCTCTCTCTCTCTCTCTCTCTCTCCTTCTCTCTCTACCCTAATACCCTTCCCCACCACCACCACTTCCACACCACCACCACCACACCATAATAATAATAATAATAATAATAATAATATTAATAATATTAATAATATTAATAATAATAATAACTATATAAAAAAATAGGCTGATATAAAAAAACTGTGGCTGTCAGACTTAGCGACGGAATATTCCCTCGCTAATTAGCGAGGGAATTAGCGACAGAATAGTCCCTCACTAATTAGCGAGGGATTTAAATTCCCACTAGCGAGGAGTGATTTAGCGAGGGACTGATTCCGTCGCTAATGGGAATTAGTGACGGATTTGGGGCATTTAGCGAGGGAAAAATCCCTCGCTAATGGGAAATTTTTTTGTAGTGACCTTCAACGGAGAGGAACCTAACCATTGATGATGCCAAAAAAGAATAGAGGAACCATCCCCTAAGGTACACAACACATTGCATTATGAAAAAAATTCTGACTTGATATGAAATCACCACCCAACAACATCAAATCCCTCCACCATAATGAGTCTTTTGGACCCCAAGTGCGACCCAGAGTACAAGTGTTCTTTATCAATAACTTGCCATATCTAGAAGAAAGTAAATCCTTCCACAAAGCAACATTATCAAAAATATAACTCCATTTCCACTTAGCTAGTAGAGAAATATTGAATGCTTCTAGATTCTTCACTCCTAATCCACCCTCCTTCTTTGGTCTACAAACATCTTCCCATGCCAACCAACAAAATTTCCTTTCATCATCATGTGAACCCCATAAAAAGTACCTCTGAATTTTTTTGAGATCCTTGATGACTACTTTAGGAGCTTTATAGAATGAAAAGAAATACAAAGGTAAACTAGCAAGAATAGAGTTAATCAAAGTTACCCTTCCACCCATGGACAAATGGCGGCCCCTCCAAGATGACAATCTAACCCGCATCAAATCCACCAATGGCTTCCAAGTACTTTTTCTCCGGGGATCAGCACCCACCGGCACTCCCAGAAACTTGAAAGGTACTTCCATGGTACAACATGAGAGGAAAACTGATGCTGATTCCAAAAAGCCATCGTTTAGATTCAACCCAATCAACTTGCTCTTGTGAAAATTAACTCGCAAAACTGAAACAAGCTCAAAACACCTAAAGATGGATTTGATGCTCCACAGGTTTTTCCACGACCCCTCGCCCATCAATATAGTGTCATCTGCAAATTGTAGTAATGACAGATCCATTCCTTCTGACACCTGATATCCATCAAAGATACCAATCTGAACCGCTTTATGAAACAAGCCAGATAGTCCCTGAGCCACAATAAGAAAAAGAAAAGGAGATAAAAGACCGCCTTGTCTTAAACCTTTGTGAACTATGAATTCCTCCGTGGGACTCCCGTTAACCAAGACTGACATAGAGCTGGTCGAAACACAAGCTTGCATCCACCCTATCCACTCCTCATCAAAACCCATCCTCTTCAACATATACATCAAGAAATTCCAAGAGACTGAGTCGTATGCCTTCTCAAAATCGACTTTGAACAACAAACATTCATCCTTCCTTCGTTTAGCAAGATCTACCACTTCATTAACTACTAATACACCATCCAAAATCTGCCTACCAGAGATAAAAGCTGACTGACACGGATAAATGATTTTTGCTATCACCTTCTTCATTTGATTTTCAAAGACAGCTCTTTGTTCTTCTTCTTCAAAGTGATTTTTGCTCCATGTTTTTTAACTCTATGTTCCTTACACTGGATATTCAGTTTTGCTACATCTGTCAAATATTTACGCAAACGAAAATTGAACGCTAATTTGAGTGAAAATTAACCCACTATCCTTGAATTATGGGATCTAACCCATATCCTTGAATTTTAGGAAGACTCGTATACCCACTATCGCAGGCAAATTCTTCTATCTGTTGTTAACAAAGCAAACGTATATATCCTATAATATTTATTTATTAGCTAATTTGATCCTTGAAATTTCACAAAAAATCAATTTGGTCTAGGACTTTTGCAAAAGTGTTTCAATTTAATGTATCCGTTATATCAATTTAGTCCCTCTATTTTGCAAAAATATGACTAAAGTTTAAAAGTCAGAGACTATAAGTAGATATATTGTAAATGTGAGCAATTAAATAAACTTTTGTATGATTTCATCGACTAAATTGACTAATAACTCTATTTAGAACATTCGAAACACTTCTCTCAAAAAATTTCGAATTTTTTAACAAAGTGAACTCAATATATATTTTTCAAGTAACGAAAGCACAAGAAACCATGCTTAGCTGTGTCAATCTCCATACCCTGGTTGATAACTGAACTATAAAATTTTTTAAGGCAAAATATCTCCCGAAGTCCTTTAACTTATTTTCAGGTAATGAATGGGTCTCTCATGTTCTTTTTTTGTAACAAATAAGTCCCTTATATTTTAAAATCGTTGCATCGTTACCTTTTTTTTTGTAATTTCCGTTTAACTCTGTTAAAAAAAAGCTTAAGTGGCTGACAATGCTGACTTGGATGTTGATGTGGCTAAACGGTGATGATGTGGCAGGTCCACCTACGATTTTAATTAAAAATTAATTAATTATTCAAAACAAAATAACCACTCTGTTACTATTCAACATCTTCAACCTCACGATAATCCCCCAATTCCCCTAATTATCTTCTTCAAACCCATATCCATGTTTCCAGATTATCTTTTCAAATTTCCAGATTTGTATAACATAAACAACACAAGAAACACAAAACGAAAATCCAGAACACAAACGTATTACCGAAAACACAAAACGAACATCAGATTTGAAGAACAGAAACAAAAAAAATCCAGAACAGCAAAACGAAAATCCTTCCACACCTTCAGGAACTATGATTCTGAATCAAAATTGAACACTTAAACCCTAAGTGTTAGACATGTGTTACTCTTGGGCTAACCATGTTGTACCTGATCAAGTTTAGGGTTATACCAGTGTTGGTTCTAAACACTATTAACCTAGTCAGAAGAAGCATTAGACATGTTAGAACCAGGTGGTCCAGGAACGATGATCTAATTAATGTTAGAACACATGTCTAAACTTCTAGTCAAAAGTTTATCTTCCATCAGAGTGCACATGTGGTCAGTGTTCAAAATGACAACAATTTGTGAAATTGGGGACCAAAAATACATTTAAGCCTTTAATATTTATCAAAATTTTGAGAAATTTTATATTCAATATTTTTCTAACAAAACTATTATATTTAGTAGTTAATATAATTAATTTCATAAAAAAAATGTTTTTGGTATAAACCGGGGATCCTTTGCACGCAACTGCAGAGACTAATCCCTCGAGCCAGGTGGGACCACAATGGGTGGCAAAGCTCTCCCTCAAGAGATTTAACAAAAAAATTAATATAATTTTAGTTTTTTTAATTTGAACTTAATATAATTTATGTTTTACATATTAATGAAATGGTGAAATTAGTTTATAAGAGAAATTAAAAAGTTGTAATTCATATATTTGAGTAAATTTGTATTTAATACTAAATCTCAAGTCTCTAACAAGTATCCTTTACAAATATATATAAAAGAAATTAAAGAGACAGAGGGGAAGTAGGGAGCATGCGGAATGCTAAACAAGAAATAAAAGTGTAGAATCAAAATAACATAGATAGATAGTTAGGAGGCAAATCCTTCCATATAAGCCAGTAAACTGTCTATGAGTTACAGAGATTGAAGATTGAAGAAGATCTTACAAGATTGGAAGAAGAGATTGAAGAAGAAGTGAGCTTACAAGTTGCTCTGACTTCTCACTAAGCTAGAGAGAGAATTATAATTGGGGAGTGGTGGAAGCGTGTCCTCTAACAAAGCCTAAGCACGCTTATAAAGATTGAAATTGAAATAGTAACCGGTTACTAACCGGTAGGAACAGTAAAGGACTACTGTTTGGAATCCAATGACTGTTGACTTGAACTGTGCACTTAGGTGACCTGTACTGTGCACTTGAGTCTTGAATTATTGACCGGTACTATGCACTTGAACAGTGGACAGGTAACCGGTACTGTTTGGTATCCAAGGTCTTGAACCGTGGGGTCTTGAAAGGTGACAAAAGTGGATTCTGTAACACCCCATTCTACCCGGCTATTATTTGTAAGAAATCAGAGTTTCAAAATTTCATTTCAATGGAATGCTACACATAACTTTAATCTAACAACGACAAAATCAGCATAAGCGTTCATTACATCTTTATAATACGCAACACCCTTAAATGGGATGGAATACTCAAGAATTCATCAATAAAATCCACACACTAGGAAATGAATGTCTCGCAGCGGAAAATAACATAATCTCAAAAGTGCCGAACAACAGCCTCATCAAAATCATTAAATCAATGCATATAAAAATTCAACAGCAAATGAATAACACTAGAATCCTAAGCCCACCCCCTAGGTGTCACGTATCAGAGCAGACCGACTCGGGAATGAAGGGAGTAAGCCTTCACTCAGGACTACCTGTGGTAAACAACAACAGAAGGGTGAGTCTCAAACCACATAATAAAGACTATAATAAGAAGTATATTTTATCATAGTGTCACACTCATACAGTCACACAGCGGCATAGTTCATACAACCAACAATTCGCATGCTTATTATGAGAATGTATGCAATATAGTTATGCATGTGGTACCATTTTCCCAGACCGCAGCCTCATCATCATAATATCAAACTCAGACCGCAGCCTTATCATCACAAAATATAACTCAGACCGCAGCCTTATCATTACTATATAAACTCATACCTCAGCCTTATGTATGCATGAGACTCCATGACAAAGATCACAATCACATTTCTTAACGACATAGTCCATACATCATATATCACCTCTTTATTAATCATTAGTTATAGCTCCCATTGCCTCATCATCAATCAATTGAGTCCCCATGACTCTGGCCCCCATAGCCCATATCCCCACGGTATCATAAATCAACTCATTTATTATCTCATCTCAATCACGTCTCTAGGACTAAACTCAACTAGAGGACTAGAACCTCTCCCAAGGACCAAACCGAGTCGGCCACCTGAAAACTTAAAACCGCTCTAGCCAAAACGTTCAAAATGGAATTTGGTCAGGTGAATACAAAATTTGGCTCGGGAAAATCTGCTTAGAAATTGACTTGCACACAAAGCCCCCTTTACACAAGCTAAAACTATGCCCAATAGGACCATTTCAAAACAACACGTGCAAAACAGAAAATTCTTTAGCCACAGTGCTTAAAATACAATTTGGGCAGGTGAATACAAAATTTGGCTCGGGAAAATCTGCTTAGAAATTGGTTTGCACACAAAGCCCCCTTTACACAAGCTAAAACTATGCCCAATAGGACCATTTCAAAACAACACGTGCAAAACAGAAAATTCTTTAGCCACAGTGCTTAAAATACAATTTGGGCAGGTGAATACAAAATTTGGCTCGGGAAAATCTGCTTAGAAATTGATTTGCACACAAGGCCCCCTTTACACAAGCTAAAACTATGCCCAATAGGACCATTTCAAAACAACGCGTGCAAAACAGAAAATTCTTTAGCCATAGTGCTTAAAATACAATTTGGGCAGGTGAATACAAAATTTGGCTCTGGAAAATCTGCTTAGAAATTGATTTGCACACAAGGCCCCCTTTACACAAGCTAAAACTATGCCCAATGGGACCATTTCAAAACAACGCGTGCAAAACAGAAAATTCTTTAGCCACAGTGCTTAAAATACAATTTGGGCAGGTGAATACAAAATTTGGCTCGGGAAAATCTGCTTAGAACTCACAGCACACTCCTAGGCACCATAAACGTAGCCAAAACAAATGCCTCTAGGACAATTTCAAAATGGTGCGTGAACAACTGAAACCACTCTAGCCAAAATGTTTTAAATAAGATTTGGTCACGTGAATACAAAATTTGGCTCGGGAAAATATGTTTAGAAAACTGAGTTTGCCCAAAAACACCATTTGTGCGCCTTGTCTAGACACAGGCAGCACCTTGGCGCCACCCCAGGCGCCAGAACAGTGCCCAGGCGCCTGTTTCCAGCAACTTGGCGCCCAGAACAGCAAACAACATACACAACACCACACAAGCCCACTGCTACAGTACACAGGGCGCCATTTCCCCTAGGCACTTGGCGCCCCATGCGTCCCAACACCCACCAAACATCAAATTCTTAATTTCTTTTCTAAATCAAATCACAACAACAATCATAAAACATATTATGCTCATACCAACAACTTCAATTTCACAATTATACATTACGAACACAACAAGGCACAAATTCAAAACATGAAATCCTAACCTTAGCATAGGGAATCGATTGCATCATACAATTCTTTAATTTCAACCAACCCAAACAATCAAATAATTATCAAACAACATCAAATAAGACCCTATGATCTACATACAACCTATTATACTCTCTATTATAGAGTGAGACTCCCCTTACCTTGATTATGCCGAAAATAGAGCTCTTTCCACCGAAGCACCGACAAACCACCGCAACAAGGAATCTTTTCCTTCTTCTTTCCTCTCTCACGATTCGCGTCCTCTCTCTCTCTCTCTCTCTTGGACCATCACGAATTGATCAACAATAGAAAGGGTTAGGAACCGAAAACTTAAACACTTGAAAGAGAAGGAAAATTGAATAAGAAAAGGACTAGGAACTCTTACCTAGGATCAAGATGAACGAAACCCTAACTCCTTAGCTTGAAATCGCCTTTTTCTTTCTCTTTTCCTCTCCTTCGATTTCTTTCTCTCTTTTGGCACAATTGAGGCGAAACCTAGACCCCCTAGCGCCTAAGGAGCGCCTAAGCCAACGGGCTTGGGCTTCTTGGGCCATTACTTGCAGTTCCGGTATTTCCAACGCCATCCCCTTCAATTAAATAAAATGCTCTATTATTATTTAATCAAAAATTAGTGCAACACTTTAAATAATTTAATCAATTACTTAATTAAATCATTTAGGGTGTTACAACTCTCCCCCACTTAGGAAATTTCGTCCTCGAAATTCATACCTGAGTCAAATAGCTCTGGATAGGATTCACGCATCCTACTCTCCAGCTCCCAAGTCATGTTCTCACCAGTAGCTCCCAACCACACCACCTTTACTAAAGCAATGTTTTTCCCCCTCAGCACCTTCACTTCTCTATCATCAATCCTCACTGGCATAGTCTCCACAGTTAGATTATCTCGCACCTCAACATTATCCATATGGATCACATGAGACGGGTCCGGAATATACTTCCGAAGTTGCGACACGTGAAATACGTCGTGCAAGTTCGAAAGGTTAGGCGGTAAGGCCACCCTATAAGCAACCTTTCCAACCCTCTCGGTGATCTGGTAGGGTCCAATAAATCTAGGAGTCAACTTCTTTGCTTTCAGTGCATGCCCAACACCAGCCATAGGCGTGACCCTCAAGAAAACATGCTCCCCAGCCTGAAATTCCAAGTCTTTTCTCCTTCTATCATGGTAACTCTTTTGCCGACTTTGAGACTCTTTCATTTTCTCCCTGATCATTTTTATCTTCTTTGTAGTCTCTCTCACCAATTCAGGTCCAAGAACAACACTCTCGCCAGACTCATGCCAACACAAAGGAGTTCCACACCTCCGCCCATACAGTGCCTCGTAAGGAGCCATCCCTATACTCGAATGGTGGCTGTTGTTGTAAGTGAACTCAATCAACGGGAGATGTGTATCCCACACACCTCCCTGCTCTAAAACACACGATCTCAATAAGTCCTCCAATGACTGAATGGTTCTCTCTGTCTGCCCATCAGTCTGAGGATGATAGGCTGAACTCAACCTCAATCTGGACCCCAATGCCTCCTGCAAGCTCCCCCAAAACTCCGAAGTAAACCTCGGATCTCTGTCAGATACAATATTCTTCGGGACACCATGCAACTTCACAATCACCTGGATATATATCTCGGCCAATCTCGATACCGGATACGTGATGTTGATAGGAAGGAAGTGAGCAGACTTCGTCAACCTATCCACGATCACCCAAATAGAATCAAATCCCCGAACGGTTCTTGGTAACCCAGTCACAAAATCCATGGAAATGCTATCCCATTTCCATTCCGGAACATCTAAAGGTTGCATCAACCCCGCAGGCTTCTGGTGCTCAACCTTTGACTTCTGGCAAGTCAAACAGGCATACACAAACTGTGCCACATCTTTTTTCATACCAGGCCACCAGAATAACTTCTTCAAGTCATGATACATCTTTGTAGCCCCTGGATGAATACTCAGCTTGCTCCTATGACTCTCCTCAAGGATCATCTTCTTCATCTCATTATCATCGGGAACACAAATCCTATCTCTGAATCTCAACACACCTTGGGAATCCAACCTGAAATCCCCATCCACATCCTGATCACCCGCAACCAACAAGTCAACCAGCTTCACATCTAATTTCTAGGCGTCTCTGATACTAACCAAGAAGTCATTACCAATCCTCAGCATACCCAGCTTAACACTCTGAGGTGTCACTTCACAAACCAGACTCATATCACGGAATTGCTCAATCAACTCCAACTCTTTTACCATCATTGCTGACATATGCAAAGTCTTTCGACTTAAAGCATTAGCCACGACATTAGCTTTGCCGGGGTGATAGTTTAAGCCAAAATCATAGTCTTTCAGCAGCTCTAACCAACGCCTCTGCCTCATATTCAGCTCCTTCTGATCAAACAAGTATTTCAAACTCTTGTGGTCGCTGAATACCTCGAATCTAGTGCCATACAAATAGTGCCTCCAAATCTTCAGCACAAACACAATAGCAGCCAATTCCAAATCATGAGTAGGATAGTTCTTCTCATGTGTCCGCAACTGTCTGGACGCATAAGCAACTACCTTCCCATCCTGCATCAATACGCCTCCCAAGCCCATTTTGGAAGCATCACAATATACCACAAACGGTTGATCCGGCACGGGCAACACTAACACCGGAGATGTTGTCAATCTCCTCTTCATCTCTTGGAAGCTCTCTTCACACTTAGCATCCCACACAAAAACTCTCCCCTTACACGTCAATTGAGTCAACGGAAGGGCTAGCTTCGAGAAACCCTCAATGAACCTCCTGTAGTAACCAGCCAACCCCAAGAAACTCCTGATCTCGGTCGCAGACTTTGGGCTTTCCCACTGTAACACTGCATCAACCTTGGCTGGGTCTACAGCTATGCCATCACTAGAAATAATGTGACCCAAAAAGCTTACCTCACGCAGCCAGAACTCGCATTTGGACAACTTAGCATAAAGCTTCTTCTCTTTCAATACCTCAAGCACCAATCTCAAGTGCTCTGCATGCTCCTCTTCAGACTTAGAGTATACCAGAATATCATCTATAAAAACTACTACAAACCTATCCAAGTAGCTATGAAAGATACGGTTCATGTACTCCATGAACACCCCTGGTGCATTGGTGACACCAAACGGCATCACAGAGTACTCATAATGTCCATATCTCGTTCGGAATGCTGTCTTTTGGACGTCTTCGTCTTTTACTTTAATCTGATGATACCCTGACCTCAAATCAATTTTACTAAAAACCTTAGCACCCACCAGCTGGTCCATCAGATCATCAATTCTCGGAAGAGGGTACTTGTTTTTGATAGTCACCTTGTTCAACTGTCTATAATCCACACACATGCGCATACTCCCATCTTTCTTCTTTACTAACAAAACCGGAGCTCCCCATGGTGACACACTAGGCCTCACAAATTTCTTTTCAAGTAACTCTTCCAACTGCTTCTTCAACTCAGATAACTCAGAAGCTGACATCCGGTACGGCGCCATGGACACAGGCCTAGTACCAGGCACAAGGTCAATCCCAAACTCTACTTCCCTCTCTGGTGGCACGCTAGGAATCTCATCAGGGAATACTTCAGGGAACTCACACACCACCTGCAACTCTTCAACTATGGCTTGGTTTTCAGCAGACATAGACGCCATCAAAGCAAATAGTTGACCACCATCCTTTATTACCTTATGCAGCTGATCCCCAGACAACAAAACAGACTTTTCCTCCCCAGGAGGAAGGAAACTCACAGACTTGCTGAAACAGTTGATATGCACATGGTTATCTACTAACCAGTCCATACCAAGAATAACATCCAACCCACCCAAAGGCAAACATATAAGATCAACCCGAAAATCCCTGCCGAAGACTGACAGAGGACACTTAGCACACAATAGAGAAGTAGTCACCGAACCCTTAGATGGAGTGTCGATAACCATTTCCCTCTTCATAGCAGACAATACTAAATTTAACTTTTCAGCACAAACAGCAGCAATAAAAGAATGCGTAGCACCAGTATCAACTATAGCAACTAAAGGGGTACCATAAATAAAACAAGTACCTCTAATCTCATTGGGTCCCTCTGAACCTGCTAGTGCGAAAACTCTCCCACTGGATTTCTCTTTCTTTGGTTTGGTACACTTAGAACTAAAGTGACCAGCTTCACCACAATTGAAACACACTGATTCCTTACGATCACAGTCAGACGCCATATGACCTTTCTTCCCACAACGGTAACACATTACTCCAGTCTTGCACTCGAAGCTTTTGTGACCCGGCTTGCCACACGTATAACACACCATATCAGCGGGAGCACTTTCCCCACTAGGCTTCTTACCCTCAGAAGGTCTCTTACCAGCACCTGCCTTCCACTTATTTTTACCTCCAGCCATATCATAGGGTTTTCCCTTAAACTGAGTATTCCTTTTCTCTTTCCCAATCTTGTAGGCAGCAGAACTGTCCTCTTCATAAATCCTACTCTTGTCAACTAGTCTAGCAAAATCTCGTATCTCATGATATCCAATTGCCTTCTTAATATCAGGTCGCAGGCCACTCTCAAATTTCACACACTTGGAGAACTCTGAATCGGCATCATTGGCGTAGTAAGGACAAAATTGGGCCTAGCTCTTCAAATCTGGCTGCATACTCAGCCACCGTCTTATTTCCCTGTTTCAATTCTAAGAATTCTACCTCTTTCTTGGCCCGAACGTCTTCAGGGTAATACTTTCTTTTAAATTCCCTTGTGAAGACTTCCCAAGTAACCTCTTCACCAGCAGTGTTCAACCTATGCAGCATCCCTAACCACCACTTGTCAGCCTCTTCCGCCAGCATGTGCGTCCCAAACTTCACTTGCTGGGCAGCAGTGCACTCCATAACACGGAATATCCGCTCTATCTCATTCAACCACGACAAGGCTCCATCGGGATCATACCGACCCTTGAAGGTGGGTGGGTTTTCCCTCTGAAACGTAGCCAGGTTACGGGCATTCATATCAGCAGCAGTGTGTTGATTTCCAACAGCTTGGGCTATGGCTTGCAGAGCAGCAGCCAAAGCAGCATCATCCCTTCTAGCCATATCAACCTAGCACTGCAGCATAAACGACAATTCAGAACTAAATTAAAAACACCTAATTGTCATACACAATATGACAGACAGACACACTTGGTCGGACAGACCGAACTTTTGCTCTGATACCACTAATGTAACACCCCATTCAACCCGGCTATTATTTGTAAGAAATCAGAGTTTCAAAATTTCATTTCAATGGAATGCTACACATAACTTTAATCTAACAACGACAAAATCAGCATAAGCGTTCATTACATCTTTATAATACGCAACACCCTTAAATGGGATGGAATACTCAAGAATTCATCAATAAAATCCACACACTAGGAAATGAATGTCTCGCAGCGGAAAATAACATAATCTCAAAAGTGCCGAACAACAGCCTCATCAAAATCATTAAATCAATGCATATAAAAATTCAACAGCAAATGAATAACACTAGAATCCTAAGCCCACCCCCTAGGTGTCACGTATCAGAGCAGACCGACTCGGGAATGAAGGGAGTAAGCCTTCACTCAGGACTACCTGTGGTAAACAACAACAGAAGGGTGAGTCTCAAACCACATAATAAAGACTATAATAAGAAGTATATTTTATCATAGTGTCACACTCATACAGTCACACAGCGGCATAGTTCATACAACCAACAATTCGCATGCTTATTATGAGAATGTATGCAATATAGTTATGCATGTGGTACCATTTTCCCAGACCGCAGCCTCATCATCATAATATCAAACTCAGACCGCAGCCTTATCATCACAAAATATAACTCAGACCGCACCCTTATCATTACTATATAAACTCAGACCTCAGCCTTATGTATGCATGAGACTCCATGACAAAGATCACAATCACAATTCTTAACGACATAGTCCATACATCATATATCACCTCTTTATTAATCATTAGTTATAGCTCCCATTGCCTCATCAACAATCAATTGAGTCCCCATGACTCTGGCCCCCATAGCCCATATCCCCACGGTATCATAAATCAACTCATTTATTATCTCATCTCAATCACGTCTCTAGGACTAAACTCAACTAGAGGACTAGAACCCCTCCCAAGGACCAAACCGAGTAGGCCACCTGAAAACTTAAAACCGCTCTAGCCAAAACGTTCAAAATGGAATTTGGTCAGGTGAATACAAAATTTGGCTCGGGAAAATCTGCTTAGAAATTGACTTGCACACAAAGCCCCCTTTACACAAGCTAAAACTATGCCCAATAGGACCATTTCAAAACAACACGTGCAAAACAGAAAATTCTTTAGCCACAGTGCTTAAAATACAATTTGGGCAGGTGAATACAAAATTTGGCTCGGGAAAATCTGCTTAGAAATTGGTTTGCACACAAAGCCCCCTTTACACAAGCTAAAACTATGCCCAATAGGACCATTTCAAAACAACACGTGCAAAACAGAAAATTCTTTAGCCACAGTGCTTAAAATACAATTTGGGCAGGTGAATACAAAATTTGGCTCGGGAAAATCTGCTTAGAAATTGATTTGCACACAAGGCCCCCTTTACACAAGCTAAAACTATGCCCAATAGGACCATTTCAAAACAACGCGTGCAAAACAGAAAATTCTTTAGCCACAGTGCTTAAGATACAATTTGGGCAGGTGAATACAAAATTTGGCTCGGGAAAATCTGCTTAGAACTCACAGCACACTGCTAGGCACCATAAACGTAGCCAAAACAAATGCCTCTAGGACAATTTCAAAATGGTGCGTGAACAACTGAAACCACTCTAGCCAAAATGTTTTAAATAAGATTTGGTCACGTGAATACAAAATTTGGCTCGGGAAAATATGTTTAGAAAACTGAGTTTGCCCAAAAACACCATTTGTGCGCCTTGTCTAGACACAGGCAGCACCTTGGCGCCACCCCAGGCGCCAGAACAGTGCCCAGGCGCCTGTTTCCAGCAACTTGGCGCCCAGAACAGCAAACAACATACACAATACCACACAAGCCCACTGCTACAGTACACAGGGCGCCATTTCCCCTAGGCACTTGGCGCCCCATGCGTCCCAACACCCACCAAACATCAAATTCTTTATTTCTTTTCTAAATCAAATCACAACAACAATCATAAAACATATTATGCTCATACCAACAACTTCAATTTCACAATTATACATTACGAACACAACAAGGCACAAAATCAAAACATGAAATCCTAACCTTAGCATAGGGAATCGATTGCATCATACAATTCTTTAATTTCAACCAACCCAAACAATCAAATAATTATCAAACAACATCAAATAAGACCCTATGATCTACATACAACCTATTATACTCTCTATTATAGAGTGAGACTCCCCTTACCTTGATTATGCCGAAAATAGAGCTCTTTCCACCGAAGCACCGACAAACCACCGCAACAAGGAATCTTTTCCTTCTTCTTTCCTCTCTCACGATTCGCGTCCTCTCTCTCTCTCTCTTGGACCATCACGAATTGATCAACAATAGAAAGGGTTAGGAACCGAAAACTTAAACACTTGAAAGAGAAGGAAAATCGAATAAGAAAAGGACTAGGAACTCTTACCTAGGATCAAGATGAACGAAACCCTAACTCCTTAGCTTGAAATCGCCTTTTTCTTTCTCTTCTCCTCTCCTTCGATTTCTTTCTCTCTTTTGGCACAACTGAGGCGAAACCTAGACCCCCTAGCGCCTAAGGAGCGCCTAAGCCAACGGGCTTGGGCTTCTTGGGCCATTACTTGCAGTTCCGGTATTTCCAACGCCATCCCCTTCAATTAAATAAAATGCTCTATTATAATTTAATCAAAAATTAGTGCAACACTTTAAATAATTTAATCAATAGCGGCCACCCCGGTCCCACTGTTACCTCACGGTCTTCTCTACCCCTCTTGTAGAGTTTTTGCCTTCCGTGGGAATCGAACCTTGCACCTGAGGCATAAGTGCAAGTTAAACCCCTTTCCCACTACCAATTGAGCGCGCGCTCAATTGGTAGTGGGAAGGGGGTTTAACTTGCACTTATGCCTCAGGTGCAAGGTTCGATTCCCACGGAAGGCAAAAACTCTACAAGAGGGGTAGAGAAGACCGTGAGGTAACAGTGGGACCGGGGTGGCCGCTGCGGTGGACCTGGGATGTTACAGATTCCTCTTGTCTTCCAAGATTGATGTTTTTGCCAGGTGGCAATGAATGCAATGATGAAAGCAGATTCCTCTTGTCTGCTTGTGATGACCTGAATTGGTGGGGGACAAAAGCAGAGATGCTCTTTGTCTGCCATGATTGTTGTTGGTGACAGGGCACTATTTGTTCTACTGAGGATTTGATTGAAGATGCCTTTGATGATGGCATGATTGACTACTTTGTTTCTTGTGATGATGACCTTTTGTCTGCCATTTGTCTACTGGCATGATAACCTTGAAATTGATGAAATTATTGATGCCTGTTAGGGGAATATGCCCCAGAACAGTTGTCTTCTCCAGCTGATGATGGTTGAGGGAGGAATGATTGATGAACCAAGACCGGTTTTTCATATCACTGATGATACTACAATCGCCATGATCAAGGGCGTTTCTAGAACAGTTTTTCGTGCAAGCACTACAATCACCGTGTTCCAGGGTGTAAGAACAGTTTTTCATGCCTGAGGCACTACAATCACCATGTTCTAGGGTGTAAGAACAGTTTTTCATGCCTGGGGCACTACAGTCGTCTTGTTTAGGGACGCTATTAATAGGTAAAAACAAAGAAATTTTGATGGAAATGTTTTGGAAAACAATTAATTTGGGATTAAGAGAAAGATTAGGGTTCATACCTTTTGAAGATTTTCTCTTGCTGATTTGTGGGGAGAAATCAGAGACATAGTTAAGGCACTCAAAGAGCCTATGTAACTGGGTTTTGTCAATGACTTGATTGGGAAGATTACCATAGGACTCAATAGCTCTACTGATAGGGATGATTGTTTTCTGGTGAATGCTGTGACCAAGAAATTTAATTTTTGTTTGAAATAAATTGATTTTTGTTTTGAAAACAGGAAACCTGTTAATAAAAAATAGATATGAGAATGCTTCTATGCTTGAGATGCTGGTAAAAAGATTGAGAATAATTTAAAACATCATCAATATAGATAATGGCAAATTTTGAATTTTGATTAAAATTCTCATTCATGATTTCTTGAAATTCAGAATGAGCGTTCCAATCATATTGACAAAAAGGGACAGTGAAAGTAGTTTTATACCTGTCCTCTTCTTTTGTTTGCCAAAAACCCGATTTAATTTTAGAGAAGATTTTTGCATCAAGAAATTTCTCAAGGAGATTTCTCTTGTTGGAAATAGGGAACCTAGTCCAGCAAAGATCATGATTGAAAGGTTTGTAATAACAAGTCTGGGAGTTTCCCCTTTTGATCTCAGCTTGTTTATTGACATAAATGTCAGAACAAGACCATGGACTCTTACTCTTGCGAATAAGGGTTTTATCCCAAAGGTCTTTTACTTTCTTCTGAGAAAGAAGGAGAGGTTCATGATTCATTTGAATCAGTTTGCCTTTGGTAGGGATTTGCCAATCTTGAAAATTCTTTTTATAAGGAAATTCAATTCTATGATGGCTTCTTTCCCAGAAAGCATTGGGAATGTTAGAGCAAATAGTAGATTGGATTTGTTCTAAAAGGCTTTTGATTTTGAATTGACTATCCTGTTCTTGCAACTGATGGTCAATATTCCTAAAAGAGACTTTTCCTTTCAGAAAAATAATTTGATAAGGATTTGGGTTTAAGTTCCTGATAAAAGGTTTTCTCAAAAACTTAGAAATAATTGGTTGTCCCAAAAGCTGGGCTATTATACCTTCCTTTGTAACTTGAAAAGGGAAGAGTGATCTCATGGAAAGAGTTCCTAGAATCACTTTGTTTTTCAAATTCTTAACGAGAAGAAAGGAGGTATCAATTTTAAAATTGATTTTTAACTTAGCAGCACTAAGTTGTTTAGAAGTCTTTTCAAAATATTTTGTGAGAATAAGATCTTTAAGGATGCAATTTGATCCTGCCTCAGTGTCAGACATAGTGGCAGTTTCAAGGATGAAATCACCCATGACAATACTGATGTTTATGTAGAATTTCTGAATTCTGACATAATTGATAAGACCAAGGAAGGATGAACAATCCTTATGGTCATTCCATTGGTCAATGATTGACTGGTGATCAGCCTGTTTCAGATTCAGACCTTTAACTTTGATTTGAAGATCATGAGTAGTAACAGGTTTGACACTAGTTTTCCCTAACCTTTTAAAGGTATTCCTAAGATTGAACCTATTGGTTATGAGAGGACTTTTAGGGAGGTTTGCCTTAAAGAGAAGATCCTGTTTTCTAGTGAGGACACCAATTTGATTAGAGGAGTCAGTTAAATCATCCTCCTGGACATGATTTAGGTTTTCAGAAGAATGATCAGAGGATTCTTCTGAAGATTGGGCTAACAAATTGTTAATCTTGTCCTTAATATCAGGATCAAGCTTAAGAGTCTTGGGTTTTCCTATGACCCTACAGTTTCTGCTTATGTGACATGACTTACCACATTTGAAGCAGACAATAGGATTACTAGGATGATGATCCTTTTGTAAAGTTCCTCTACTAAAATTATAAGTAATACAAATAGGAAACTTTTGGATAAGTAAATTGGATTGAGATTTAGAGACAGCTAAATCTTTTGCTAAAACATCTCTTTTGATCAGAAAGGTTTTATCGTGATTGCTGTGTTGCTGAAAAGACTGAGATATAAGGATAATCAAAGAGACTTTGTGGTTGGATTTTACCAGTTTGACCAAAATACTTACCATAAGATCTGGTATTAGTTTTGACATAAACAAAGGTTTTTTGGGTATTGGGATTAAGAACACCATAACCTGTTTGATGCAAAATGTCAATAATGGGAGAACTGGTATGAGGATTAATAAACCTTTTCAGAGTATTTTGGAATTCTGAAAATGTAATTTTAAGGCCAAAGATAACGTTCCAGTTATAATGACCAGAAAAGACGTTAAATTTGATATTGATATCTTTATCTATTTTGACTTGATTCTGTTCAAAATCAGAACTCAGGCCAAAATTGGAAAAGATATTTGTATTGAAAAGATTTGCAGAGAGACCTTTCCTATGGATATACATAGTTTTGGTAGGTTGCTCTGGGTATCCAGCTATTGTATCATCCTCCGTTTTTTGAAAAGGAAAAGAGGATGCATTAGTTTTAAAGAATTGGATAATAACTGAGAGCAGATTAATATCAATCTGACCTAAACAATCATTAGTGGATTTTTTAACATCCTTGGAAGCAGAAGCCTCAAGAGATGAGTTGTTTCCAGACCAATGGTTATTATGGTGATTAATGATTAGCTGCTGATTGATTAACACATTCTTCTGGGTTTGGATAGGGGTTTCAGGAGAATGGTTAGTAGATTCTGAGCTAGTGTCAGAACCATTTTTTGAAGATAGGATTAATAATTTATTAACCTTATCTGTGGTTTCAGGATCTAAATCTAGGGCTTTAAGTTTCCCTATGATCCTATCATACCTGTTAGTGTGACTGGTTCTGTCACTTTTGAAGCAATTGATGATATTGGTTTTGACACTAGGATCTAATCTAAGGGCTTTAAGCTTCCTTCGATCCTACAGGTTTTGCTTTTGTGACCAGATTTGCCACAAGTGAAGCAAGTGATAGGCCTTTTGGAGTTATCATGCTGCCTTTTGGTAGGTTGGTTAGTAGCCTGGTTTTTGGTTTGACTCTTACCACAAGTGCAGCAAGTGTTTGGAGTAGCTTGAGGCCTTTCCTGGGTTTTAGGTTTATCGGCCTGTTTCTTGTCATAGTGCTTTGGTTTGCTGGCCATACCTTCTGGGTTACCAGAAGAGGTTTTTCCTAACACCTTGGTGGACCTAATTCTTTTAGGTGAGGGAGTGCCATGGGCCTTAGTTTTGAGAAGAGCAAGCTCTTTGTTGACTTTGGCTAACAATTCCTTCGTGCTTTTCTGTTTAGCACGACAGATACGTTGCCAGTCAGGTCTGACAAAAGGGTTTTCTATCTTGGTAGAAACACATAAAGCTTGGGTATGGTTGGATTGTTCCATGAGATCTTTTATGTCCCTGGCTGTGACAGGTTCCCCATCAGTTTTGGTTTTAAAAGGGGTGGCCTTAACAGGGGTAGTTTGGTCCTTGCTATTAAGGGCAAAAGGTATTTTGGGGGGTAGTTCGGATTGAACCATTTGGCCATCTTTGAGGTGCCAAATAGTATTGGTCTCTCTCCCGTCATGGTCATCACGGAAGGGATACTCAATGTTTTTTGCTATGGTGTAGGCTTGAAACCAGTGAAAGAAAGGGATATTGAATTTGACCCTTTTAAGGAATCTATAAAATTTTTCCTGGACAAAGTAACCTTTATCACCTTGGAAATTTTGGAAGAACCATTCTCTATGAGGAGACCATTCTTCAGAGTAAAAGTCCTTTTTAAGGGACCTTTTATCTATGGTAAAACTGGAGGAAGCTTGTTTTGGATTGATAAGATCTTTCTCAAGATCTTGATTGTGGTTACAAACGGATTGATTCTGGCAAACATTACTGGCAGAAGACGACATCACAGAGGTAGGGGGAGAAGAAGGAGTAGAAGACATAGTGGTGAGGAAAAAGCTTTTGTTAAGAGGGATGTAAAATATTCCTCACCCGTAAGTATCATTGCCTTCATCTAGTTTCTGCAGAAATATAAGTATTAAAACTGAACTAGTTAATTACTTTCTGGGAAATGCCGTTAGGTTAACCATGTTTTGTTCAAACCTCAATTATAATGCCATGTTGCCGGATATCAAAGCTTGAATAAGGAAATTATTTTCTATTTTATATTTCGGAGTAGAAGTTACCATGGTTCAGAGAAATATCAAAGTAAATACTGAAATATATATTAAACTAGATTTAAACACTCAGAGTCTAAATTATTCCTTGCTTCAAACGTGTGTATGATCAAAATTAAAGCACTTTCGAAATATTTTTTCTCCCTTAGGATTAGAATACTTTAGGATAATAAATCTCAAATAATGGTATATGACCGCCCAATTCATCAGCAGGGTCTTACGTACTTCGGCTACCATTTCGTCGCTAGTGAGATACCCAGATATCCTTACTAATATTCTACGGTCCTTGGAGTGTATAAAATTTTTCTATGAAAAGCTCTAGAGGTATTTTGATCATAAACACTTTAAGTACGAAGGTATAACATAGAGCTAAAAGCGTATCTTAGTATAATACATAGCAGTGTTTTACAATAATAATACAGAGAACACAGGTAAGTACTGCAAAATATAAACATAGATGAATAATCAAATTATGCAATTTTCATTAAGTTCATTTTTAAATAGTTATAAAATAGTGGACTGGTTGACTATAGGATTATCCGATCGAGGCGGATAAATACGGCACATTTCAATTGCCCTTGCCAGACGCCTGTATTGACGTACGCTGCGGCATTTGGCTATAGTCAAAGAGTACACTAGTGGTATAACTTTTAATTAATTAAGTTTAGAATTAATGTCCATTTATGGCAAACATATGAGTATGAACAAATATATGATTAATATAAAAGCATAACCAGAGTAGTAACCAACAGTTCAAAGTTAATAACTACATTCCTACTTCCACCATCTGACTCTGATACCAAGAGGGGATCGGAATCAAAATAATATATATATATATATATATATAAATCGATTTGCCATGTTGAATAGAAATGACAAGCAACCGGAACTATTCAATTTTTTGAAACACTTTTATACCAATATTTTAAAACTAAACCAAAGATCGAAGTACGGGGAGACCTTTGAGTCATGGTTCAATTGACTCATTTGATTCAATCAATGGTTGAACTGGCAACTAATAAATAAATAAAAACAAAAAAAGTATATAATTTTAAAGGAAAAGTAAATAAAAAAACCCAAAAAATCATTTTGAACAATTCAATTCAGTCCAATTAACGATTTAAAACGGTTCATCTCGATTCTGGACGGTCCAGCCGTAGCGCGATCCAATTGAAGTTGAACCAACTGCTGAACTGACCGGTTCCAAGTTTATCTGATTGATTCGTCTGATTCTCACCAGTGGCGTATCTAGGACCCTGGCCCAGGGTGGTCAGACTATTTAATTTAATAAAATTTTGAATTATAATATAGACATAATAAATATAGCGTTAAATATGTTTTTGGTCCATAAAAATATAGCGCATTAAAAATTGACACATTAGCAACGACACTTGTGCTTTGTTAGTGGAGACTAACACAGCAGAGACCAAAAATGCTAACGAAAAATAATGCGAAAACCAAAAGTGCTTAAAAAATTTAGAGGGACTAAAAACAAAAAAGACTACATGATAGGGACTAAAAACATATTTAACCCTATTTGTATTGGCCATCTATGCGAATTCATATTTCGAAATCGTCGAATGATCAATGTTTCAAAATAAACACTTTTTTTTCTCAATATAAGCAACTAGACAATTTTTTTTGTATAAAAAACAGCAAAATTACACCACAGGTCCTTTAAGTTATTTAATTCTAACAAGTTGGTCTTTTAAGTTTTTTTCGTACCACTTAAATAATTTAAGTTATTTAATTGTAACAAGTCGGTCATTTAAGTTACATAATCTTTTTCGTACCAACGGTGTACAGATTATGTACACCATTGGTCTTTTTTTTCATAATATGTACACACCTAGCAGTACCCGAAACTGTCCAGATATTACACATTATTTCCAACTTTCCTTATTTCACACTGCACTACTCTGCTGTATGCAGTGTGCTATTAGCCTATCATGTCATGTCATGTACATTTGTTTTTATTTAAACTTAGAGAGGTTCACAACTTCACGTTACCCAATTTTTTATTGTTTATGTAATGGATAAAATAATAATATTGTTTAGTTCTTCTTCTTCATCGTGAAAAAGCTTCATCTTATAGAAAAGTTACAGAATAAAAATGGCAAATACTCATTCATCCTTCCATGAGAAGAGTGCAACAGTGGTGTAGAGTGGTGCAAGTAGTTAAGTAAGGGTGTGCAATTAAAAAAATAGGGGTCAAAATAAATAAAATTAGGGGTTATATATAAAAAAATTAAAACTTGAGAGTGTGCCACTGCACACTGTAACACCCCTTTTCTAATAACCTTACTATTTAATAAAAATCAGAGTTTCTTTTTTTTTTTTTTGAAAACAATCTAAGCGAGTGCTACACTTACTTCATTAAATCAACAACTTCAATTTTCATAGTTCGGTTAAAACCACAAGATACATAGCACCATGAAATACCGTTTAGTTCGCACCAACCAAATACAGTCACTACAGCAGCGGAATAATAAAAAGTTCGAAAAACAAAACCAATACAGCACCAATAATATTCTAACAACATAAAGACAATAACATATAAGCATAAGACGCCCCCCCGGTGCTACGTATCAGAGCATGACACTTCCTACCAGACGAAGGCATAAGGGTAACCTTCACTCGCTATTACCTGCACGTTGCCGACATAAGAAGCAACATAAAAGCAGTAGGGTGAGTCTCTTTTCATAATTAATAACATATGGGAATAAGCACTGCATAGGAAAAGGAAACTAGGCACACCGGTTCACAACAATGGCAACAATCGCATCAACATTACATTTCCAAGCAGCACTACACAATATATGGTTATGCATGAAATGCAACCCAAACACCACGGGCACATGCATGTCGGATCCGTCACCAAATACATATAGGCCGTAGCCTCTGCTCACCAAATAAAACTAGGCCGAAGCCTCTGCTCACCAACAATGCACATGTTTCATGAGACGCCATGACAATGCACCACAACACACCACACAATTCACCAATTCACCATTTAATCAACTCACCATATAAACTCACCAATAAACTCACCAAATAACTCACCAAATAGACTCACCAATAAAACTCACCAATAAACTCACCAAATAACTCACCAAATAAACTCACCAAATAACTCACCAAATAGACTCACCAATAAAACTCACCAATAAATTCCCCAAATAAATCAGTACCAATTTAATTAAACCGTTTTAGGACATTTACACGGAATAGGAGCAAGTGAATAAAAATTGCAATTAGACACCTTGAACAACTTCAGTCCAGAACCATCAGGAAAATAATACATTTTTGCCTAAGACCAGAATATTTAAGAAGACCTCGGAATTAGCTTCGAAACGCATTTTGAAGCACTTAAAACGGACACCCGAGTCAAAAGATACGTCAAAAACAGAATAGGGGGAAAAATGAGACACAGTAAATTCGACAGCTTCTATCTCAGAAATTCGACAGCTTCTGTCTCAACAAATTCGACAGCTTCTGTCTCAACAAATTCGATAGCTTCTATCTCAGTAGCTTCGACAGCTTCTGTCTCAGCAACTTCGACAGCTTCTGTCTCAACAAATTCGACAGCTTCTGTCTCAGCACTTCGACACAACATGCACAGCACAGCTCTTGGCGCATGGGCGCTTGGCGCCCAGGAACGGCAACACGCATAGGCACTGGCGCCCAGAACAGCAACACGGCGCCCAGACACTAGGCGCCTAAGGCCAAGACGAACCACAACTCCTATGACTTCAAAAATTGTTTTGTACGAGCCATTTAACTTGGACATGAAAATCCAGTATCAAATTTCGCAAAATAAGAAACAGAAAATGGGGACCCTTGGCGCCCATGGCACAAGCACCTAGCGCCAAAACTGGCAACACAGTGACACAGAAACAGCAACACAGTGGCAACAGACACAGCAACACAGTGGCAACAGAAACAGCAACACAGTGGCAACAGAACTGGAAAACTGGCGCAGGCACACTGGCTGGGCGTCTGGCGCCCATGACTGAGACACAGAAAAACAGCAACCATACATATGGCGCCCAAGGCGCCTAGGGGCTTCCAAAATCAGAATTTTTCAAATTCAAACACCAAATTAAGTTCACCAAACACCCAATCATATATATATATAATTCAATCATCATCATGATCCTCAATTTTCACCAAACAAGCACCAACAAGTCATATATTCAAACATATGACATACAATTCACATTTGTAACAATCAAACATCAATCATGCGATTTCAACATAGGCACCTCATAATCATATATTACAACATTACAATTGAATCAACAACACCACAATTCATTCATATAAATCATTCTAAAACCCTAACCCTAGGCACTACTAATTCGCATAAGCCATTAAAAATAAAAAGAGGACCCCCTAACCTCTTAGAAGTGAAGAACTCGCAAGGCACCCTAGAAATTCACCAACACCACAACGATCCAAGTTCTCCTCCTTCCTTAGGTTCCACGCGAAAGACCCTCCTCCTTTGCCCTAGCACCGCCGCGCCCTTCTTTCTCACTCTCCTCTTCGCGAGTTCCTTTCCTCTTTTCTTCCCTCCTCTCTTCGAATCCTTTTCTTTCTTTTCCCAAAAAAAATGAGCTAAAATCTAATCTTTCACTTTAAATATGCGCCTAGACTAGTGGGCTTGGATTGCGGGCTTTCCCCGCAGCTTAAGCCCAATTTAATTAAAACACCACCTCCAATTACAATACCATTCCCCATTTTATTTAAAGCACCTTATAATTATTTTAATAAATAATAATCATATTATTATATTATTACTCTACCACCAAAATCTCTTTTTAATTAATTAAAATAATTTATTCTATTATTTTTGGGGTGTTACAACTCTCCCCCACTTAAAGGAATTTCGTCCTCGAAATTTTTCTACCGACGCGAACACTCTCACACCAACGACTAAGCTATCTAGGCAACTAGTTCTATCTACCATGCTGATCACCATTTCTCTGATTACCGGCGGTAAGTGATTGGGCGGCCGTCCCTCCTACTCATTCAGCCATGTAGCTTTGAGAAATAACAACCAGACACATCTTCTCCCTAAGGATCTCCGATAGGGATTTGAGTGTAATCACGTTGGTACCACGTGATCACCCCCCAAGCTCTAGTAAAGTTCCCTCCCAATACGACATGCTAAGACTCCGCTGCGCTACTCTGATAAACTAGCTCGCATTCTACCTCACTCATCTACCCTTAAGGATAACAAAAATACATCAATCATCACAGCATCACGACGAAACTCACAGGGTGCATAACAGTCGTACAACAAGTCTCATAATTTAGCAACACGACAACAACATCAACAAACCACTTTGCCACTCAAGCGACATCAACAACTAAAATTGCCATTCAGGTGACATCAACAACGACAAACCAACAGCAAAGCAACATTATCAACAACAACAACGCATGGGGCATAGTAGCGGCGTACTAATCAATAATGGCCCTCGGCCCACAACAACAAATCAACAACAATATAACTTGGGCCATTCGGCGGTACCCAAGACAACACCTAAACATCAACATTATTAACGAGGCAACCACAAGCAACAACAAAGCAACAATGCAGAGACAACTCCGGGACCAACCCTCCCATGACAACAACTTGGAGACAAGACTCCCGGACCAACAATCCTATAATCCATAACACATCAACAACTTCGGGCACCAAGGCGCCGACACTGCAACAACGACTTGGGGCACTAAGCCACCGACAACACAATCACAACTTGGGGCTCTAAGCCACCGACAACACAACAATAATTTAATTCGAACGACACGCCTAAAAATCAACGACTCCAGAAACAGTCAATTTTGCCTTGAAATTAGAATATTCAGTTAGGCCTCTGAATAAGCTTTCCGAAACATTTTAGTTTACTCAAATCGGACTCCTGGTTCAAAAGATATTGCAAAAACATTTTTCCGTTACAATGACAGCATAAACCAAACAACGCAGGAAATTCCAGCACTCACACATAAACTTCAACAATTTATTTACCCTATCAAACGACATCAGAATTTAGCAAACAACCCCTCTACGGAAAACTTACGGAGTCTAGTTTCTGGCTATATTTTTAGAATTTCAAAATGATGAGTCGAATAGCACAGTTTTCACAAACAAGGTAGCTGGTCCAGAAATGGGGCAGCGACTGTGTCCAAAGTTGTGACTCTTCTACAATGCCCAAAACAAACCCAAATAACACGAAACTTCAGCCTAAACAGTAAATCATTTTGTCTAGTTTTCAAAGAAATTGGATTCATTCGAAAAGGAGTTCATTTGAAAACACCACAATCAAAACACTGACTTTATGTCCAGACGGTCCCCAGAATTTTATCCTAACTTGCGAAGCCCATAACTGGGGCTATACTACTCCAAATGCGACCAAACCAAAGCCAAGATGACAAGCATTCAGTCTAGTTTCTAAAATTTTAAGTTATATGATTTATCAACCAGTAAAACAGTCCCAGTTTAGCCGAAAGTCAAACCTACTCAGAACGTGCCTACACAGTGAGCTTAGCAACAAATTAAGCATTCAAGCATAGTTTAAACTTCCCAATAATCATATACCAACCAATTAAAATACATCAATCACTTCAACACACTCGCTATGTAAATTACAAGCAATACATATTCCATATAAATCAAACAATACATAGAGCACGCCAAATTTCTTAACCAATTTAAACATCATAGAGCACACAAGTTTTCATACATACTAATACATTTTTGCTCCCAAAGAAACCCAATACTAGTTTCAAATTCGTCATCAAATCATCTTTTGACAAGGTTTTTAAAATCGACACAACAACAAATCATTACTCTTTTTCAAATAAAACCAACTAGAAAAAATCATTTTCCAATCCAATCAAAACTTCACCTCATTTAAAATCCTAAGTCAAAAAAAAAACAATTTTATTTCCTTTGATCTCCCCCACATCAACACCCACGTTCATTCATTAAAAATAGATTTTATTACTAGTTTTAGTATCCAACCGTAAAATCGTCCATTAGACATTTCAAAAACAATTTCAGAAATCATTTTACTTTTGAGATCACAAAACTACATAACACAATTCAAGAAGTAACGACTAAAATTTTTCCTAAAATCCAAGCGTACAATGTCAAACTCCAAGTAGCATGGAAATTGCAAAACAATTCATGAAGACCCTAACTTACAACACTGCATGTCAAACAATCAGGGACAACACCCAAAAATAAACAACTAATGCGAAAGATGTCATAATTGTTTTCAAATAAAATTAACAATTCTTTTCTGCTAAGTGAAAGATGTCATAGCCCCTTAGAATAAATACAAACAGCCTCATAATGGAAAACATTTATAAATCAGGGAACACCAAACCTCAACATTTTTAGGCATGTACTAGTCTGACATAATTTATCAAAACAATTCCCCACAATGCATTTAGACTCCACGTCAAGACATACCACCAAAGAGTTCATACAAGACCTAGTGTCGAAACAATTTTAAACCAGTCGAAACACATGTGAATACTAACCAACAAGGTAAGTTATTGAAGACCACATAAACGAAGTCAGAATTCATTCCACAAGAAGGTTAAAGAATAGCAACCAACAACAGGGACACAACTTCACACACAGAAATGCAATACAACCTACAGTACCAGCAGGGGTATCTCCCCCACTAGTTCACTTACCATTAGCAACTCTTGGTTTACCTGCAACACAAACACTGGTCAGCACTTAAAAGACAACAGTTGGTCGTACACCGACACAACGACTCGACGACTTGGCCGGACGGACCAACCATTGCTCTGATACCACTAATGTAACACCCCTTTTCTAATAACCTTACTATTTAATAAAAATCAGAGTTTCTTTTTTTTTTTTTTGAAAACAATCTAAGCGAGTGCTACACTTACTTCATTAAAACAACAACTTCAATTTTCATAGTTCGGTTAAAACCACAAGATACATAGCACCATGAAATACCGTTTAGTTCGCACCAACCAAATACAGTCACTACAGCAGCGGAATAATAAAAAGTTCGAAAAACAAAACCAATACAGCAACAATAATATTCAAACAGCATAAAGACAATAACATATAAGCATAAGACGCCCCCCCCGGTGCTACGTATCAGAGCATGACACTTCCTACCAGACGAAGCCATAAGGGTAACCTTCACTCGCTATTACCTGCACGTTGCCGACATAAGAAGCAACATAAAAGCAGTAGGGCGAGTCTCTTTTCATAATTAATAACATATGGGAATAAGCACTGCATAGGAAAAGGTAACTAGGCACACCGGTTCACAACAATGGCAACAATCGCATCAACATTACATTTCCAAGAAGCACTACACAATATATGGTTATGCATGAAATGAAACCCAAACACCACGGGCACATGCATGTCGGATCCGTCACCAAATACAAATAGGCCGTAGCCTCTGCTCACCAAATAAAACTAGGCCGAAGCCTCTGCTCACCAACAATGCACATGTTTCATGAGACGCCATGACAATGCACCACAACACACCACACAATTCACCAATTCACCATTTAATCAACTCACCATATAAACTCACCAATAAACTCACCAAATAACTCACCAAATAGACTCACCAATAAAACTCACCAATAAACTCACCAAAAAACTCACCAAATAAACTCACCAAATAACTCACCAAATAGACTCACCAATAAAACTCACCAATAAATTCCCCAAATAAATCAGTACCAATTTAATTAAACCGTTTTAGGACATTGACACGGAATAGGAGCAAGTGAATAAAAATTGCAATTAGACACCTTGAACAACTTCAGTCCAGAACCATCAGGAAAATAATCCATTTTTGCCTAAGACCAGAATATTTAAGAAGACCTCGGAATTAGCTTCGAAACGCATTTTGAAGCACTTAAAACGGACAACCGAGTCAAAAGATACGTCAAAAACAGAATAGGGGGAAAAATGAAACACAGTAACTTCGACAGCTTCTATCTCAGAAATTCGACAGCTTCTGTCTCAACAAATTCGACAGCTTCTGTCTCAACAAATTCGACAGCTTCTGTCTCAGTAGCTTCGACAGCTTCTGTCTCAGCAACTTCGACAACTTCTGTCTCAACAAATTCGATAGCTTCTGTCTCAGCACTTCGACACAACATGCACAGCACAGCTCTTGGCGCATGGGCGCTTGGCGCCCAGGAACGGCAACACGCATAGGCACTGGCGCCCAGAACAGCAACACGGCGCCCAGGCACTAGGCGCCTAAGGCCAAGACGAACCACAACTCCTATGACTTCAAAAATTGTTTTGTACGAGCCATTTAACTTGGACATGAAAACCCAGTATCAAATTTCGCAAAATAAGCAACAGAAAATGGGGACCCTTGGCGCCCATGGCACAAGCACCTAGCGCCAAAACTGGCAACACAGTGACACAGAAACAGCAACACAGTGGCAACAGACACAGCAACACAGTGGCAACAGAAACAGCAACACAGTGGCAACAGAACTGGAAAACTGGCGCAGGCACACTGGCTGGGCGCCTGGCGCCCATGACTGAGACACAGAAAAACAGCAACCAGCGCCCAAGGCGCCTAGGGGCTTCCAAAATCAGAATTTTTCAAATTCAAACACCAAATTAAGTTCACCAAACACCCAATCATATATATATAATTCAATCATCATCATGATCCTCAATTTTCACCAAACAAGCACCAACAAGTCATATATTCAAACATATGACATACAATTCACATTTGTAATAATCAAACATCAATCATGCGATTTCAACATAGGCACCTCATAATCATATATTACAACATTACAATTGAATCAACAACACCACAATTCATTCATATAAATCATTCTAAAACCCTAACCCTAGGCACTACTAATTCGCATAAGCCATTAAAAATAAAAAGAGGACCCCCTAACCTCTTAGAAGTGAAGAACTCGCAAGGCACCCTAGAAATTCACCAACACCACAACGATCCAAGTTCTCCTCCTTCCTTAGGTTCCATGCGAAAGACCCTCCTCTTTTGCCCTAGCACCGCCGCGCCCTTCTTTCTCACTCTCCTCTTCGCGAGTTCCTTTCCTCTTTTCTTCTCTCCTCTCTTCGAATCCTTTTCTTTCTTTTCCCAAAAAAAATGAGCTAAAATCTAATTTTTCACTTTAAATATGCGCCTACACTAGTGGGCTTGGATTGCGGGCTTTCCCCGCAGCTTAAGCCCAATTTAATTAAAACACCACCTCCAATTACAATACCATTCCCCATTTTATTTAAAGCACCTTATAATTATTTTAATAAATAATAATCATATTATTATATTATTACTCTACCACCAAAATCTCTTTTTAATTAATTAAAATAATTTATTCTATTATTTTTGGGGTGTTACACACACCCTCAGCTCTACGTAGATCCGCCCCTGATTCTCACAACAGAGTGGTAATTATTATAATTACGAGCTAGCAACTCTATAAGATAAAACAATCTAAATATAATCATTTAATACATATTATTGCCATTTTTTTTGTGAACATCTATGAAGGCCAGATACTTCAAAAATGGAAACGTACCCATGTCGGATATGTATCTGATACCAACACGCATTTGACACTTCGCGATACGTATCTAAAGAGTATCCAATAATTTTATAATTCTTTTTAAGAAAATATTTCACTCGATACTTTTCAGATACATCTTTGATACTTCTTATATGATACACTTTAAAGGGTACTTCTCAGATCAATTTTTGAAACCTCTTACTAACTGAGCACATGATTGTCACTCATATATGATACACTTTAATACCTCAATAACTAAAACAAAATTATATGTTTTTTAGTAACACAATCATAGAAGAAATAATACATTATGATATGGGTGGGATAAGTATTTATTTCTACAACGTGATGATCATATATTGACTACTATATCTATCTACATATCTATCTATTAATAATACATTTACGAATAAACTATTTTAAGTAACCTCCATATGTCAATCACTGATTTGTGACACATAATAATAACGCTTACATGTCATCATTAATTTACCCATTTGTCATTGCCATGTAGTCTCTTTACCTGGCTAATCATTTGTAATGATTACTAAATAGGCTTCACTCGAAAAAGGAAACAAATGGTAGACAATAAATATTATATTAATATCACTATACCACACATTAATAATTCAGACAATGTACACTCATTTTAAATTTTTTGACATTTAACATTCTTAGTTTTTTTCATAAATAAAAACAAATAACTAATATATATCAAATAACTCAGAGCGTGGGGTTCAGTGTAACACCCCCTTCTAAATTAACTATTATTCGGTATATAAAATCAGAGTTTTAAAAGAATATGAATCATTGAAGAAAGTGTCACATTTCAACGCTTATAAAAACAACCAACTTATAATCGAGTGACCTAAGTCAACAAACAATGGCACGATATATAGCACGACAGTTTAGGGACGGGCCCACAAACACCTGTTTCAGTTTACAGTACATAATGAAATATGATCAACACAGCGGAATGGTATCAGTACATCATTATAACAATCCAATACATCAAAATGACAATAACAGTACTACTACGCCCTCCCCCTGGTGCTACATATCAGAGCTGACACACTACTAGAAAAGAGGCATAAGGATGCCCTCACTCTCGATTACGTGCAAGTTGCCGACATAAGAAGCAACAAAGGCAGTAGGGTGAGTCTCTTTACACAAATAATAATAATTAAGATAAGCATTATATTAAGGAAGGCAGCAAGCAACACTAATTCATAACAACTCACCACATTATCAACAACAATCATCATATTCATAATTCATCCATAAACTCATCAAATGCTTGACTAATGCATGTAATGCAACATGCATGTGGATCCATCATCACCGCTATTAGCCTGGAGGGCACTCACCGCTTTGGCCGAAGCCACCGCACCGCTTTGGCCGAAGCCTACACACCGCTTTATGCAACATGAGTCATGTGACATTATGACTATGCACCACAACACCACACATAAACCATAATAATTATTAAACTCACCGCTTTTTTATTTCTCAATTTAATATCATCAACATATAGGCCTTAAGGATATCACACCGCTTTGGACCGGAGTCCCTCACCGCTTTCACATCTCCAAATAATTACAACTCCGTACACACCGCTTTTTATCCTTAGGCTAGGAATCTAATTTTACAATTACACTTCCCGCAACCACACACACCTACGCAGTACACACAACACACCCGCACGGGGCTGCCCAATTTGGCACCCCTGCGCAACACCACCATCCGCGCACGGGGCTGCCCAATTTGGCGCCCCTGCGCAACACCACCAGCACACACCATAACTTCAACACTTTAACAACAATTTTATCTAACATTTCAACAATTAGTTCACACCGCCTCAACACCAATTCGATTGATTAATTATTAATTACAACGCAACCGACATATAACTACATTCTTTTCATTGAGGTAATTAATCAAGTAACTTAAAGGCATAATTCCTATCATGTTCATTCTCACCTCACTCAACTTAATTTACCACTTAAACTCAATACAAAAACAAGCATTACCATCACATTCACAATTCAATCCATCTCACTACAACAACCAACAGTAACATAATATCAACAATTTCAAATTAACTCATTTTCATCAACATATATATTAACACAACATTCACAATCCAAACTCCTACAACAACCAACAGTAACATAATATCAACAACTTCAAATTAACTCATTTCATCAACATATATATTAACACAACATTCACAATCCAAACTCCTACAACAACCAATAGTAACATAATATCAACAACTTCAAATTAACTCATTTCATCAACATATATATTAACACAACATTCACAATCCAACTCCTACAACCTAACCTGCTCAAATCGCATATCTTAAGCATCATTATAGGTATAAAGTAGAGCCCCCTAACCTTGGTGATTGAAGACTCAGCCACGCACAAGCCACAAAAACGAAAAACGCAGCAGCCCCCCTCCTCTCCTCTTACGCAAACCGTGGACTTCCTAAAGCCATGGAGAAAATAACAACAATAGAGGATGAAGGATTGAAACTACAAGGAAGAAAAATGGAAGGAAAAGATCAAGGGAACTCATTACCTAAAGCTTGGATGAATGATTCCTCTTCTGCCTCCCTTGCTGGCCGCGAGCTGCCCTTCTCCTCTCACTCTCTCTGTTCGCTGATTTTCTTTCTTTCTTTGAGTGGGAATGAGACTCAAATTTTAGGTTTTGGGGTCTTTGGAATGGGCTTGGGTCACTAATTGACTTGGGCCCATTTTTACACCACCCTTATTAATTCATCTCACCTCCTGAAATAAAATAAATTCCAACATTATTATTCCACTTAAATAAATATTGTAATCCCTCAAATAACTTAATTAATTAATTAAATTATTTTAGGGCGTTACAACTCTCCCCCACTTAGAGAATTTCGTCCTCGAAATTACCTGAATCAAATAACTCTGGATAGGCTTCTTTCATCTTACTTTGCCTCTTAACACCTTTACCTCCCGGTCTTCAATTCTAACTGGCATAGTCTCCACGGTGAGGTTCTCCCTCACCTCTACATTATCCATCTGAATTACGTGCGACGGATCAGGTACATACTTCCGCAACTGAGATACATGGAACACGTCATGCAGATTAGACAGATTAGGTGGCAAGGCCACCCGATAGGCAACCTTCCCAACTCTTTCCAAAATCTGGTATGGGCCAATAAAACGAGGGGTTAGCTTCTTAGATTTCAAGGCACGACCCACACCTGTCACCGGAGTGACTCTCAAGAATACATGGTCACCAGCTTGAAACTCTAGATCCTTTCTCCTCTTATCATGATAGCTCTTCTGCCTACTCTGCGAGGCTTTCATCTTTTCTTGAATCATTTTCACCTTCTCTGTGGTCTCCCGCACAATCTCCGGGCCTAACACCACACTCTCCCCCGACTCATACCAACACAAGGGTGTCCTACACCTCCTACCATACAATGCCTCGAAAGGCGCCATCCCAATACTCGCATGAAAACTATTGTTATAGGTGAATTCGATCAATGGAAAATGGGAATCCCATGAACCTCCTTGTTCAAGAACGCATGCCCTCAACAAATCCTCTAGCGACTGGATAGTTCTCTCCGTCTGCCCATCTGTCTGGGGATGATAAGCGGAACTCAATCTCAATTTAGAACCTAAGGCCTCTTGCAAGCTTTTCCAAAATTCAGAAGTAAATCTAGGATCCCGATCGGACACGATACTCAAAGGAACACCATGCAGCTTCACAATTGTCTTAACATAAATATCTGCCAACTTCGGAACCGGATAAGTCATATTAATCGGCAAAAAGTGAGCAGATTTTGTCAACCTATCCACAATCACCCATATAGCATCAAATCCTCTCACTGTATTCGACAACCCAGTTACAAAATCCATGGAGATACTATCCCACTTCCATTCCGGAACATCCAATGGCTGCATCAACCCTGCCGGCTTCTGATGCTCTACCTTAGATTTCTGACATATCAAACAAGCATACACAAATTGGGCTACATCTCGCTTCATGCCAGGCCACCAAAACAGTTTCTTCAAATCTTGGTACATCTTTGTGGCTCCTGGGTGGATACTAACTTACTCCGATGACCCTCTTCAAGGATTGCTTTCTTGATTTCTTCATCATCAGGAATACAAATTCTTCCACGGTGCCTCAACACATCTTGTGCATCTATCTCATAATCCTTACTCTCGGAATGATCAATCCCAACTGCCGCTTCAACTAACTTAATGTCTTGTTTCTGAGCCTCTCTAATAACATCTAAAAACTCATTGTGAATCTTCAACATTCCCAGTCTTACACTCTTAGGCGTTACTTCACAGACCAAACTCAAATCCCGAAACTGCTCAATCAATTCGAGCTCTTTCACCATCATTGCAGACACATGAAGGGACTTCCTACTCAAAGCGTTGGCTACAACATTAGCCTTCCCCAGATGGTAGTTCAAACTAAAGTCATAGTCCTTCAATAATTCCAGCCACCTCCTTTGTCTCATATTCAGCTCTTTCTGATCAAATAAATACTGCAACCCCTTATGGTCACTGAACACCTCAAACTTAGCACTATACAAATAGTGTCTCCAAATCTTCAAAGCAAAGACAATCGCTGCAAGCTCCAAATCATGAGTAGGGTAGTTCTTCTCATGAATTTTCAACTGCCTAGACGCATAGGCTACTACCTTACCATCTTGCATCAGCACACCTCCTAAACCCATCTTGGAAGCATCGCAATACACTACAAACGGTTGCTCTGGAACAGGCAATACCAAAATAGGAGATGTGGTCAACCTCTTCTTCAACTCATTGAAGCTCTCTTCGCACCAGGCATCCCACACGAAAGCTTTCCCTTTACACGTCAATTGAGTCAACGGAAGGGCTAGCTTAGAGAAACCCTCTATAAACCTCCTGTAGTAACCAGCCAAACCCAAGAAACTCCTTATCTCAGTCACTGACTTTGGGCTCTCCCACTGCCACACAGCATCAACCTTGGCTGGGTCTACAGCTATACCGTCACCAGAAATCACATGGCCGAGAAAACTCACTTTATGCAACCAGAACTCGCACTTTGACAATTTTGCATAAAGCTTCTTTTCCCTCAATACTTCTAGCACTAACCTCAAGTGCTCTGCGTGCTCTTCTTCCGTCTTGGAATACACCAAAATGTCATCTATAAATACCACTACAAAACAATCCAAATAACTATGGAAGGTACGGTTCATGTACTCCATAAACACTCCGGGTGCGTTGGTAACACCAAACGGCATTACAGAATATTCATAGTGCCCATATCTAGTTCTGAAAGCCGTCTTCTGAACGTCATCATCCTTCACCTTGATTTGGTGATAACCCGACCTCAAGTCGATCTTGCTAAACACCTTAGCACCCACCAACTGGTCCATCAACTCATCAATTCTCGGAAGCGGATACTTGTTTTTGATTGTCACTTTGTTCAACTGTTTATAGTCCACGCAAAGCCTCATGCTTCCATCCTTCTTCTTCACTAACAACACAGGTGCTCCCCAAGGCGACACACTAGGCCTTATGAACTTCTTCTCAAGTAACTCTTCTAGCTGTTTCTTCAATTCTGATAATTCAGACGCCGATATCTGGTACGGTGCCATAGACACAGGCCTCGTACCCAGCACAAGATCAATAGCAAATTCAATCTCCCTCTCTGGCGGAACACTCGGAATCTCATCAGGGAACACTTCCGGAAACTCGCACACTACCTTCAACCCCTCAATGATATCTTGACTTTCAACAGACAGAGACGCCATCAAGGCAAATAGATGAACTTCTTCCTTCATTAACCTACGCAATTGACCAGCAGGCAGCAAGGCAGATTCTTCTTCCTCAGGGCCAAGGAAACTCACAGATCTCTCGAAGCAATTGATATGCACATGGTTATCAACTAACCAGTCCATACCAAGGATAACGTCCAATCCCTCCAAAGGCAAACAAATAAGGTTCACAAGAAAATCTCCGCCGAAGACTGGCAGAGGACACTTAGCACACACTAGGGAGGTAGTTACCGACCCCTTAGCCGGAGTATCAATAACCATCTCCCTCATCATAGAAGACAATTCAAGACCCAATTTTTCAGCACATAATGAAGCAATGAAAGAATGAGTAGCACCGGTATCTACTATAGCAATCACAGGAATACCATAAATAAGGCAAGTACCTCTAATCTCGTTAGCATCCTCGGATCCTGCCAGCGCAAACACTTTCCCCTTAGCTCTCTCCCTCTTGGGTTTAGGACAATTAGCACTCACATGCCCCACTTCTTCACAATTATAGCAAACAATCCCTTTCTTTTCACAGTTAGCAGCTTTATGGCCCTTCTGACCACACTTGAAACAATTGGCCTCGGGGCACTCATTGCTCTTATGACCAGGCTTCTTACAAGAATAACACACAATATCCGAAGGGGCACCTCCCCCACTTGACTTCTGACCAGCACCTGCTTTCCACTTACCTTTATTTCCAGCAACATCATAGGGCTTTCCCCTAAACTGAGAATTCCTATTTTCCTTCACTGCCTTGTAAGCAGCAGTACTGTCTTCCTCATAGATCCTACACTTATCAACCAATCTAGCAAAATCCCGAATCTCTTGATACCCAATTGCTTTCTTTATATCAGGGCGCAGACCACTCTCAAATTTGACACACTTGGAGAACTCCGAGTCGGCATCATTGGCATAGTAAGGACAAAATTTGGCCAACTCCTCAAATTTGGCGGCATACTCAGCTACCGTCTTGTTTCCCTGCTTCAGCTCTAGAAATTCCACTTCCTTCTTAGCTCGCACATCTTCAGGGTAGTACTTTCTCTTGAACTCCCTTGTGAAAACCTCCCAAGTAACTTCCACACCCGCATTTTCTAACCTTCGCGACATTCCCAACCACCAGTCGTCAGCTTCCTCCGCTGGCATATGGGTTCCCAATTTCACTTTCTGAGCAGCAGAACACTCCATGACACGGAAGATCCGTTCTATCTCCTTTAACCAGGCCAAGGCTCCATCGGGGTCATACCGACCCTTGAAGGTGGGTGGATTTTCCCTCTGGAACGTTGCTAAGTTACGAGCGTTAACATCAGCAGCAGAGTGCTGATTCCCAACAGCTTGAGCTATGGCTTGCAGAGCAGCAGCCAAAGCAGCATCATCGCGTCTCGCCATCGAATCAAATTTCTACACAAATAAACATAATTAGATACAACAGACATAACATCTAGACACTTGGTCGGACAGACCAACTTCAGCTCTGATACCACTATGTAACACCCCCTTCTAAATTAACTATTATTCGGTATATAAAATCAGAGTTTTAAAAGAATATGAATCATTGAAGAAAGTGTCACATTTCAACGCTTATAAAAACAACCAACTTATAATCGAGTGACCTAAGTCAACAAACAATGGCACGATATATAGCACGACAGTTTAGGGACGGGCCCACAAACACCTGTTTCAGTTTACTGTACATAATGAAATATGATCAACACAGCGGAATGGTATCAGTACATCATTATAACAATCCAATACATCAAAATGACAATAACAGTACTACTACGCCCTCCCCCTGGTGCTACATATCAGAGCTGACACACTACTAGAAAAGAGGCATAAGGATGCCCTCACTCTCGATTACCTGCAAGTTGCCGACATAAGAAGCAACAAAGGCAGTAGGGTGAGTCTCTTTACACAAATAATAATAATTAAGATAAGCATTATATTAAGGAAGGCAGCAAGCAACACTAATTCATAACAACTCACCACATTATCAACAACAATCATCATATTCATAATTCATCCATAAACTCATCAAATGCTTGACTAATGCATGTAATGCAACATGCATGTGGATCCATCATCACCGCTATTAGCCTGGAGGGCACTCACCGCTTTGGCCGAAGCCACCGCACCGCTTTGGCCGAAGCCTACACACCGCTTTATGCAACATGAGTCATGTGACATTATGACTATGCACCACAACACCACACATAAACCATAATAATTATTAAACTCACCGCTTTTTTATTTCTCAATTTAATATCATCAACATATAGGCCTTAAGGATATCACACCGCTTTGGACCAGAGTCCCTCACCGCTTTCACATCTCCAAATAATTACAACTCCGTACACACCGCTTTTTATCCTTAGGCTAGGAATCTAATTTTACAATTACACTTCCCCGCAACCACACACACCTACGCAGTACACACAACACACCCGCACGGGGCTGCCCAATTTGGCGCCCCTGCGCAACACCACCATCCGCGCACGGGGCTGCCCAATTTGGCGCCCCTGCGCAACACCACCAGCACACACCATAACTTCAACACTTTAACAACAATTTTATCTAACATTTCAACAATTAGTTCACACCGCCTCAACACCAATTCGATTGATTAATTATTAATTACAACGCAACCGACATATAACTACATTCTTTTCATTGAGGTAATTAATCAAGTAACTTAAAGGCATAATTCCTATCATGTTCATTCTCACCTCACTCAACTTAATTTACCACTTAAACTCAATACAACAACAAGCATTACCATCACATTCACAATTCAATCCATCTCACTACAACAACCAACAGTAACATAATATCAACAATTTCAAATTAACTCATTTTCATCAACATATATATTAACACAACATTCACAATCCAAACTCCTACAACAACCAACAGTAACATAATATCAACAACTTCAAATTAACTCATTTCATCAACATATATATTAACACAACATTCACAATCCAAACTCCTACAACATCCAACAGTAACATAATATCAACAACTTCAAATTAACTCATTTCATCAACATATATATTAACACAACATTCACAATCCAACTCCTACAACCTAACCTACTCAAATCGCATATCTTAAGCATCATTATAGGTATAAAGTAGAGCCCCCTAACCTTGGTGATTGAAGACTCAGCCACGCACAAGCCACAAAAACGAAAAACGCAGCAGCCCCCCTCCTCTCCTCTTACGCAAACCGTGGGCTTCCTAAAGCCATGGAGAAAATAACAACAATAGAGGATGAAGGATTGAAACTACAAGGAATAAAAATGGAAGGAAAAGATCAAGGGAACTCATTACCTAAAGCTTGGATGAATGATTCCTCTTCTTCCTCCCTTGCTGGCCGCGAGCTGCCCTTCTCCTCTCACTCTCTCTGTTCGCTGATTTTCTTTCTTTCTTTGAGTGGGAATGAGACTCAAATTTTAGGTTTTGGGGTCTTTGGAATGGGCTTGGGTCACTAATTGACTTGGGCCCATTTTTACACCACCCTTATTAATTCATCTCACCTCTTGAAATAAAATAAATTCCAACATTATTATTCCACTTAAATAAATATTGTAATCCCTCAAATAACTTAATTAATTAATTAATTAAATTATTTTAGGGCGTTACATTCAGCGGTTGGGGCTGATCCTCCCTTAACCAAGAGTCAGGGGTTCGATCCCCACATTGAGTACGTGTAACACCCTAATATTTCTATCAAGTAGAAATGCTAAGATGCACGAAATGGCATACATCAGAGTAATATTTCCTGTTTAGATATTGAACACAACTAAAATATATAAAGGGTGAGATAAACATTATCTCAGTGAGTCCTACCGTAACCCCTCACAATGACGCTCAGTCCATTTATTCTTGTTCCTTTAATCATAGTCCATTTAGGTCCTACGTGCATATAGTTTTTCCTGACATGCCATAGTACATCTCCGGTAATGACCACGCCTTTACCGTCGAACCTCTCCACTAGTTTACACTAGCCTCAAACCTTCTGAGGCCTAGGTTCTGGGGCTCATGACTTCCCCTCCCCTAGTATACTAATCTACTGGGTCGTCACCCATCCTTTGATATAATTTATATATCCTGCCCTTGAAAGAACATTTAGTTCCATGGCCTTAAACAATTGATTGAACATTTAGTTCCATGACCTTAAACAATTGATTGAACATTTAGTTCGCTCGCGTATACGACTTTACGGTTTTTGAAACAATTATGACTTTCAAAAACAATTCATTTTAAACCCTGCAATCATGTTCAAAAACAGAGTACCCATGGTTCCATGACATGAGGGAAGGTTGGAAAGAAGATTAGAAGAGGTTTGGAATCGAAAGGATCAACGAAACGAGAACTTTTCCACCTTGAACCCGAACCACACGCACGGTCTGTGCCCTAGGGGCGCACGGTTGGTGTGCTCTATTCAGTATACCAAATTCCTTCCGTTTCTCTCGTTTCGCTTTTCCGTTCGCGTCCAATCTGTAATCCGATCAAAATCCAACATAAACATAAACAATTCCAGACAATATTCCAGTCCAAACAACATCATAGCAATCAAAATTCATCAACAATCGATTCGTTCCAGAGTTCAAAATATCGGTTTTTATAAAAATACAGTTTTCGACTCAAAATCATTCGAAACAACGGACATTCACAAAATCAGTCACATAGCATTCATTTCAGAAACGAAAATAAAACCCTAAACGTGAGTAGAACTCACTGACCGTGTTGAGAATCACGAGATACCGAAACTCGCAAAGCTCAACCGCTCCAAAATCTCACAACACGTTCCGAACTCGATCCAAATGCGTCCAATCGCTTCCAACCAAAAATGAAACCTCCCCAAATGCTCCTCTTCTTCCCAATTCGACCCAAAACAGAAATGTAGCTATTGCAAGGGCTCTAGTACTGAATCTTGACTCCACAATTTAATTATGGAGCTTCATCATCTACATGCAAGCTACTAGAGACCCAAAGCATATCTTCTAAAGTCTGAATAGTCCTCTCAGTCTGACCATCTGTCTGCGGATGATAAGCGGTACTAAAAAACACTTTTGTTCCCAGAGCTTGGTTTAAAGCTTTCCAAAATCGAGAAATAAACTTTGGATCACGATCTGACACAATACTTGTAGGAACTCCATGCAACCTGACTATACTCTTCAGATATTCCTCTGCTAACTTGGAAACCTTACTGTTCGAGCGAGCAGGAATGAAATGAGCTGATTTGGTTAGACGATCCACAACTACCTAGATGTAATCGTTACCGACTTGGGACCTTGGTAATCCCATGACAAAATCCATAGAAATATCTTTCTATTTCCACACTGGAACATTCAACGGCTGTAACTGACCAACAGGCTTTTGGTGCTCTGCCTTAACCCTTTGACAAGTCAGGCATCGAGACACAAATTCTGGAATTTCTACTTTCATCCCTGGCCACGAGTACATCTGTTTCAAATCCCGATACATCTTGGTAGACCCAGGATGTATGGAATATTGACTCCGATGTGCTTCCTCTAAAACTTGCCTTTTAATGTCATCATCCTTTGGCACACAAATCCTACCGTTGAAGCAAATAATCCCATCACTATCTTCGGTAAAATTTGGTAACCTCCTTTGAGCTTGCAACGCTACATCAATTTCTTGAGCTGAGCGAATCAGATTTTTCAATAGACTCGAAATTTGGATATGACTCAACACTAACCGGTTCCTCCTTTACTTCACATTCAAATTTAAGTCTCTGAAAGACTCTAACAGTTCCATCTCATGCATCATTAATTCTGACGTGTGAATAGATTTCCTACTCAACGCATCAGCTACATCATTGGCCTTTCCGGGATGATACTTCAATTCGAAGTCGTAATCCTTCAGAAACTCAACCCATCTTCTTTGCCTATTATTCAGCTCCTTTTGGTCAAACAAATACTTAAGTCTCTTGTGATCTCTAAAGACTTCGAAACGAGAACCGTATAGGTAATGTCTCCAAATTTTTAGAGCATACACAATTGCTGCTAACTCTAAGTCATGAGTTGGGTAATTCTCTTCATGAGGCTTCAACTGTCTGGAGGCATAAGCAACCACTTGTTGATTCTGCATTAAAACACACCCTAAACCCTTCCCAGAGGCATCAATGTAAATTTGGAATCCCAGTGACGGATCTGGAAGAATTAGGATCGGAGAAGATGTCAACCTACTTTTCAACTCTTGAAAACTTTCCTCACAATCGGAACTCCATTCAAACGGCTGACCCTGGCGAGTTAACCGAGTAAGCGGAAGGACTAACTGTGAGAACCCCTCAACAAATCTTTGATAATAGCCAGCTAGACCTAAGAAACTTCTTACTTCGGTCACAGACGTTGGCTGTTCCCAATTCAACTCTGCTTTTACCTTACTAGGATCCACTGTGACTCTCGACTGAGATATCACATGACCCATAAACTTTATTTCAGGCATCCAGAAGTCACACTTTGAAGGCTTCGCATACAACTTATTTGATATCAACTCTTCCAGTTGAGATTTTAATTCCTTTAATTCTAAAGGAGACATTCTATATGGAGCAATAGGGATTGGCCCTGTGCCCGGAACCAACTCTATTGAGAATTCCACCTCACGGAGGTAAAGAGGAAACTTCATCCGGAAAAACATCCAGAAATTCATTAACAACTTGTACAAAGGACAAATCTAAACCAGTTTCAGTCGATGCAGACAATATAATAACCCAAGCTTCCGCACCTTGAAATAGAGATTGATTTACCGACGTGAAGGGGATAATTGCTTCAGAATTTGACTTCGGTAGTTCAACTGATTCCGGGGAGAAACTGACAGTCCGATTGAAACAGTCGATGGTGACATGATTTGCCGTCATCCAGTTCATACCCAAAACGATGTCCATACCTCTCATAGGTAAACAAATAAAGTCTATAACGAAGTTTCTGTCTCCTAAGGCCAGAAGACAGCTTTGACATAAAGACTGGGTCTGGACGCGACCCATGGCAGCAGTTAAGATAATTATCGGTTTGGATAGCGGAGATAAGGCTAATCCCAACCAGTCAACACATGCTTGGGAAATAAAACAATGAGTAGCGCCTGAATCATATAATATACTGACGGAGTTATTGAAAAGAGGTCCCATACCCCTCAGTAGATTATCTGTAGACTTGACTTTTTCTGCATCCAAAGTGTAGATTCTTCCTTGAGTAGTTCCTGCACGATCATCTTCACGCTTCTTCCTCGTAAGGCATTGGGTAGCATAATGGCCCTCTTTCTTGCAGTAGTAACCGGTATTAGACCCAACTTGGCATTCACCACGATGAGGCCTACCACATTTAGAACAAGTACTGAACTTTGAGGAATCTGATGATTGAGCTTGTTTTCCTCTATTGAAGTTACCCTTTGACTTTTCCTATGGAGTTGATGATTCAGACACCTTCTTCTTTTCTTTCCAATACTCCCTCCTTTCTTCATACAATCTGTTGAGATCGGCTTCGGCAACATAGGCTTGTTGCACCAAAGCAGCATAGTTGGTCATAGCATAAGAGCTAAGACCTTGGGCAATATCAGCATGGAGACCTGCCTTGTACATCTGCATATTCCATTCATCATTCGGAGCATACCTTGCTAACTGATAGAATTGAGACAACCTCTCAAACTTGGCGGTGAGTTCACCCACTATCATATCACCTTGCCTGAGATTGACAAATTCTGTCTGCTTACTTAGCTTCATCACCGGAGGAAAGAAATGTCCAATAAACAATTCCTTGAAGTTAAACTAGGTAATAGAAGTTTCTTGATTCACCATCAGTTCATGAGCATTGGTCCACCAGGTTTGGGCTTCCTCTTCTAGCATATGAGCTGCAAAGAGTACCTTTTCTTCCTCGCTGCATTGCAGAGTCCTGGAAAATTTCTCCATAGAGTCCAACCAGTAATGAGATACCATTGCATCTGGTCCTCCCTTGAAACGTGGAGGATTCATCCTTTGGAAACAGAAATAGGCTCTATTCGGATCTTCCGGAGGAGGTTGTTGAACATTAGGCTGCTGCTGAGTCATCTGCTACTGATGCATTTGCATCATGTCCTGCATCATCTTTTGCTGATTCTCAATTACATTCTTCATCCACTCGGAATGTGGATCAATGGGTGGGTTTCTCCTACCTCTTCCAGCCATGATTCTGCGAAATATGCACAAAGTATTAAGTTGATCAGGCTCAATGCCTAATAGCATACTAAGAAGAATCAGACTTAGAAGATGTAACAGACTCTTAACATCTAAGTCCGACTAGGTTGAACCGCTCTGATACCAAAATGTAACACCCTAATATTTCTATCAAGTAGAAATGCTAAGATGCACGAAATGGCATACATCAGAGTAATATTTCCTGTTTAGATATTGAACACAAATAAATTTTTTTGATGAGTAACATCAAACAGTCTTAACATTCCATAACTTAATCGAAAACCATATCGGTTCCATGTCTTTCAATATCCTCATGACCTAGTGTTCAATACCATCACAAGAAAAGCGGAAACGATTACATAATTTAAAACAAATTCAAGTCATAATATCGAGTTACAAAGACAACAAGGGGACTCAATATCAATGATATAAGAATCAAGTCCTTGAACTTCTCCTTAAGCACGTCACCTACTCGTGCCTCTTCGATTTCTTCTTTCCCTGTCTCTCTGTAAAAACAACAACATATAATGGGTGAGATAAACATTATCTCAGGGAGTCCTACCGTAACCCCTCACAATGACTCTCGGTCCATTTATTCTTGTTCCTTTAATCGTAGTCCATTTAGGTCCTACGTGCATATAGCTTTTCCTGACATGCCATAGTACATCTCCGGTAATGACAACGCATTTACCGTCGAACCTCTCCACTAGTTTACACTAGCTTCAAACCTTTTGAGGTCTAGGTTCTGGGGCTCATGACTTCCCCTCCCCTAGTATAGTAATCTACTGGGTCGTCACCCATCCTTTGATATAATTTATATATCCTGTCCTTGAAAGAACATTTAGTTCCATGACCTTAAATAATTGATTGAACATTTAGTTCCATGACCTTAAACAATTGACTGAACATTTAGTTCGCTCGCGTATACTACTTTACGGTTTTTGAAACAATTATGACTTTCAAAAACAATTCATTTTAAACCTTGCAATCATGGTCAAAAACAGAGTACCCATGGTTCCATGACATGAGGGATGGTTGGAATGAAGATTAGAAGAGGTTTAGAATCGAAAGGAGCAACGAAACGAGAATTTTTCCACCTTGAACCCGAACCGCACGCACGGTTCGTGCCCTAGGGGCGCACGACTCGTGCGTGTTGCACCATTTTAAATCAGCCAACTACGAAGCTGGCGCACGGTCCGTGCCACAGGGGCGCACGGTCCGTGTGCTCTGTTCAGTATACCCAGTTCCTTCTATTTCTCTCGTTTTGCTTTTCCGTTCGCGTCCAATCCGAAATCCGATCAAAATCCAACATAAACACAAACAATTCCAAACAATATTTCAGTCCAAACAACATCATAGCAATCAAAATGTATCAACAATTGATTCGTTCCATAGTTCAAAATACCGGTTTTTATAAAAACACAGTTTTCGACTCAAAATCTTTCGAAACAACGAACATTCACAAAATCAGTCACATAGCATGCATTTCAGAAACGAAAATTGTAACATCCCTAATTTTTAAAAGGCTAAATTATAGATTTAGTCCCCCTATTTTCAAAAATTCAGACATTTGGTCCCCCTATTTTAAAACTCAGACATTTAGTCCCCCTATTTTAAAAAACTCAAAACATTTAGTCCAAATGGGGGTTTTTCTTTTTTTTTTGCTGAATTGGCCCTCAAACAAAATTTTTTTGCTGATGTGGCTCTCATTAAATGACGTGGCAGCTGACTCAGCTTGCACACATCATTTAATGAAGCCACATCAGCAAGCCACATCAAATTTATTATTTATAATTATTAAAATAATTAAATAACTATATTATTTATTATTATAATTACTAAAATCAGAAACCATCATCTTCATTCAAACCCAGATTCATCTCCCTCTTCTCCATCGCAACCACCCCACCGTCGTAGCCAACCCCCCTCCCCTTCGCAACCACCGCGTCCCTCTTCTCCCTCTTCTCCATCGCAACCATCATCTTCATTCAAACCGCACCATCGTAGCCAACCCCCCCCCCCTTCGCAACCACCGCGTCCCTCTTCTCCCTCTTCTCCATCGCAACCATCATCTTCATTCAAACCGCACCACCGTAGCCAACCCCCTCCCCTTCGCAACCACCATGTCCCTCTCTCCAAAACTACCTAGTCACACCCTCCGCGACCACAAACCCAGAAAAGGGAGAAGAAGAAACGAAACGAATCCAGAAAAAGGGAGAAGAACGAAACAATTTAGGTTCAATCTGGGTTCGATTTGGTGAGATCTTCTTCTTCTCCCTTTTTCTGGGTTCGTTTCGTGGTTGGCTACGGTGGTTGCGGCGTGGGAGAGGGGGTTGGCTACGGTGGTGCGGCGTGGGAGAGGGGTTGGCTACGGTGGTGCGGCGTAGGAGGGGGGTTGGCTACGGTGGTTGCGAAGGGGAGGGGGGTTGGCAGTGGTTCCTGTTTGTTGACTAATTATTTAGTTATTATAAATATAGTTTATTAATTATTTAGTTATTATAAATAATAAATCTGATGTGGCAATGCTGATGTGGCTTCATTAAATGATGTGTGCAAGCTGAGTCAGCTGCCACGTCATTTAATGAGAGCAACATCAGCAAAAAAATTTGTTTGAGGGCCAATTCAGCAAAAAAAAAAAAGAAAAACCCCCATTTGGACTAAATGTTCTGAGTTTTAAAATAGGGGGACCAAATGTCTGAATTTTTGAAAATAGGGGGACTAAAACTATAATTTAGCCTTTTTAAAATGCAACTCACGGAGATTATAAATAATTTCTTAGACGAGTGAAATAATAATTCGTGAATCGGATATGGGTTAGTCGAGGGAAGGTTAAGTTATCTCTAAGTTGGAGAAAACTAGGCAAAAATAACGGTTTAGAATGAATTAATAAGCCAAGGGTATTTTGGTCTTTTCCCAAGAAATTAAACCCTCAGCTGAAAAATGACCTTTCCTCACTCCCACACTCTCATTCAGCAAGTTGGAAACAAAATTGGAGAAGTGAAAGTGAGGGGAAGGAGAATTTAAGTGGGGACTGCACTTAAGGGCAAAATGGTCATTTCCTTCTTCTTAAACACCACAGCCTTTAACCCAACCGACTTCCACTCTCTTACCACTCGAACCAGCAAACTAAAGTTTTAGAATAGAAGAATAGAGAGAGAGAGAGAGGAGAAGGGGAGAAGAAGGAGAGGAGGAAGAGAGGCTTGGTGATTTCTCATCCCTTCTTGCATATAAGTGTTCCTTGTAACATTCAACTGCATTTTCAATCCTCTTTCCATTGACACCAATTTCAGAAACTCATTCCCCATCCTTTTCATTCTACCATTTTCGAGCTTGAAGCTCCACCATGATCAAACCTTGAAGTTTTACCTTGCATGTTATAAATGGAAGCTTGTAGGTGGTACCAAAGGTGCAAGGTTCAGTCCTAGAAGTTCAATAGCAAGCTACATTGTTGATTGAAGGGAGATTGGAAGGTTTTCAGCCACTGGTCTTGAGTTTGGAAGGAGTTGATTTCGTTTTGAAGCGGTTTGAACGATTACGGGAATTGTTCGAGTGGTCACCGTTCGGTTATTTTGCGTGGAGACTTGACTTCGAACGAACTGTCCAAACCGGTGAGTTTTACTCACGTTAGGGTTTCATTCCATTATTTACAAATGAGTTGTATGTCTGGTTCTGTGACAAAAATCTGATTTCGAAAGATCATCGAGTCGAAAACCGTTTTTCGGAAAATAACGTTTTACAGGTTTTATCGAATTTTATATGTGACCGCATGTGCTGAAATTGTACTGGTATATGGCTGGAATGTTTGATTATTTTGTTGGAAATTGGATTGGGTTTCGATTGGAAGTGATCGGAGAAGCGAAACGGAACGAAACGAACAAATAACGAATCTGCTACAGGCAGCACGGGTCGTGCCACCAATAGCACGGGTCGTGCTAGACTTTCTGGTGGAATTTCAGTCTAGCACGGGTCGTGCAAGGTCTGGCACGGGTCGTGCAAGACCTTCTGCCACCGGTTGCCAAAATTTCGTTTCGCCGCTCCTTTCGATTTCAAACCTCTTCTAATCTTCTTCCCAACCAATTGTGATGATAATACTCTGATAAAATCATTGTTTTGAAGGTGTTCAGATTAATTTTTGAGAAAAGGTTTTGAAAGTATAAATATTCGAAAAACCGAAAAGTAGTCTGCGTGTGAGTACATGTTTCGAATAACTAATCGGATTATGTGTACAACTTGATATCGCATTATAACGCCGGATGTCTAGTATCGTATTCATCAAAACGGGTTATAAAACAATGATAGATATAGATATATCGAATATAAAAGTCGGCCCAATGCGGGTGTGATATATAAATTATATCAAGTTGGGTGACGACCCAACGAATAGCATACTAGGCGGGGAAGTCATGAGCCCCTGCCCTAGGCCCTGGAAAATGTTATGGAATAGTTACTTACAGGGGTTTATCGTGAATGTGGCTGTTTCACAGACGATGTTATGCTAAGTTCAATACACAATTCGCCGGGATTGTGGCTGTTCACAGTCGGTGTTTCGATTGGTAAGCTTGTAATGGTAAAGTAACTTACAAGGCTTAAAATAAATAAATAGCACATTAAATATCGTGATTGTGGCGGTTTCACAGACGATGTTATGCTAAGAATGTATATATGCAAATAGTTTATAAATTTAACTATGTTGCAACGGTTTTATAATGGAACCGAGTGATTGTAAGGGGGCACGGTAGAACTCACTGAGATATGTTATCTCACCCTATCATTATTGTTGTTTTTACAAAGAAACAGGGAAAAAGGAAGACAAGGCGACACGAGTAGGCGACGTGCTTATGACGAAGCTGAAGACTTGTAGTCTTGATGTTTCTGATTGTTCTTCTTTTGTTTTTCCTGTTATGTTTATGTAACTTATATTTGATATGAGTTGTACGAACCCATTTCCGCTTATCTGTTTATGATATTGAACCTTAGGCCTTGTGTTCCTTTTGGATTGTGAACCAAGTGAACTTCATGGAAATGAAGAGGGATGAATCTGAAATATTATGTTTTATTTCGGAAAAATTTAGTATGTTCAATACGTAAACAGGTATTGTGTCCTCTTGATCAGTGTATTTTAATGCACTCTTTATAGCTTTTCACTTGGTGATTTTAATTGTGCTTTGTGCCTAATATTTAAGTCTTAGCACGTTTCTAGACTTTGGGTCTTATTTAAGCAATATAATAATTTATTGATTAATTCTTGTGTTTTATTGCATATTGACCCCTGTCTACTCTGTCGACCATAACTTTGGCTGTGGTTATCCGATTAAGGCGTGCGAGTATGCGTTGGAAAGCTAAGGAGCAGAGATACAATTCTTCTGTTGAGCTCAAAACCTAATTCAGACGTCTTAAAGGCGAAAACTGCGAATTACCGAAGCAGTACTGTGTAAAACGGGTTTTGGGCCAAATATTAGTTTGTTAACGGGCTTTTATCCAATAACCCAGTTAGGGATTAGGTATTTTCGTTTTGTTCTGGTTAAATACACTTTTCAGAGCCGTCTTGACTCTCTCACGCATTCCTACTTTCAACTTTACGTTTTGTGCCCTAACCTCCATGGAAGCTTAATGCCCTAGATCAATCTATTGGTGAAGGGTGTTGCTGTAAGGATTTTGAGGTTCAGTGCTTAATATTTATTTCGTTTTTATGGTTTTAATTCTTTCTCTATCAAATTCATCTCTGTAATTCTTGCTGCAAATTCGGTTTGTGTTTTGCTTAATTACTCAAACTCTATGATTTGCTTATGTGATTCGTTTTATGATTCGGTTTTGCTTAATCACTTAATCATGATTCTGTTTTGCAACTTTCATTATACAAACTATTTTATCGCTTGTTTAATTTAGTTTGGATAGAAATTGATAGAGTCTATGGCGCTTGTTTATAGGATTGATAGAATTCAGTTATGATGTTAATTGTGATACTGGCACTTGTTCGCTATCACGATTGATTGAACACATTGTTTTGACGCTTGCTTTAAAACGGTGCGAATTCGTATGAACTGATTAACGCTTGTTTAGTTAGTTTATGATCAATCAAGAATTATCAAACTATGCACGAATCTTTATTTTAGAACCGATGATAAATCCAAGAAACGCATCCGAAACCAATGGATTGATTGTCTCTCTAAATTGTTGAACTCCCTTAAACACAAATTGTTTTCTTCAAAACCCCTTTTTATTGTTTATTTTGATTCTTGATTTTTGTAATTTCATTATTTAGAGATCCTCGAGAGACGACCAAGGTCTCTTACCTTGATACTATATTTACCTTTTATTAATTATTTTGACCCGCGTACGACCGCTGATCAAATTGGCGCCGTTGCCGGGGATCTCTAATTAGGGATTGCCAACTTCAGGATCCCACTAACAGTACTAACATTTTAGTTTGTGTCTTTGTTGAGTTTTCAGGTTTTGTTACAGGCCGTAGGCATTCTGCTGAATTCTGGTTTTTTAGGTAAAAAAAAACGATTTTCAGGTGATCTGGTCAGATTGCTCCGAAAATTGGTCAGAAAATCCGAAAAAAATCAAGGAGTAGGACTCCCTTATGGGAGCCTAGGCCGAAAAATCCTAAATTCATTCGTTTTCTATTTTTAATTAATTATTCGAATATTTTATAATCTCAAAAAAATCCAAAAAAATTTTCATAATCTTCTTTTGATTTTATTAGATTTTTAGTGCAGTTTTTATATTTTTTAGATTATCTTTGATTCGTTTTTTATTTTCTTCCTTAATTTTAGCATAACTTATTTGATTTTAACTCTAATTCTGATTCAGTTGATTTAAACATGGTTGTTGTTTATGAACCTTCACTGGAGGATCTCATTAAAGAGATGGCTATTCAAAATCTCCAATTCCAACAAACAACAGATTCCACACTTAAGGAATTGGAGATAATAGTTGGACAATTAACCACTGCAGTTAATCAGATACAGGCCCAGAGATCAAACGAACTGTCTGCCCAGGAAGTAGTGAATCATAATGTCCCAAATCCTCTCATTGTCAGTGCAGTTACTCTTGTTGAAACTCTAGAGGTTGATACACTTTACATAGCTGATGTTGTGGATGTGGTTGTTGCTGCTATTGAGCAGCCACATGTTGTAGAGCTCAAACCACTCCCTGAAAATTTGAAATGCGCATATTTAGGGGGAAGTGCAAATTTGTCTGTGATTATTCCAGTTAACCTTGAATCTGAACAGGAAAAGTTATCGCCAATTCTAAGCGAACATAGGAAAGGTATTGGATGGACCTTGGCGGACATTCCAACCGAGGAAGTATGGCAAACACGGCAACAAATTAATCCCCTTATTCTGGAAGTGTGGAAGAAGAAGGAGACCAAACACGTGTGCAGTAACCATAAAGGAGGTTTCTATGACAAATACCATCCACCTGCAAGCTTCAAATTCTCCACCTTCAAGAGGGAGTTTTCTTTTCTTATCCTTAAGTTATACTTGTTTCTTACATCGAGGATAATGTGTGATTTAAGTGTGGGGGTGTGTGTTTTAGTATTTATGTTTCTAATTTTTAACTATAAAAAAAGGAAAAAATTGTTATTTTTGCATGTTTTTTCCATGAATTCTTAGTTTGTATAAGTTGTGGGTGATTTTACTATTCTTTGACCATAGGTGTTGTGACATGATTTGATTGATTTCTTGTTGCTCTGGGTTTAATAAGTTGGATATGAGCACTAAATTTTGCATCATTTGTGATAGTCATTGTCCCTGGTGAGAATTAAGCCTTTTATTGGATGACCTACATTTTGTCATTCTCTCCTTTCTTGTGTGTGACTCACTCATGTTTGTTAGTTACTCTAGAACTTGACTTGATTCTTGTTGAAACACTTGTTCACATGCATGTTTGAAATGATCTAGGCAATTCTGTTTTTTTAGCCACTAGCCAAATAAGCCTACCCTAAATTTATCCCTTTGTGTAAGCCCCTTTGAGCCTTTTTATTTCATTCTTTGTTTTATAGCTCATCACAAGCCCAAAAGTGAAAAACAATGTTATTACCCAATCTTAGAGGGTGAAGGAGCTTTGAATTGAGAATTGTTAAATCCATAAGTGTGGGGGTGTCCAAATTGTGCAATTGTGGTTCTCACTTGGGTTAGTTCTTGGGTTCTCAATGGAAAGTCTGGCAAGTTTATTTGTATAGAAAAATATTCCCCAAAAAGAAAAAAAAAAGAAGAAAAAATGAAAAAAAAAAGAATGAAAAAAAAGCAAAAAAAAAAAATGCAAAGTGTATATATCTTTTTATCTCTGTATCAAGAAGAGTGAAAGTTGTGTGGAGAGAGTTATGTGGAGAAGTATATCAAAATAGAGAAATTCATCATACCTAATTGAAGTTGGACCCCTTCATGCTCATTCTACAATTGATTTTCATTGCTTCTTTATCCTCTTTGATTCTTTTTAGTCTAGTTCCCCCTTAGGATTATCCCACCTTGACCTTGGCCCCATTACAACCCTTATAAAGACCTTTTGATCTTATGTGCATGTGTTATTAAGTGTGGATGTTAGAAGCTTGTCAAGCATATGGTAGTGCTAACTTTCATTGATGTGCTTATTATGTATATGAGAGTAAACACAAGCCTAGACACTTGAGTGATTGAGAGCATTACTAATACATATCCTGTGAGGACTCATCACTTGTGATTCACTCTCTAGTGCTCTATCCTCTTGTTTGCCTTGATTGTAATTAAGTGCTATCTTTGATTGTCATTCTCCTTGAAGCCTAGGAAAAGAATTTCCCTTATGACTTTGCATTCTTTGGGTTCATTGGAAACTCATGCATTGTTTTCGTGTATTGTTTTGTGTGTTTTGCACGGAGTGCAAAAGCTTAAGTGTGGGGGAATTTGATCAGTGTATTTTAATGCACTCTTTATAGCTTTTCACTTGGTGATTTTAATTGTGCTTTGTGCCTAATATTTAAGTCTTAGCACGTTTCTAGACTTTGGGTCTTATTTAAGCAATATAATAATTTATTGATTAATTCTTGTGTTTTATTGCATATTGACCCCTGTCTACTCTGTCGACCATAACTTTGGCTGTGGTTATCCGATTAAGGCGTGCGAGTATGCGTTGGAAAGCTAAGGAGCAGAGATACAATTCTTCTGTTGAGCTCAAAACCAAATTCAGACGTCTTAAAGGCGAAAACTGCGAATTACCGAAGCAGTACTGTGTAAAACGGGTTTTGGGCCAAATATTAGTTTGTTAACGGGCTTTTATCCAATAACCCAGTTAGGGATTAGGTATTTTCGTTTTGTTCTGGTTAAATACACTTTTCAGAGCCGTCTTGACTCTCTCACGCATTCCTACTTTCAACTTTACGTTTTGTGCCCTAACCTCCATGGAAGCTTAATGCCCTAGATCAATCTATTGGTGAAGGGTGTTGCTGTAAGGATTTTGAGGTTCAGTGCTTAATATTTATTTCGTTTTTATGGTTTTAATTCTTTCTCTATCAAATTCATCTCTGTAATTCTTGCTGCAAATTCGGTTTGTGTTTTGCTTAATTACTCAAACTCTATGATTTGCTTATGTGATTCGTTTTATGATTCGGTTTTGCTTAATCACTTAATCATGATTCTGTTTTGCAACTTTCATTATACAAACTATTTTATCGCTTGTTTAATTTAGTTTGGATAGAAATTGATAGAGTCTATGGCGCTTGTTTATAGGATTGATAGAATTCAGTTATGATGTTAATTGTGATACTGGCACTTGTTCGCTATCACGATTGATTGAACACATTGTTTTGACGCTTGCTTTAAAACGGTGCGAATTCGTATGAACTGATTAACGCTTGTTTAGTTAGTTTATGATCAATCAAGAATTATCAAACTATGCACGAATCTTTATTTTAGAACCGATGATAAATCCAAGAAACGCATCCGAAACCAATGGATTGATTGTCTCTCTAAATTGTTGAACTCCCTTAAACACAAATTGTTTTCTTCAAAACCCCTTTTTATTGTTTATTTTGATTCTTGATTTTTGTAATTTCATTATTTAGAGATCCTCGAGAGACGACCAAGGTCTCTTACCTTGATACTATATTTACCTTTTATTAATTATTTTGACCCGCGTACGACCGCTGATCAAATTGGCGCCGTTGCCGGGGATCTCTAATTAGGGATTGCCAACTTCAGGATCCCACTAACAGTACTAACATTTTAGTTTGTGTCTTTGTTGAGTTTTCAGGTTTTGTTACAGGTCGTAGGCATTCTGCTGAATTCTGGTTTTTTAGGTAAAAAAAAAACGATTTTCAGGTGATCTGGTCAGATTGCTCCGAAAATTGGTCAGAAAATCCGAAAAAAATCAAGGAGTAGGACTCCCTTATGGGAGCCTAGGCCGAAAAATCCTAAATTCATTCGTTTTCTATTTTTAATTAATTATTCGAATATTTTATAATCTCAAAAAAATCCAAAAAAATTTTCATAATCTTCTTTTGATTTTATTAGATTTTTAGTGCAGTTTTTATATTTTTTAGATTATCTTTGATTCGTTTTTTATTTTCTTCCTTAATTTTAGCATAACTTATTTGATTTTAACTCTAATTCTGATTCAGTTGATTTAAACATGGTTGTTGTTTATGAACCTTCACTGGAGGATCTCATTAAAGAGATGGCTATTCAAAATCTCCAATTCCAACAAACAACAGATTCCACACTTAAGGAATTGGAGATAATAGTTGGACAATTAACCACTGCAGTTAATCAGATACAGGCCCAGAGATCAAACGAACTGTCTGCCCAGGAAGTAGTGAATCATAATGTCCCAAATCCTCTCATTGTCAGTGCAGTTACTCTTGTTGAAACTCTAGAGGTTGATACACTTTACATAGCTGATGTTGTGGATGTGGTTGTTGCTGCTATTGAGCAGCCACATGTTGTAGAGCTCAAACCACTCCCTGAAAATTTGAAATGCGCATATTTAGGGGGAAGTGCAAATTTGTCTGTGATTATTCCAGTTAACCTTGAATCTGAACAGGAAAAGTTATCGCCAATTCTAAGCGAACATAGGAAAGGTATTGGATGGACCTTGGCGGACATTCCAACCGAGGAAGTATGGCAAACACGGCAACAAATTAATCCCCTTATTCTGGAAGTGTGGAAGAAGAAGGAGACCAAACACGTGTGCAGTAACCATAAAGGAGGTTTCTATGACAAATACCATCCACCTGCAAGCTTCAAATTCTCCACCTTCAAGAGGGAGTTTTCTTTTCTTATCCTTAAGTTATACTTGTTTCTTACATCGAGGACAATGTGTGATTTAAGTGTGGGGGTGTGTGTTTTAGTATTTATGTTTCTAATTTTTAACTATAAAAAAAGGAAAAAATTGTTATTTTTGCATGTTTTTTCCATGAATTCTTAGTTTGTATAAGTTGTGGGTGATTTTACTATTCTTTGACCATAGGTGTTGTGACATGATTTGATTGATTTCTTGTTGCTCTGGGTTTAATAAGTTGGATATGAGCACTAAATTTTGCATCATTTGTGATAGTCATTGTCCCTGGTGAGAATTAAGCCTTTTATTGGATGACCTACATTTTGTCATTCTCTCCTTTCTTGTGTGTGACTCACTCATGTTTGTTAGTTACTCTAGAACTTGACTTGATTCTTGTTGAAACACTTGTTCACATGCATGTTTGAAATGATCTAGGCAATTCTGTTTTTTTAGCCACTAGCCAAATAAGCCTACCCTAAATTTATCCCTTTGTGTAAGCCCCTTTGAGCCTTTTTATTTCATTCTTTGTTTTATAGCTCATCACAAGCCCAAAAGTGAAAAACAATGTTATTACCCAATCTTAGAGGGTGAAGGAGCTTTGAATTGAGAATTGTTAAATCCATAAGTGTGGGGGTGTCCAAATTGTGCAATTGTGGTTCTCACTTGGGTTAGTTCTTGGGTTCTCAATGGAAAGTCTGGCAACTTTATTTGTATAGAAAAATATTCCCCAAAAAGAAAAAAAAAAGAAGAAAAAATGAAAAAAAAAAGAATGAAAAAAAAGCAAAAAAAAAAATGCAAAGTGTATATATCTTTTTATCTCTGTATCAAGAAGAGTGAAAGTTGTGTGGAGAGAGTTATGTGGAGAAGTATATCAAAATAGAGAAATTCATCATACCTAATTGAAGTTGGACCCCTTCATGCTCATTCTACAATTGATTTTCATTGCTTCTTTATCCTCTTTGATTCTTTTTAGTCTAGTTCCCCCTTAGGATTATCCCACCTTGACCTTGGCCCCATTACAACCCTTATAAAGACCTTTTGATCTTATGTGCATGTGTTATTAAGTGTGGATGTTAGAAGCTTGTCAAGCATATGGTAGTGCTAACTTTCATTGATGTGCTTATTATGTATATGAGAGTAAACACAAGCCTAGACACTTGAGTGATTGAGAGCATTACTAATACATATCCTGTGAGGACTCATCACTTGTGATTCACTCTCTAGTGCTCTATCCTCTTGTTTGCCTTGATTGTAATTAAGTGCTATCTTTGATTGTCATTCTCCTTGAAGCCTAGGAAAAGAATTTCCCTTATGACTTTGCATTCTTTGGGTTCATTGGAAACTCATGCATTGTTTTCGTGTATTGTTTTGTGTGTTTTGCACGGAGTGCAAAAGCTTAAGTGTGGGGGAATTTGATCAGTGTATTTTAATGCACTCTTTATAGCTTTTCACTTGGTGATTTTAATTGTGCTTTGTGCCTAATATTTAAGTCTTAGCACGTTTCTAGACTTTGGGTCTTATTTAAGCAATATAATAATTTATTGATTAATTCTTGTGTTTTATTGCATATTGACCCCTGTCTACTCTGTCGACCATAACTTTGGCTGTGGTTATCCGATTAAGGCGTGCGAGTATGCGTTGGAAAGCTAAGGAGCAGAGATACAATTCTTCTGTTGAGCTCAAAACGAAATTCAGACGTCTTAAAGGCGAAAACTGCGAATTACCGAAGCAGTACTGTGTAAAACGGGTTTTGGGCCAAATATTAGTTTGTTAACGGGCTTTTATCCAATAACCCAGTTAGGGATTAGGTATTTTCGTTTTGTTCTGGTTAAATACACTTTTCAGAGCCGTCTTGACTCTCTCACGCATTCCTACTTTCAACTTTACGTTTTGTGCCCTAACCTCCATGGAAGCTTAATGCCCTAGATCAATCTATTGGTGAAGGGTGTTGCTGTAAGGATTTTGAGGTTCAGTGCTTAATATTTATTTCGTTTTTATGGTTTTAATTCTTTCTCTATCAAATTCATCTCTGTAATTCTTGCTGCAAATTCGGTTTGTGTTTTGCTTAATTACTCAAACTCTATGATTTGCTTATGTGATTCGTTTTATGATTCGGTTTTGCTTAATCACTTAATCATGATTCTGTTTTGCAACTTTCATTATACAAACTATTTTATCGCTTGTTTAATTTAGTTTGGATAGAAATTGATAGAGTCTATGGCGCTTGTTTATAGGATTGATAGAATTCAGTTATGATGTTAATTGTGATACTGGCACTTGTTCGCTATCACGATTGATTGAACACATTGTTTTGACGCTTGCTTTAAAACGGTGCGAATTCGTATGAACTGATTAACGCTTGTTTAGTTAGTTTATGATCAATCAAGAATTATCAAACTATGCACGAATCTTTATTTTAGAACCGATGATAAATCCAAGAAACGCATCCGAAACCAATGGATTGATTGTCTCTCTAAATTGTTGAACTCCCTTAAACACAAATTGTTTTCTTCAAAACCCCTTTTTATTGTTTATTTTGATTCTTGATTTTTGTAATTTCATTATTTAGAGATCCTCGAGAGACGACCAAGGTCTCTTACCTTGATACTATATTTACCTTTTATTAATTATTTTGACCCGCGTACGACCGCTGATCAAATTGGCGCCGTTGCCGGGGATCTCTAATTAGGGATTGCCAACTTCAGGATCCCACTAACAGTACTAACATTTTAGTTTGTGTCTTTGTTGAGTTTTCAGGTTTTGTTACAGGCCGTAGGCATTCTGCTGAATTCTGGTTTTTTAGGTAAAAAAAAAACGATTTTCAGGTGATCTGGTCAGATTGCTCCGAAAATTGGTCAGAAAATCCGAAAAAAATCAAGGAGTAGGACTCCCTTATGGGAGCCTAGGCCGAAAAATCCTAAATTCATTCGTTTTCTATTTTTAATTAATTATTCGAATATTTTATAATCTCAAAAAAATCCAAAAAAATTTTCATAATCTTCTTTTGATTTTATTAGATTTTTAGTGCAGTTTTTATATTTTTTAGATTATCTTTGATTCGTTTTTTATTTTCTTCCTTAATTTTAGCATAACTTATTTGATTTTAACTCTAATTCTGATTCAGTTGATTTAAACATGGTTGTTGTTTATGAACCTTCACTGGAGGATCTCATTAAAGAGATGGCTATTCAAAATCTCCAATTCCAACAAACAACAGATTCCACACTTAAGGAATTGGAGATAATAGTTGGACAATTAACCACTGCAGTTAATCAGATACAGGCCCAGAGATCAAACGAACTGTCTGCCCCGGAAGTAGTGAATCATAATGTCCCAAATCCTCTCATTGTCAGTGCAGTTACTCTTGTTGAAACTCTAGAGGTTGATACACTTTACATAGCTGATGTTGTGGATGTGGTTGTTGCTGCTATTGAGCAGCCACATGTTGTAGAGCTCAAACCACTCCCTGAAAATTTGAAATGCGCATATTTAGGGGGAAGTGCAAATTTGTCTGTGATTATTCCAGTTAACCTTGAATCTGAACAGGAAAAGTTATCGCCAATTCTAAGCGAACATAGGAAAGGTATTGGATGGACCTTGGCGGACATTCCAACCGAGGAAGTATGGCAAACACGGCAACAAATTAATCCCCTTATTCTGGAAGTGTGGAAGAAGAAGGAGACCAAACACGTGTGCAGTAACCATAAAGGAGGTTTCTATGACAAATACCATCCACCTGCAAGCTTCAAATTCTCCACCTTCAAGAGGGAGTTTTCTTTTCTTATCCTTAAGTTATACTTGTTTCTTACATCGAGGATAATGTGTGATTTAAGTGTGGGGGTGTGTGTTTTAGTATTTATGTTTCTAATTTTTAACTATAAAAAAAGGAAAAAATTGTTATTTTTGCATGTTTTTTCCATGAATTCTTAGTTTGTATAAGTTGTGGGTGATTTTACTATTCTTTGACCATAGGTGTTGTGACATGATTTGATTGATTTCTTGTTGCTCTGGGTTTAATAAGTTGGATATGAGCACTAAATTTTGCATCATTTGTGATAGTCATTGTCCCTGGTGAGAATTAAGCCTTTTATTGGATGACCTACATTTTGTCATTCTCTCCTTTCTTGTGTGTGACTCACTCATGTTTGTTAGTTACTCTAGAACTTGACTTGATTCTTGTTGAAACACTTGTTCACATGCATGTTTGAAATGATCTAGGCAATTCTGTTTTTTTAGCCACTAGCCAAATAAGCCTACCCTAAATTTATCCCTTTGTGTAAGCCCCTTTGAGCCTTTTTATTTCATTCTTTGTTTTATAGCTCATCACAAGCCCAAAAGTGAAAAACAATGTTATTACCCAATCTTAGAGGGTGAAGGAGCTTTGAATTGAGAATTGTTAAATCCATAAGTGTGGGGGTGTCCAAATTGTGCAATTGTGGTTCTCACTTGGGTTAGTTCTTGGGTTCTCAATGGAAAGTCTGGCAAGTTTATTTGTATAGAAAAATATTCCCCAAAAAGAAAAAAAAAAGAAGAAAAAATGAAAAAAAAAAGAATGAAAAAAAAGCAAAAAAAAAAAATGCAAAGTGTATATATCTTTTTATCTCTGTATCAAGAAGAGTGAAAGTTGTGTGGAGAGAGTTATGTGGAGAAGTATATCAAAATAGAGAAATTCATCATACCTAATTGAAGTTGGACCCCTTCATGCTCATTCTACAATTGATTTTCATTGCTTCTTTATCCTCTTTGATTCTTTTTAGTCTAGTTCCCCCTTAGGATTATCCCACCTTGACCTTGGCCCCATTACAACCCTTATAAAGACCTTTTGATCTTATGTGCATGTGTTATTAAGTGTGGATGTTAGAAGCTTGTCAAGCATATGGTAGTGCTAACTTTCATTGATGTGCTTATTATGTATATGAGAGTAAACACAAGCCTAGACACTTGAGTGATTGAGAGCATTACTAATACATATCCTGTGAGGACTCATCACTTGTGATTCACTCTCTAGTGCTCTATCCTCTTGTTTGCCTTGATTGTAATTAAGTGCTATCTTTGATTGTCATTCTCCTTGAAGCCTAGGAAAAGAATTTCCCTTATGACTTTGCATTCTTTGGGTTCATTGGAAACTCATGCATTGTTTTCGTGTATTGTTTTGTGTGTTTTGCACGGAGTGCAAAAGCTTAAGTGTGGGGGAATTTGATCAGTGTATTTTAATGCACTCTTTATAGCTTTTCACTTGGTGATTTTAATTGTGCTTTGTGCCTAATATTTAAGTCTTAGCACGTTTCTAGACTTTGGGTCTTATTTAAGCAATATAATAATTTATTGATTAATTCTTGTGTTTTATTGCATATTGACCCCTGTCTACTCTGTCGATCATAACTTTGGCTGTGGTTATCCGATTAAGGCGTGCGAGTATGCGTTGGAAAGCTAAGGAGCAGAGATACAATTCTTCTGTTGAGCTCAAAACGAAATTCAGACGTCTTAAAGGCGAAAACTGCGAATTACCGAAGCAGTACTGTGTAAAACGGGTTTTGGGCCAAATATTAGTTTGTTAACGGGCTTTTATCCAATAACCCAGTTAGGGATTAGGTATTTTCGTTTTGTTCTGGTTAAATACACTTTTCAGAGCCGTCTTGACTCTCTCACGCATTCCTACTTTCAACTTTACGTTTTGTGCCCTAACCTCCATGGAAGCTTAATGCCCTAGATCAATCTATTGGTGAAGGGTGTTGCTGTAAGGATTTTGAGGTTCAGTGCTTAATATTTATTTCGTTTTTATGGTTTTAATTCTTTCTCTATCAAATTCATCTCTGTAATTCTTGCTGCAAATTCGGTTTGTGTTTTGCTTAATTACTCAAACTCTATGATTTGCTTATGTGATTCGTTTTATGATTCGGTTTTGCTTAATCACTTAATCATGATTCTGTTTTGCAACTTTCATTATACAAACTATTTTATCGCTTGTTTAATTTAGTTTGGATAGAAATTGATAGAGTCTATGGCGCTTGTTTATAGGATTGATAGAATTCAGTTATGATGTTAATTGTGATACTGGCACTTGTTCGCTATCACGATTGATTGAACACATTGTTTTGACGCTTGCTTTAAAACGGTGCGAATTCGTATGAACTGATTAACGCTTGTTTAGTTAGTTTATGATCAATCAAGAATTATCAAACTATGCACGAATCTTTATTTTAGAACCGATGATAAATCCAAGAAACGCATCCGAAACCAATGGATTGATTGTCTCTCTAAATTGTTGAACTCCCTTAAACACAAATTGTTTTCTTCAAAACCCCTTTTTATTGTTTATTTTGATTCTTGATTTTTGTAATTTCATTATTTAGAGATCCTCGAGAGACGACCAAGGTCTCTTACCTTGATACTATATTTACCTTTTATTAATTATTTTGACCCGCGTACGACCGCTGATCACCTCTGATTATGGCTAAGCTGTGCATTTCAATGTATCTACATGTCAGAAATATTGGGGTGTTATAAAAATAAAACCCTAAACGTGAGTAGAACTCACCGATCGTGATGAGAATCACGAGATACCAAAACTCGCAAAGCTCAACCGCTCTAAATCTCACAACACGTTCCGAACTGGATCGAAATGCGTCCAATCACTTCCAACCGAAAATGCAACCTCCCCAAATGCTCCTCTTCTTCCCAATTCGACCCAAAACAGAAATGTAGCTATTGCAAGGGCTCTAGTACTGAATCTTGACTTCACAATTTAATTATGGAGCTTCATCATCTACATGCAAGCTACTAGAGACCCAAAGCTCCATTTTTGCCCAAGATGAGCTTTGAAATTCAGAAGTGGTGAAATGAGTTAGGGAAAGGGTGAGCTACTGAAATTGGTATCTAAAGATAGAGCAAGAAAAATGGAGAAGATTGATATGTGGGATACTTACATGCAATGGGAAAATGGAGAGCTTCTCCTCCCTCTCTTCGGGCCTCTCTCCTCTCCCTCTCTCTATGTTCTGAATTTTTCTTCTCTATTTCAGCAAGTGAGGAAATGAGAGGGTGTTTCAGCTGAACAAGATTTTAAGTGGGTGGGAAAAGACTAAAGTGCCCTCCACTTAGCTCATCACCTTAGTTTACTTCTAATTAACCACTAACTCATAATTAACTTCTAAAAATTCTGTGATTGTTTTGAGATAAAAATAGAATTGGTATGCCTACAGATGAGCAGCTTAGAAACCGTGGATGTGGAACTGTTTCCATGTGTAGTCTCTGTGAAGCGGAATATGAGACATCTCTGCACCTTTTCTGTGAGTGTTCTTTCGCTAAGAAGCTCTGGGACTGGCTTAGTGGTAAGCTTTCAATTAATATTAATGTTTCCTCCCCGGAGATGATTTTTGAGGTTTGTCAGCGCCCTTGGTCTAACCAAGTGCAAGATGTTGTTACCGCCGCTGTTATTAACGTATTTTGGGCTATTTGGCACTCTCGGAATAAGATTCGTTTTGACAATAAGAAGATCTTGCCAACACACATGAAGAACTTGATCACGGCAAATGTGAGCATTTCTGGTAATCTCAGCAAGGGCTCCACGTCAAACTCCATGCAGGATTTTTTGATTCTTAAGGCGTTTTCGGTTGATTGCAAGCCTCGTAAGGCTCCTACAACTATAGAGGTTATTTGGAAGTCCCCTCCTTGCTTGTGGGTTAAGTGTAATACAGATGGTGTAACACCCCTTTTCTACCCGGTAATTTGTTTAATAAAAATTTCAGAGTTTTCAAAATTTATTTACACCACAAGGGATGTCACACTTACTTCGCTAAAACGTCACACTTCAAATAACTCGCTTTTCAAAACAGTCTTCTAATAACTTCAAAGCGTCATTATCAGTTAAAATACAACTTCACATCGAAAATTCAACAGTTTAATCATAAAAGGCATTACGACTATGCCAGGCTTGCAATACTAAAAATCCAATAACCACAATATTCATAAATGACTTAAACAACATGTATTCCCCTCCCTAGTGTTACTTATCAGAGCATGACGACCCGACTCACGGAGTGAAGCTAAAGCCCTTCACTAAGAAGCACCTGCACGTTACCAACATGGGGGCAACATTCAAACAGGAAAGGGTGAGCATCATTTCAATCCATATAATAGAAAATATGATAAGTACTAATCATAGGCTACACACTAGAACAGTCAGCAACCAAAACACTAAATATCCATATCACAGTCATCATTCACATCACTTACATTAACTCATCTCATGTCATGTAGATTTATGAAATGCAGCCCACTCGCGGGTATATGCATGAAGGTACCTTTTTACAAAACGTCGCTTAGCCACTCAGGCCTCATCATCACTTAGCCACTCAGGCCTCAAACGTCATTGGTTTTATGCATATGGGCATGAGACACTATGACATGCACCACTCACTTCACACAATCACACAATTACTCAGATCATAGTCAACAATGTGACCCATCACTTACCTGTTTGCTCGCACGGAGCACAGCACCTGTCAAATTCATAATCATCACCCAACATCACTAGGCCATTTAGACCTTAACATCACTTAGCTCTTCGGGCCCCAAACGTCACTGGTTTTTCGTCGACACTCACACATAAACATCAATCAACTCAAACTAAAACCACTGAGGGCAAAAACGTCATTTGACTAACCACTAAGGGCATCCTCGTCATTTACACATCATTATCTACAACTTTGGCCACTAGGGGCAAAACAGTCTTTTACACATCATAACTAATAATAATTAGCCACTAAGGGCAAAACAGTCTGTTACACATCATAACTAATAATAATTAGCCACTAAGGGCAAAACAGTCTTTTACACATCATAACTAATAATAATTAGCCACTAAGGGCAAAACAGTCTGTTACACATCATAACTAATAATAATTAGCCACTAAGGGCAAAACAGTCTTTTAACTAGCCCCGAGAGCATCATCGTCAAAATCATCATTTTTGACATTACTTCGCTAAAACTGTTGTTTATACACCAAAAGGGATTTTTAAAGAGCTTCATATCATCTTTCAATGTCACTGGGACGATCACCAGGGACGGCCACTTGGGCGCCCACAAACAATCAGAAAATAACAATTTTTCATTTTAAAAATTAGACCCATAGATGGACAACGTAAAGAGCTTCACGACACTTTTTGAATCGTTCAAAACGGACGTCTGAGTCAAAAGTTATGATAAAAACAATTTTGGGAAAAATCAGGCAACATCCTAGGAACAGGCGCCTTAGGCGCCCAGGCAACCAGGCAACACGCGCACTGGCGCCCAGCGCCCAGACGCACAACACAGCGCACACACGCAACACACAGGGCGCTCAGCGCCCAGCGTCCTGGCGCCCAGCGCCCAGAACACAGCAGCAACATCACCCAGATTTTCTCAACAACTCTTCAACACTAAAAGCCAAAAATCACCATTTTTCCAGCAATTTTCCAAAACACCAAAAACTGATTTTTAGCAATTTTAGCTCATCAAAATCTTAAAATTTTCAATACTCAAAACAACACTTAATTTAATCAATCAACAAAATCCTTTTGGGGCACTAGAATCATCATCACTTTGGCGCCCTAGGCGCCCTTACACACCCACACTCAATTTGCGAAACATCAAGCTCCCTAACTTATCAATTTACAATTTCATGAACTCACAAATATTAACATCATCAAAACACATACACAATTCGTATTATCTCAAGGTCCAAATACTAAATCAATTCGCTTATGGCATACATATATATACAACAACTCAACAATTCAGCCCGCATACATATATATATAAAAATCCACCATTCAATTCGCATACATATATATAAAAATCCACCATTCAATTCGCATACATATATATAAAAATCAACCATTCAATTCGCATACACACATGTAAAACCATCATCAACAATGGATCAAGAACACATCAAGAACTCATGGTATTCATCAATTCGCATATACTTATAAAAATATCATCATCAACAATATATCAAGAACACAATCAAGAAATCTAGTCTAACCCTAGATCTAGGACCCATCATATAATTTATTAGATAGAATGATAGAGCTCCCCTAACCTCGAATTGGAGAGTAGGATCTCTAGGGATGATCATGAACGGACTACGGCAACCGGGTCACGCCTCCTCTTTCCTCCTTGAAGCTTGCGCTCTTCTCTTCTCCCTCTCCCTCTCTATGGCGCGACCTTCTCCTTCTCCTTTCTCTCCTCCCAATTTCGCAATTGCTCACAAAAACCCCTAACCTCACTTTGGCTTGCCCCCCCTTCGCATATGATCTAATTCATGGGCTTGGGCTTCTCACTTAAGCCCAAGTCCATCTAATTTGGCACCTCCATCTTCTAATACCCCCTACACATTTTAATATAATTTCTAATAATTAAATTATATCCACTTAATTAATTTAAATTCCTAAATACTTAATTAAATATTTTAATTAAATATTTTAGGGTGTTACAACTCTCCCCCACTTAGAATATTTCGTCCTCGAAATTCACCTGTCAACGCCAACACTCTCCCTCTAAGGCCACCTATACAACTAGTGCTATCGTTCATGCTGATTACTATTGCTCTGATTACCGGCGGTAAGTGCTCGGGCGGCCGTCCCTCCTACTTGTTCAGCCAGGTAACCTCAAGCAGTAATAATCAGACTCACTCTCTACTCCGCTGCGCTACTCTGATAAACTAGCTCGCATCCTACCTCACTCATCTACCCTTAAGGATAACAAAATTCATCAATCATCACAGCATCACAATGAAGTTCACAGACTGCATAACAGTTGTACAACAAGTCTCATAATTTTAGTGACACGGCGACAGTCACCCACAAACAACTTTGCCACCCAGGCGACATCAACAATCACAACTGCCACTCAGGCGACATCAACAACTACAATTGCCACTCAGGTGACATCAACAATCACAACTGCCACTCAGGCGACATCGACAATTACAATTGCCACTCAGGCGGCACCAACAATCACAACTGCCACTCAGGCGACATCAACAATTACAATTGCCACTCAGGCGACATCAACAACTAAAAACCAACAACAGAGCAACATCATCAACAACACAATATTAACAACTCAGTCACACAATCGGGCACTAAGGCACCGGCAGCGGTTAACAATCGAATTAGGCACAACTCATAAAAATAGGGACAGTAACAGTTATTCTTGAAAGCACTGACAGCGGCCTTAGGAAGCAGCAACAACAACTTTTAAAAAGGTAGCAACATTCATTTTCAGCAATAGTCATTTTGCAGAAAACCATAACAATCATCCGAATAAAACAGCAACATTATTTTCTGAAAACAGCAATGATCATTCTTCAGAAACAGCAACAATTATTTAAATAAAACAGCAACAGCAGTTTAAACAAAACAGCAGTAGCATTCGACTTTTTAAACAGCATGGCATTTATCATTCAAACAGCAATAGCAGATAGCTCAGGATAATCCACGAAGCATTATCAACTAAGTACACAGGAACACGGTTAACATTTAAAACCTTATTACAACTAGTCAGCCCAAAAGAATAGTTACATTAACATTTACAGTAATTAGTTAATTCGGCCCCAGTGCACAAGCGTCCAAAATGCACATTTCTAAATCTTAAGATTTTTAAAACCACGTAACGCATATCGCAAGAGTGCAACCGCTAAAACAAAATCCGAATCGTTTATAAAAGTGATATTCAATGCTGATCTCGGCATCCAGCCGTAAAAGTGTTTAAAGGGCGTTTCGAAAGCACTTTCAGAAATCACTTTACTTTTTGATTTTCAAAACCACATGATAGAAATCCATAAGTAACAACTAAGAGATTTGTCATAAAACTCCGGCACGCAAGGTTACACCTAGAGGAAATTAGGCAAGTCAAAATAGTAACTCAATGATGTGGTAGTTCTCAGCTAAAATCGTTACATCAAATTGCGGTCCTTTCCAAAAAGAGTTGAGGTCAAAGTTATAGCACTCAATGAAGATATTTTTCGTTTGTAGTGATTAAAACGCTACGACAGTTATTAGTGCAGCAATAACTTGAAATAGTCCATAAAAAAAATAATTTTACAACGCATTTGGTTTTCCCAAACATCAAATCACATTGCACAAGACTTCTCACAGAGGCTTACTGTCGACTACTTAAGACAGTCCGGACAAAGCAACATAGGAGGGTAACATGCAACAAGGTAAGCTATCAGTAGCATACAGGCACAACAGACACACATGACAAGATCAGGCAAACAACATAGGCTGTAATTTACCATTTTAAGATGCAATCATGTTTTGTTCACACTCAAGGGACAACCAAACTCAGGATGGTACGCATGTAATATTATACTTTACAAATGCATGAGCATGCGAATACATGTCAAGTCAACATCTAGCAACAAACATCAATTACAAGAGCATCTGAGTGCATGTCAATCTAACATTTTACAACAAGCGGCAATTAATTTGAATATGATACAGGGTACACCGAGCTCAATACCCACCAAAACACATGTGCGCATTTAAACAACAGAGCATACCATTTAGAAACACGCAGCAAGGAGGTCAACAATAAGGACCACAACCAACAAACGCAATTCACACACCGAAAACACAATAAGGCACACAACACTAGTAGGGACATCTCCCCCACTAGTTCACCTACCAATGGGAACTTTTGGTGTACCTGCAACATAAACAATGGTCAGCACTGAAAGACAACAGTTGGTCACTATCTGACACAACGACTCGATGACATGGCCGGACGGACCAACCATTGCTCTGATACCACTAATGTAACACCCCTTTTCTACCCGGTAATTTGTTTAATAAAAATTTCAGAGTTTTCAAAATTTATTTACACCACAAGGGATGTCACACTTACTTCGCTAAAACGTCACACTTCAAATAACTCGCTTTTCAAAACAGTCTTCTAATAACTTCAAAGCGTCATTATCAGTTAAAATACAACTTCACATCGAAAATTCAACAGTTTAATCATAAAAGGCATTACGACTATGCCAGGCTTGCAATACTAAAAATCCAATAACCACAATATTCATAAATGACTTAAACAACATGTATTCCCCTCCCTAGTGTTACTTATCAGAGCATGACGACCCGACTCACGGAGTGAAGCTAAAGGCCTTCACTAAGAATCACCTGCACGTTACCAACATGGGGGCAACATTCAAACAGGAAAGGGTGAGCATCATTTCAATCCATATAATAGAAAATATGATAAGTACTAATCATAGGCTACACACTAGAACAGTCAGCAACCAAAACACTAAATATCCATATCACAGTCATCATTCACATCACTTACATTAACTCATCTCATGTCATGTAGATTTATGAAATGCAGCCCACTCGCGGGTATATGCATGAAGGTACCTTTTTACAAAACGTCGCTTAGCCACTCAGGCCTCATCATCACTTAGCCACTCAGGCCTCAAACGTCATTGGTTTTATGCATATGGGCATGAGACACTATGACATGCACCACTCACTTCACACAATCACACAATTACTCAGATCATAGTCAACAATGTGACCCATCACTTACCTGTTTGCTCGCACGGAGCACAGCACCTGTCAATTCATAATCATCACCCAACATCACTAGGCCATTTAGACCTTAACATCACTTAGCTCTTCGGGCCCCAAACGTCACTGGTTTTTCGTCGACACTCACACATAAACATCAATCAACTCAAACTAAAACCACTGAGGGCAAAAACGTCATTTGACTAACCACTAAGGGCATCCTCGTCATTTACACATCATTATCTAAAACTTTGGCCACTAGGGGCAAAACAGTCTTTTACACATCATAACTAATAATAATTAGCCACTAAGGGCAAAACAGTCTGTTACACATCATAACTAATAATAATTAGCCACTAAGGGCAAAACAGTCTTTTACACATCATAACTAATAATAATTAGCCACTAAGGGCAAAACAGTCTGTTACACATCATAACTAATAATAATTAGCCACTAAGGGCAAAACAGTCTTTTAACTAGCCCCGAGAGCATCATCGTCAAAATCATCATTTTTGACATTACTTCGCTAAAACTGTTGTTTATACACCAAAAGGGATTTTTAAAGAGCTTCATATCATCTTTCAATGTCACTGGGACGATCACCAGGGACGGCCACTTGGGCGCCCACAAACAATCAGAAAATAACAATTTTTCATTTTAAAAATTAGACCCATAGATGGACAACGTAAAGAGCTTCACGACACTTTTTGAATCGTTCAAAACGGACGTCTGAGTCAAAAGTTATGATAAAAACAATTTTGGGAAAAATTAGGCAACATCCTGGGAACAGGCGCCTTAGGCGCCCAGGCAACCAGGCAACACGCGCACTGGCGCCCAGCGCCCAGACGCACAACACAGCGCACACACGCAACACACAGGGCGCTCAGCGCCCAGCGCCTGGCGCCCAGCGCCTTGGCGCAACACGCAGCAACACAACATGACACGGGCGCCTAGCGCCCAGGCGCGCACCCACGCGCAGCAACAACATGCCACAGGCGCCCAGCGCCCAGCACAGGCGCCTAGCGCCCAGAACACAGCAGCAACATCACCCAGATTTTCTCAACAACTCTTCAACACTAAAAGCCAAAAATCACCATTTTTCCAGCAATTTTCCAAAACACCAAAAACTGATTTTTAGCAATTTTAGCTCATCAAAATCTTAAAATTTTCAATACTCAAAACAACACTTAATTTAATCAATCAACAAAATCCTTTTGGGGCACTAGAATCATCATCACTTTGGCGCCCTAGGCGCCCTTACACACCCACACTCAATTTGCGAAACATCAAGCTCCCTAACTTATCAATTTACAATTTCATGAACTCACAAATATTAACATCATCAAAACACATACACAATTCATATTATCTCAAGGTCCAAATACTAAATCAATTCGCTTATGGCATACATATATATACAACAACTCAACAATTCAGCCCGCATACATATATATATAAAAATCCACCATTCAATTCGCATACATATATATAAAAATCCACCATTCAATTCGCATACATATATATAAAAATCAACCATTCAATTCGCATACACACATGTAAAACCATCATCAACAATGGACCAAGAACACATCAAGAACTCATGGTATTCATCAATTCGCATATACTTATAAAAATATCATCATCAACAATATATCAAGAACACAATCAAGAAATCTAGTCTAACCCTAGATCTAGGACCCATCATATAATTTATTAGATAGAATGATAGAGCTCCCCTAACCTCGAATTGGAGAGTAGGATCTCTAGGGATGATCATGAACGGACTACGGCAACCGGGTCACGCCTCCTCTTTCCTCCTTGAAGCTTGCGCTCTTCTCTTCTCCCTCTCCCTCTCTATGGCGCGACCTTCTCCTTCTCCTTTCTCTCCTCCCAATTTCGCAATTGCTCACAAAAACCCCTAACCTCACTTTGGCTTGCCCCCCCTTCGCATATGATCTAATTCATGGGCTTGGGCTTCTCACTTAAGCCCAAGTCCATCTAATTTGGCACCTCCATCTTCTAATACCCCCTACACATTTTAATATAATTTCTAATAATTAAATTATATCCACTTAATTAATTTAAATTCCTAAATACTTAATTAAGTATTTTAATTAAATATTTTAGGGTGTTACAGATGGCGCTGCTAGAGGTTCGCCTGGTTTAGCTGCTTGTGGGGGTATCTTTCGCGATAGCAATGCTGAATCTCTTGGTTGTTTTATGCTTCCTCTTGGTACAAATTATGCTCTTCATCCTGAGCTTGTTGGCATCATGGTAGCCATTGAAGTGGCTTTCCATAAAGGTTGGCATCGTTTATGGATCGAGAGTGATTCTCAGCTCGCTGTTATGGCCATTTCGTCTCATTCCATTGTGCCTTGGAGTATCCGCAACCGCTGGCTTAATTGCATGGGTCTTCTAAAATCCATGACTTTCAGTTGCACTCATATTTATCGGGAAGGAAATCACTGTGCTGATAAGCTTGCGTCTCATGGAATTACCCTGTCTGGCTTCCAATGGTGGAATTCTATTCCCACTTTTATTCAGGATGATTTTAACCGTAATAGGGTTGGACTTCCTTCTTTTCGTTTCAGACAGTAATTCTTGTAATTTTTGTTTGCAGGGGTTTTGGTTTATGTCCCCCCTTGCTTTTTGTATTTTTGCTTTTTATTCTTTAATGAAATAGGGGGGAGTACTCTTTCCTTCTTGGTGTTTTTATCCCTAAGGAGGGTTTTGCATCAGAAGGTTTTAACGAGGCTCCTTTCCTTTTTGTTTAAAAAAAAAAAAATCACAGAATTCATACAGTTAACAATCAATTGTTGCTTTCACGTTTTTAACATGTCCATAACTTGAATTATTATTTCATCGAATAATAATTCGTTAGTTAATTTCATAAAACGAAATTAACTGAAATTCAGGGATGTTACAGTACGGAGTAGCGTTAAAACTCTGGGCCAGCTGTCCTGCCTCTCGAGGCACCTACAATTCAGCGAGGGGATTAGTCACTGTGGTCAGCGGTGGATACCCTGGGTAAAACCAAAAAAATAATTAATAGCTAATAAATACCCCAAAAGAAACTGCCTCATATTGTAGGTTTGCATATTCAAATATTCTACTTACAATGACATCTAATCTACATCTACATCTATCAATTAATTATACCATTGAGAATAATCTCAAATAGGAATTAACAAATGTCATCCTATTATAGGTCCATTTAACCTTCTCATTGTACACGTTATCGCCACATGTATATTGTTTTTACATTCAATTAAATTAACATTTGAATAATAAAAATGTCCATTAATGTCAAAAAAAATCCCCAAAACCAATTTATTAGCATTAGGTGAAATTGATTATCTTTCCCTAAACCAATTTATTGCCATAACCAACAACTACAACTATTAAATTGGCATCTTATTAACATAAAAATTAAAATTTCGAAATCAGAAAATTTAATTATCAGAATAAAACTCATTATGCATTTTGCCAAATATATAATAGATAACTCTTTCAATTTCAACGGTTCGTATACTAGTTTGTCAAATAAAAACAATTCATATATTAGAGTTTTAATGCCTATTAAAAAAAGCAAAACGTATCTGAGTGCTACTATATGAATCGCATCATAATAATTCAAACAAAATTATTATTGGTCTTCCAATAAACTCGATCCTTTTTAATTTTCTTCCATAAACGGATCTTTCAAATATAATGAGACATTAAAACATTCATTATTGCCAACAATTCAAAATATTTTAATTTGAATTATACCTTTCAAATATAAAGCTAATTATCTAAACACAACTTTTGAATTTTTTCAAATTCGTGTCACATAAGTCGAGGAAGAAGGAAGAATTCCTAATCTGTTTTCTCAAGTTCAAATTGGTAAGTAGCTCCATTTCAGATCCGTGTCTACACTTTGTATATCCTCTATAACATTACCGATTCGTGTCAAAAGTTCTGAATTTGTTTGAGCTATGAAAGTTGCGAATTTGTTTGAGTAGTGTTCTGGACTGGACCAGGAGGTCCATTCAGCAATACCAGGAGGTGCATTTAGCAATTGGATATGGATTGGCCCAATCATTTCGGCCCATATCCACAACATACAAGCCAAATTAAGGCCATCACACTTGAATGGTTAAGATCGGTTCTACTGATCCGACGATCCACAAACGGGCACGATTTCCTATAAATACCTGCTCCCATTGCCTTCATAAGGTACACACTCTCATTCCTAGCTAAATCACTCATTTGTTCTCAATACTGACTTGAGCGTCGGAGTGACTTCGCAGGTACTCCCCCCAGGCTCACACTAACCTCCGGCCAGGCAGCAAGGGACCTACCAACTGCAGTCAACCCCATACTGCAAGGTACAAAACATTGGCGACCAGAGTGGGAGATATCTTTCTTTCGCATCATCACTACTCCTTGAACTTTTCTCTTGCTACTCCATGGCTCCGAGAGGCACACCCCGGATTCAAAGTGTTGCCATACCAGCAGCCCGACCAGAGGGTACTCCTGAGGGCAACGTCGTCAGCCTTCCCAGCCCTCGAATGTGAGCCAACTTTTGGATCTTGTATGCAATCGCACTCAAGCTATGCTGCAATAGGAAGCTCGCCTAACGCAGATTGAATGGCGTGTGGCTGGGCAACCTCAACATTAGCTCAAAGCCAAGATCATCTCTCCAAGTATTGGAAGTCAAGGATGTCATGGCACCCCAAAACAAATAAGTGACCTTGGTGGTCACAATCCCTTGGGGGAGTTCTATCTGGGTCGAGTCCTGGTAAACTGTGCCAAAAGGATACTTCAAGCTGACCTTGGTGGTCACAACCCCTTGGGCGAGTTCTATCTGGGCCGAGTCCTGGTAAACTGTGCCTAGAGGATACTTCAAGCTGACCACAACCCCTTGGGCAAATTATATCTGGGCCGAGTCCTGGTAAACTGTGCCAAGAGCATACTTCGAGTTGACCTTGGTGGTCACAACCCCTTGGAGCGAGTTCTATCTGGGCCGAGTCCTGGTAAACTGTGCAAAGAGCATACTTCGAGCTGACATTGGTGGTCATAACCCCTTGGGCGAGTTCTATCTGGGCCGAGTCCTGGTAAACTGTGCCAAGAGGATACTTCAAGCTGACCTTGGTGGTCACAACCCCATGGGCGAGTTCTATCTAGGTCGAGTCTTGGTAAACTGTGCCAAGAGGATACTTCAAGCTGACCTTGGTGGTCACAATCCCTTGGGGGAGTTCTATCTGGGCTGAGTCCTGGTAAACTGTGCCTAGAGGATACTTCAAGCTGACCTTGGTGGTCACAACCCCTTGGGCAAATTATATCTGGGCCGAGTCCTGGTAAACTGTGCCAAGAGCATACTTCGAGTTGACCTTGGTGGTCAAAACCCCTTGGATCGAGTTCTATCTGGGCCGAGTCCTGGTAAACTGTGCAAAGAGCATACTTCGAGCTGACATTGGTGGTCATAACCCCTTGGGTGAGTTCTATCTGGGCGAGTCCTGGTAAACTGTGCCAAGAGGATACTTCAAGCTGACCTTGGTGGTCACAACCCCATGGGCGAGTTCTATCTAGGCCGAGTCTTGGTAAACTGTGCCAAGAGGATACTTCAAGCTGACCTTGGTGGTCATAACCCCTTGGGCGAGTTCTATCTGGGCCGAGTTCTGGTAAACTGTGCCAAGAGGATACTTCAAGCTGACCTTGGTGGTCACAACCCCTTGGGCGAGTTCTATCTGAGCCGAGTCCTGGTAAACTGTGTCAAGAGCATACTTCGAGCTGACCTTGGTGGTCACAACACCTTTGAGCGAGGTCTATCCAAGCCGAGTCTTGGTAAACTGTGCTAAGAGTATACTTCATTACAAATTGCCCCGAAGGGCGTCGGCTCACCTTCATAAAGCAAGGCAAGCTTAGCAACTGTAACATTCCCTAATTAGCTAATCTGATTTAATTAAATTAGCAAGAGGATGAGTTGATTGAATAAGCACGAATTTCTTAATTATGAGATGTAGAATTAAAATAAATAATAGTATGTAAGTATGATTAATGTAGCATACTAAGTATAGAAGTTTAGATGTAATTGTTGGGTTAGAAGTGAATTAAGGGAAGTGTTAGTGAAGGAGGATAGAAGGGTCTTTTCCCAACATTAAGTGGCTCACCCCTCAGCTGACTAAGTCAACTCCCTCACTCCCACACAATTCATTTCCCTCATTTCTGAAAAAACAGAAAAGAAGTAAGAGGAGAGAGAGGAGAGAAAGTCGAGAAAGGGAGAGGAAGAAGGAGAGAAGAGAAGTTTCTGAATTCAGCTTGCATGTAAGTCATATTCACACCATTCTTTTTCATTTTTCGTTCCCTTCACAATGGTACCACTTTTGACTACTCATTCACCTCCTTTCCCATTTCACCATTTTTGAAACATCAAAGCTCCAAGTGAGAAAAAGGGGTTTTGAGAAGATTGGAAGCTTGCATGTCGAAGTCAAGGCTAGCTTGAAGTAAAACCGAACCTACCTTGTGTATTTGAGTAGATTAGGAAGGGTTTCAGAGGCTGTTTCTTTGTGGGTGAGTTCGAGTTCGAAGTTGGGAGCCTATCGGGGATAGTTCGTGTGATTCGGTATTTCGGGAACCTTGCTTTCAAGTTGAGTAAAGATTTTCATCACGATAAGGTGAGTTCTATAACTCGCTTAGGGGATATGTGTGTGTGTTTGAGTCTTCACTTTTAGAAAACCCTTGTCACGGGTTTCTGGTACCGAAAGGAAGTTTATCGAAAACCGTTTTCTCAAAAAGATTGTGATTTAAATTATGAATTTGCTTGATTGATTGTTTGGGTGCACTAGATTGGATTGATTGGGATTGCTATAATATACTGTTTCAATGTGTGTTTAAGTTTGGGTTTTGATCGGAAGAGATTTTGGAATCGGAACGGAATGGAATTGTTCATGAAAAGTCTGTTTTCTGGAAAACTGATGGAGACGCACGGATCGTGTGCCTCTGTGCACGGGTCGTGCTCCCCCATCTGATACTACACGAACTGATTTTTAAAACACACACGGATCGTGCGACTAGACGTAGTGGTCGTGTGTATCCTTCTGAAACTTTCTTCAACAACGCCCGGATCGTGCGCTTAGTCGCACGGGTCGTGCGTATTTTTCTGGAAATCTTCTACAATTTTGTTCGACAGTGCACGGGTCGTGCGCCTACACGCACGGGTCGTGTGAGACCTTCTGATCTTCATATTCAAAGTACCCCTTTATCCATTCCAAATGATTCCAATTCCTTTCTAATCCATTCCCCAAGGTCCCCCAACAATGTAAAGATACCGATGTCATGAGAATGAACATGTTTGATAGAAAACTTGTGTATTATGAACGAAATGGAAAACCGTACTTAGAGAACGCGAGAGAACATATATCAATAAGTTATACACGGTACTTGACTGACATTATACACGGTACTTGACTGACATTATACACGGTACTTGACTGATATTATACATGGTACTTGACTGAAATGACTAACAGCCCATTGCGGGTACATGGATATATAATGTATAATAAATACAAGAGGAAAAAGGGTGACGACCCTTAGAGGATTAGCATACTAGGGGAGGGGAAGTCATGAGCCCCAAAACCTAGACTCAAGAATGTTTCGCCCACTAGAAATAGCGGGATGGGTTCACCAAAGCCAAAGAAGTGCCTATAAAATAGGTAGGCTGAGGTGTTATGCTAAAAACATGGAACAAAAGATTGTATGCTTCATGTGTCGCTTAGGAGGGCCATGAGCATAAAGGTTACAGGAACTTAATATATTTCCACGTGGTTGCTTTTTAGGGCCACGAGTTCAAAGCGAAGCATAATGAACCGCTCGAGTTAGTAAGGGGTCTCGATAGGACTCACTGAGATAATGTTTATCTCACCTTTCATAATTTGTGGTTTTTACAGAGAAACAGGGGAAAGCAAAGGCGACGAAACACGGTTAGCCGGTGTGACTCTTGGAGTCATTGAAGACCGAGTTTCATGTTTTAGACCTTTGTTCCATTTATTGCTTCTATGTTACCGATTGTATAACTTTCATTGTTTAAGTTGTAAAATCGTTTCCGCTACTTTATGTTTTGAGTATTGAACACCAGGGTTTTGTACAAGTCTTAAGTTTTGAAACTTAAGCATTTTCAGGAAGTCATGAGGTTCAGAGAACCATTGATATGTATTATCGAAAAGTTTTAGTTGTGTTCAATATTTCATTAACAGGAAGTTACTCTGATGTATGCCATTTAGTGCATTTCGGTGATTCTATATGTTAGAATTTATCGGGGTGTTACATTATGGTATCGGAGCAGTTCGACCTAGTCGGGCTTAGACAGTTAGGGTGGTTTTGTCCCTCGAGTAATTCTGCTATCTTGCTTCTTGTGATGCTAAGAGACATTGAGACTGATCAACTTAATACTTGGTGTATCATTTGGAGAATTATGGCAGGAGGATCGAGGAATAACCCACCAGTTGATCCGCATTCTGCATGGATGCAGAACGTGATTGAGAGACAACAGAAGATGATGGAAGATATGTTGCAAATGCAACAGAATGCTCAAGCTCAGCCCCAGCAAGTCCCTGAGCCTCAAGCTGACCCAAGGAGGGTTTTCTCTGAATTTCTGAAAATGAAGCCGTCAGAGTTCAGAGGAGGACCGGATGTCATGGAAGCCCAGCATTGGCTAGATGATATAGAGAAGATTTTCGTAGCTATGCAAGTCACTGATGAGGACAAGCTGAGATTGGCAACACATATGCTGAAAGGTGAAGCTAACAACTGGTGGACTAATGCCAAAGCCATGATGGCAACTATGGATACTCCCCAGACTTGGGAACATTTCAAGCAGGTATTTTTGGAGCATTTCTTTCCAACAGCCATGAGATTCGACAAGGAGAACGAATTTCTGACTCTCACTCAAGGAAGCTCAACTGTGGGTCAGTACGCGGCTAAGTTTGAAGAGTTATATTAATTCTTCGGTTTGGCCGGGTATGCTCCCAATGACAAGTGGAAAACCGAAAGGTTCAAGTATGGGCTAAGGGAAGACATTGCTCAGAGTTTGAGTTCTTTTGCTTATACTAACTATGCCGCCATGGTTCAGCAAGCATACATAGCTGAGAGTGACTTGAAGAGGTTGTATGCAAGCAGGAAAGTATTCCATCAGAATAAGAAGAATGTTGGATCATCCGACAATCAGACAGGTCCCAGGCACAACTCCAACAAGGGGAAACAGGTTCAGTCGTCGAACTCCTCAAGGTTCAGTACATGTTCCAACTGTGGAAAGTATCATCAGGGTAAATGCCAAATGGGATCCAGCCAGTGTTATTTCTGCAAGAAAGAAGGTCATTATGCACGGGACTGCCCAGTGAAGGAGAAGAGTCAAGGAGATATCCATGCTGCTACTACAACTCATGGGAGGGTTTACACCTTGGACGCCCAAAAGGTCACTCCGTCAGATAATCTACTAAGGGGTATGGGATCTCTTTTTAATAACTCCGTTAGTATTTTATATGATTCGGGTGCGACCCATTGTTTTATATCTCAAGTTTGTGTCGAACGGTTGGGATTGGCTTTAACTCCTTTGTCTCAACCAATCTCCATTAAGACTGCTGCTGACGGTAGTGTTCAGACCCAAGCGATATGTGAAAATTGTCTTCTATCCATTGGAGACAGGAATTTTGTGGTAGACTTCATTTGTTTACCAATGAAGGGCATGGACGTCGTCCTAGGAATGAGTTGGATGACGGCCAACCATGTGACTATAGATTGCTTCCATCGAACTATCGGTTTCGCCTCCGAGTCAGTGGAGCTACAACTGCCCAGTTCTGAAGCTGTTATTTCTTTCACTTCGGCCAGTAACTATCTGTTCCAAGGCGCAGAAGCTTATGTCATGATGCTGTCTGCATCCACTGAGACAGGTCAGGATTTATCTTCTGTGCAAGTTGTTAATGAATTGCTTGATGTGTTTCCCGATGAATTTCCTTCATTTCCTCCGGATCGTGAGGTGGAATTTTCTATAGAGTTGGTTCCCGGCACTGGACCTTTTTCTATAGTTCCGTATAGAATGTCGCCGTTAGAGTTGAGGGAATTGAAAGTTCAACTGGAAGAGCTAATTTCCAAGCGGTTCATCCGGCCGAGTGCCTCACCATGGGGTGCTCCAGTGTTGCTTGTCAAGAAGAAGGACGGAAGTATGAGATTGTGTATCGATTATCGTCAGTTGAATAAGGTGACTATCAAGAACAAGTACCCTCTACCGAGGATTGATGATTTACTAGATCAGTTGAGGGGAGCTTCTGTATTTTCAAAGATTGATTTGAGGTCCGGCTATCACCAAATCAGGGTTCGAGCTTTGGACGTCCCGAAGACCGCTTTCCGTACGAGGTATGGACACTATGAATTTGTAGTGATGCCCTTCGGTTTGACCAATGCTCCAGCCGTATTCATGGATTATATGAATCGGATTTTTAATCTCTATCTGGATCAGTTTGTGGTAGTGTTCATTGATGATATCTTGGTGTTCTCTAAAACGATTGAGGAGCATGTGCAACATCTCCGAATTGTTCTGAACGTACTCCGAGAGAAGAAGTTGTATGCTAAGCCATCCAAATGTGATTTTTGGATGCCCGAAGTTAAGTTTCTGGGCAATGTGATATCTAGGGCTGGTGTTGCAGTGGACCCCAGTAAGATCGAAGCTGTGGTAGACTGGGAACGGCTGTAACGCCCCAAAATAATTCAAGTATTTATTTAGTTAATTTAATTAGGTGTTATAGTGGTTAGTTATATTAAAATAATGAATGGTGTTTTAATTTAAATAAGGCGTGGTGTGTAGTAAATGAGGGAGTGGTAATTTAATTAAAAGAGGAGAAGTGTTAGTAATTAACTAAGTGGCAAAAAGAGCCCAAGACACTAGGACCCATAATATTTATGCTCTAGGGTTAGTGTCTTAGACACTTGGAGAGAAAGAAAAGAAAAGAAGCGTGAGAAGTGAGAAGAGAGGAAGGGGCAGCGGCTAGGAGAGGAAAAGAAAGAAGAGGAAAGCGTGAGTTCCGAACAAGAGAGAGAGAAGGAAAAAGCTAGGGCTCCAAGGTTCTAAGGCTAAAGGATTTCATCTTCTTCCATTAACAAAAGGTTAGGGGGCTTTCTTTTCATCCTTAATAACTTATAGGATTAGAATCACATGAGTTAGGTTTTAGGGGGGGTTTGATTGATTGAATTGAATTGTTGTTTTTGGATGTTTTTGTTACGATGAATGTAAATTGTTAAATCCATGTTGTTGATGATGAACTTATGTTATTTTTGGTAGAATCCATAATTGATTAGTATTGAGATGTACATGATATTAGTCATGCAAATTAGGTGTATGTTGTAATGACTAAATAAAATCGAGAATGGAAACGATTTGGGTAGAGGTTCAGTATTTCGGTAACTTGGAACGTTGTGTTGACTGAAAAATTATGTGGTTTACTGTTCTGGAAAATAGACTTAATGCTTGTTAATTTGGCGTTGATTTGGTTGTATTTGGAGTTGTAAAACTTAAGTTATAGGTGAAACAAGTTAGGTTAAACTTCTGGAAACGATTTGGGTAGAGGTTCAGTATTTCGGTAACTGGGAACGTTGTGTTGACTGAAAAATTATGTGGTTTACTGTTCTGGCAAATAGACTTAATGCTTGTTAATTTGGCACTGGTTTGGTTGCGTTTAGAGTTGTGTAGCTCGAGATATGAATTTCACAAGTTAGGATAGGATTCTGGAAACAATCTGGACATAGGGTCAGTGTTTTGGTCACTGCGTTTTCAAAAGAACTCATTTTCGAACGAATCCAATTTCTTTGAAAACTAGACAGAATTCTCCCCAGTTTATGCACAAGTTTCATGCAATTTGATTGAGTTTTGGTCATTTTAGAACTGCTTGAATTTTAAGAACAGAAACTGCCCTCTCTTGAAACTAGTATGTGTGTTTTTGAAAACTGTATCTGTTAGACTCTCTTTTTCAAAAACTGAACTTAGGAATAAGGAGTAGACCCATAGGGCTTTCCAACAAGTATTTATTTGTCGAAATCCGGTGTGGGTTACTATTTTAATCAATTCGCCAAAGTAAGCGCATGGTTACGGAATTTCTGCACCTTGTTTGTTTTCGTGATATCTTTGATCCGGGAACCCGATTGAGGCGTTCTAGGATGCGTTGAAGAGCTCATTCAGAGGCCTAATCAATTATTCTATTTTTTAAGGCAAAATGAACTGTATGTTGTTGTTTTCTGTAATTAACTTGCTCTCTTTCAACAAAATCGTCACTGCTGTTTTCTTACATAAAAGGTGCTGTCCTCATATTTTTAAAGGCGCTGTTTTCGTATTTTTAAAGATGCTGTTTTTCCTATTTTTCAAGGTGCCGTTTTTTTATATTTAAGGGTGCGGTTTTCTTATTTTTAAAAAGTGCTGTTGCTGTGTTTTTATGGTGCTGTCACTGTTTTCTTTTTGACGCTGTCACCGTATTTTTAGAGTGCTGTCACTGTTTTATTTTTAGGCACTGTCGCTGTATTGTTAGGGTGCTGTCACTGTAAAATTTTAATGTACTGTTGCTGCTGTTTTCAAACTGCTGTCCCTGTTTTATGCTGCTGTTTATATTGCTGCTGCTACTCTATGTGCTGTTTTGGTCCCTATGGGTGTTGTTTAGTCCTTTGGTGACAATGTAGTCGCGTAATTAAATTGTGCTTGGTGTGATTGGTGTGCTATCCTTAGAGCTGAAATTTTGGAGATGTATAATGGTGATGTATATAAAATGGTGAGATAAATTATTGGTGAGTTTATTGGTGAGTGCCCTCAAGGCAATGGTCTATGACCTTTCTTTTGGTGTTGGTGAGTTAATAAAACTATTGGTGAGTTAATCAAATTATTGGTGCGCATGTTATTGCATTGTTGTGGTGATTTTGGTGTGTATGGTCCATTGTTCATGGCGTCACATAATCATGTGCATTTATTGGTGAGCAGAAGGCTTCGGCCTTATTTTGGTGTATGCCCTCAAGGCTAATTTTTGGTGATGGATCCACATGCATGTGCCCGTGGAGTTTTGGGTTGCATCTCATACATTGAACATGCATTCGGTACTTTTCCCTGGTGATTATAAATTGATGGTGTATGTGGAGATAATTGTAATTTGGTGTATTTAGTTATATTTGGTGTTGTTCTCGGTGATTGAAAATATTCGGCGCTGTTTCTTGGTGAATGAAAATTAATGGGGTATGTTGTTATTGTGGTGAATTGGTGTGTTTAGTTGCCTTCTCTAAATGATGCTTATCTTATATGTTATTACTTATGAAATGAGACTCACCCTACTGCTTTTGTGTTGCTTCTTATGTCGGCAACGTGCAGGTGATAACGAGTGAAGGTGATCTAGTACCTTCTCCTAGTCAGTTGAGTCTGCTCTGATACGTAGCACCGGGGGGGGGGGGGGCGTTTAGTTTACGTATTACTTTATTTGATGTTTTGAACTTTATTGGTGATGTAATTTGGCATTTTAAGATTTGGTGATTATTCCGCTGCGATGACTATTATGATTTACTTTAGTGTAGACTAACAGATTATTTGCGGTGCTATGTATCGTACCTTATGACTTTATGAATTAAATTTTGGAGACTATTATGCGTTGTTGTTTTGAAATGTGGCACCCTCTTGTGGATGCATTAAAACGTTTTTGGAAACTCTCATCTTAAATGAATTAAATAGTAGCTTAGTAGAAGGGGGTGTTACAACGGCCATCTACGGTTACTGAGGTAAGAAGTTTCTTGGGATTAGCTGGGTATTATCGAAGATTCATTCAAGGATTTTCCCAGAGGGTTCTTCCACTCACGCGGTTAACTCGCAAGGGTCAGTCGTTTGTTTGGGACTCAGATTGTGATAATTGTTTTGCGGAATTGAAGGATCGTTTGACCTCTGCACCTGTCCTGATTCTTCCAGATCCGTCCGTAGGATTCCAAATCTATTGTGACGCCTCTGGTAAGGGTTTGGGATGTGTCCTAATGCAGATTCAACAAGTAGTTGCTTATGCCTCCAGGCAGTTAAAGCCGCATGAAGAGAATTACCCAACTCATGATTTAGAGTTGGCAGCGATTGTGTTTGCCCTGAAAATTCGGAGACATTACCTGTATGGGTCTCGTTTCGAAGTCTTTAGTGACCACAAGAGCCTTAAGTATTTGTTTGACCAAAAGGAGCTGAACAACAGACAGAGGAGATGGGTAGAATTCCTGAAGGATTACGATTTTGAATTGAAGTACCATCCTGGTAAGGCTAATGTTGTGGCCGATGCTTTAAGCAGAAAGTCTCTCCATACTGCAGAGTTGATGATGCACGAGATGTCTTTGTTGGAATCGCTCAGAGACCTCAATTTGAGAGTGAAGGCAAGAAGGGGTAGGTTAGTGTTGAGCCATATTCAGATTTCAAGTCCCTTGAGAAATCTGATTCGCTCCGCCCAAGAAGGTGATGTAGACCTGCAAGCGCAGAAAAGACTGCCGAGTTACACTGAAGACGGTGACGGCGTAATTTGTTTTGATGGTAGAATCTGTGTGCCGAATGATGAAGATGTGAAGAAGCAAGTTTTAGAAGAGGCTCATAAGAGTCAGTTCTCAATACATCCTGGGTCTACCAAGATGTATCGAGATTTGAAGCAATTGTACTAGTGGACGGGCATGAAAGTAGATATTGCAGAGTTTGTGTCTCGATGCTTGACTTGTCAAAGGGTTAAGATAGAGCACCAGAAGCCAGGTGGCCAGTTACAGCCGTTGAAGGTACCTAAATGGAAATGGGAAAGCATATCTATGGATTTTGTCATGGGATTGCCTCGGTCCCAAGCCGGAAATGATTCTATTTGGGTAGTGGTGGATCGCTTAACCAAGTCCGCTCATTTTATTCCAGTGCGTTCGAATCACAAGGTCGCTAGGTTAGCATATGAGTATCTCAAGAATATTGTGAAGTTGCATGGAATCCCTACAAGTATCATCTGTGATCGAGATCCCAAGTTCACATCTCGATTTTGGAGAGCATTGAACATGGCGTTGGGAACAACGGTGTGTGTTAGCACCGCTTACCATCCACAGACAGACGGGCAGACTGAGAGAACAATTCAGACATTGGAGGATATGTTGAGGGCTTGTGTACTCGATAGTGGAGGCAGATGGGAGGATCATCTCTCATTGGTAGAATTTTCCTACAACAACAGTTACCATTCTAGTATCGGAATGGCTCCATATGAAGCATTGTATGGAAGGAAGTGTAGAACACCATTGTGTTGGTGGGATATAGGTGAGCAGAGATTGTTGGGACCGGATTTGGTCCGTGAGACTACGGAGAAGATCCGTCAGATAAGAGAAAGGATGAAAGCCGCGCAGAGTCGACAAAAGAGTTATGCGGATAAGAGAAGAAGGCCGTTAGAATTCAAAGAAGGAGACCATGTCTTTTTGAGACTTTCTCCAACCATCGGGACCGGTATTTCTTTGCGAGCGAAGAAGCTCAGTCCTCGGTATGTCGGACCCTTCCAGATTATCAAGCGAGTTGGGCCGCTAGCATATCGCATTGCATTACCTCCAGAATTGTCCAGATTACATGATGTGTTTCATGTATCGCAGTTAAGGAAGTATATTCATGATCCGAATCAACCCTTAAGTTATGAAGCGATTGACATCAGACCGGACTTATCTTATCAGCCTACTCCAATCAGGATCATTGAACGTGGCGAGAAAACGCTCCGGACGAGATCAATTCCTATTGTCAAGGTGCTTTGGGATGGTGCTTCACCCGACGAAGCGACATGGGAAGTAGAGGAGAACATGCGGGTGAAATATCCCCATATTTTCGATTGAGGTACGTTTTGTCAATTTTGAGGACAAAATTTTAAAAGTTGGGGTGATTGTAACATTCCCTAATTAGCTAATCTGATTTAGTTAAATTAGCAAGAGGATGAGTTGATTGAATAAGCACGAATTTCTTAATTATGAGATGTAGAATTAAAATAAATAATAGTATGTAAGTATGATTAATGTAGCATACTAAGTATAGAAGTTTAGATGTAATTGTTGGGTTAGAAGTGAATTAAGGGAAGTGTTAGTGAAGGAGGATAGAAGGGTCTTTTCCCAACATTAAGTGGCTCACCCCTCAGCTGACTAAGTCAACTCCCTCACTCCCACACAATTCATTTCCCTCATTTCTGAAAACACAGAAAAGAAGTAAGAGGAGAGAGAGGAGAGAAAGTTGAGAAAGGGAGAGGAAGAAGGAGAGAAAAGAAGTTTCTGAATTCAGCTTGCATGTAAGTCATATTCACACCATTCTTTTTCATTTTTCGTTCTCTTCACAATGGTACCACTTTTTACTACTCATTCACCTCCTTTCCCATTTCACCATTTTTGAAACATCAAAGCTCCAAGTGAGAAAAAGGGGTTTTGAGAAGATTGGAAGCTTGCATGTCGAAGTCAAGGCTAGCTTGAAGTAAAACCGAACCTACCTTGTGTATTTGAGTAGATTAGGAAGGGTTTCAGAGGCTGTTTCATTGAGGGGGAGCCTATCGGGGATAGTTCGTGTGATTCGGTATTTCGGGAGCCTTTCTTTCGAGTTGAGTTGAGATTTTCATCACGATAAGGTGAGTTCTATAACTCGCTTAGGGGATATGTGTGTGTGTTTGAGTCTTCACTTTTCGAAAACCCTTGTCACGCGTTTCTGGCACCGAAAGGAAGTTTATCGAAAACCGTTTTCTCAAAAAGATTGTGATTTAAATTATGAATTTGCTTGATTGATTGTTTGGGTGCGCTAGATTGGATTGATTGGGATTGCTATAATATACTGTTTCAATGTCTGTTTAAGTTTGGGTCTCGATCGGAAGAGATTTTGGAATCGGAACGGAATGGAATTGTTCATGAAAAGTCTGTTTTCTGGAAAACTGATGGAGACGCACGGATCGTGTGCCTCTGTGCACGGGTCGTGCGCCCCCATCTGATGCTACACGAACTGATTTTTAAAACACACACGGATCGTGCGACTAGTCGCACGGGTCGTGTGTATCCTTCTGAAACTTTCTTCAACAACGCCCGGATCGTGCGCTTAGTCGCACGGGTCGTGCGTATTTTTCTAGAAATCTTCTACAATTTTGTTCGACAGTGCACGGGTCGTGCGCCTACACGCACGGGTCGTGTGAGACCTTCTGATCTTCAAATTCAAAGTACCCTTTTATCCATTCCAAATGATTCCAATTCCCTTCTAATCCATTCCCCAAGGTCCCCCAACAATGTAAAGATACCGATGTCATGAGATTGAACATGTTTGATAGAAAACTTGTGTATTATGAACGAAATGGAAAACCGTACTTAGAGAACGCGACAGAACATATGTCAATAAATTATACACGGTACTTGACTGACATTATACACGGTACTTGACTGACATTATACACGGTACTTGACTAATATTATACATGGTACTTGACTGAAATGACTAACAGCCCATTGCGGGTACATGGATATATAATGTATAATAAATACAAGAGGAAAAAGGGTGACGACCCTTAGAGGATTAGCATACTAGGGTAGGGGAATTCATGAGCCCCAAAACCGAGACTCAAGAATGTTTCGCCCGCTAGAAATAGCGGGATGGGTTCACCAAAGCCAAAGAAGTGCCTATAAATTAGGTAGGCTGAGGTGTTATGCTAAAAACATGGAACAAAAGATTGTATGCTTCATGTGTCGCTTAGGAGGGCCATGAGCATAAAGGTTACAGGAACTTAATATATTTCCACGTGGTTGCTTTTTAGGGCCACGAGTTCAAAGCGAAGCATAATGAACCACTAGAGTTAGTAAGGGGTCTCGATAGGACTCACTGAGATAATGTTTATCTCACCCTTCATAATTTGTGGTTTTTACAGAGAAACAAGGGAAAGCAAAGGCGACGAAACACGGTTAGCCGGTGCGACTCTTGGAGTCATTGAAGACCGAGTTTCATGTTTTAGACCTTTGTTCCATTTATTGCTTCTATGTTACCGATTGTATAACTTTCATTGTTTAAGTTGTAAAATCGTTTCCGCTACTTTATATTTTGAGTATTGAACACCAGGGTTTTGTACAAGTCTTAAGTTTTGAAACTTAAGCATTTTCAGGAAGTTATGAGGTTCAGAGAACCATTGATATGTATTATCGAAAAGTTCTAGTTGTGTTCAATATTTCATTAACAGGAAGTTACTCTGATGTATGCCATTTAGTGCATTTCGGTGATTCTATATGTTAGAATTTATCGGGGTGTTACAGCAACTATATACTTAAAATCCAAAATCCAAGCAAAATCACCTTAGCAAAGAAAAAGCAGCACAAAGCTCGCGAAAGGATTGAAAGGATAGTCACACAAAACAACCAAGGTCATGGCGCCCACCCAGCAGGGATCCAAGGTCATGGCACCCATAGGGCGCCAGCAAAGGCGCCAATGTCGTGAAACACAGCACCCAGGCGCCCAGCACCAAGGCTCCAAAAGAAAACAAAACCTGGCACCATAGAAGGTGCCTAGCAACCGACACCCAAGGCACCCAGTAAGGCGCCAATGCACTTGACGCAAGGAAACAGTCAGCATGCACAAACCGGCACCCAAGGTGCCCAGGAGGGCGCCAAAACACTTGACACAAGGAGACATCCAGCGTGCCCAAACCGGCACCCAGGCACCCTAGAGGGGGCCAAAATTCTTTTCGTAGGATGGCAGCCAGCACATCCAAACCGGTACCCAGGCGCCCTAGAAGGCGCAAAAATTCCTTTCGCAAGATGGAAGCCAGCACATCCAAAAAGGCACCCAAGCGCCCTAGAGGGCACCAAAACTCTTTTCGCAGAATGGCAGCCAGCACATCCAAACCCGCACCCAGGCGCCCTAGAGGGTGCCAAAATTCTTTTCACAGGATGGCAGCCAGCACATCCAAACCGGCACCCAGGCGCCCTAGAGGGCGCCAAAATTCCTTTCGCTGGATGGCAGCCAGCACATCGAAACCGGCACCCAGGCGCCCAAGAAGGTGCCAAAATTCTTTTCGCAGGATGGCAGCCAGCACATCCAAACCGGCACCCAGGCGCCCTAGAGGGCGCCAAAATTCCTTTCGCAGGATGGCAGCCAGCACATCCAAACCGGCACCCAGGGGCCCTAGAGGGCGCCAAAATTCTTTTCACAGGATGGCAGCCAGCACATCCAAACCCGCACCTAGGCGCCCTAGAGGGCGCCAAAATTCCTTTCGCAGGATGGCAGCCAGCAAATCCAAACCGGCACCCAGGCGCCCAAGAGGGCGAAAAAATTCTTTTCGCAGGATGGCAGCCAGTACTTCTAAACTGGCACCCAGGAACCCTAGAGGGCGCCAAAATTCCTTTTGCAGGATGGCGCCCAGTGCCTCCAAACCGGCACCCAGGCGCCCTCAAAATTCGTTTTGCAGAGTGGCACCCAGCGCATCCAAACATGGCACAAAACGCCCAGGAGGGTGCCAACATCAGGAGGCATGGCACAAGGCGCCCAGGAGGGCGCCAACTTCAAAACACCGCACCTTGGCATAAGGCGCTCAGGAGGGCGCCAACATTAGGAGGCATGGCACAAGGCGCCCAGGAGGGCGCCGAATTCAGAACATAGCACCTTGGCACTAGGCGCCCAGAAGGCGCCCACATCAGGAGGCATATCACAAGGCGCCCAGTAGGGCGCCAACTTCAGAACACAGCACCTTGGCACAAGGCACCCAAGAGGGGGCCAAAATCAGGAAGCATGGCACACGGCTCCCAGGAGGGCGCCAACATCAGGAGGCCTGGCACAAGGCGCTCAGGAGGGCGCCAATTTCGGAACACAGCACCTTGGCACAAGGCGCCCAGGAGGGCGCCAACTTCAGAACATAGCACCTTGGCACAAGGCGCCCAGGAGGGCGCCAACATCGGGAGGAATGGCACAAGGCGCCCAGGAGGGCGCCAACTTCAGAACACAGCACCTTGGCATAAGGCTCCCAGGAGGGCGCCAACATCAGGAGGCATGGCACAAGGTGCCCAGGAGGGCGCCAACTTCAGAACACAACACCTTGGCACAAGACGCCCAGGAGGGCGCCAACATCAGGGGGCATGCCACCAGGCGTCCAGGGGGCGCCAACTTCACAACACAGTACCATGGCACAAGGCACCCAGGAGGACGCCAACATCAGGACGCATGGCACAAGGCGCCCAGGAGGGCGCGAACATCAGAACGCAGCATCTTGGCACAAGGCGCCAGGAGGGCGCCAACATCAGGATACGGCATCTTGGCACAAGGCGCCCAGGAGGGCTCCTTCATCAGGACGCAGCATCTGGGCTCAAGGCGCCCAGTAGGGCGCCAACATCAGGACACGGCACCCCAGCTTAGTGCCTGGTACAAGGATTACACCAAGGGAGGTGTGAGTCACGGTCGCGGTGAAGAGATCTTTTACGACCCGACAAGACAGATGAAGTAACGCTTCGGGTAGATCGACAAAAATTCTTCAAGCCAAGACTATCCTTCGGAATAATCTCGGCTTGGGGGGCAACTGTTCTGGACTAGACCAGAACGTCCATTCAGCAATACTAGGAGGTGCATTTAGCAATTGAATATGGATTGGACCAATCATTTCGGCCCAAATCCACAACATACAAGCCCAATTAAGGCCATCACACTTGAATGGTTAAGATCGATTCTACTGATTCGACGATCCACAGACGGGCACGATTTCCTATAAATACTGGCTCCCATTGCCTTCATAAGGTACACACTCTCATTCCTAGCTAAATCACTCATCTGTTCTCAATACTGACTTGAGCGTCGGAATGGCTTCGCAGGTACCCCCCCCCCCCCCCCCCAGGCTCACACTAACCTCCAGCCAGGCAGCAAGGGACCTACCAACTGCAGTCAACCCAATACTGCAAGGTACAGAACAAGTAGTGAAAGTTGAACCTATTCTTTATATTGTTTTTTAAATATTTTTTGTGTCATGAGATATAATCAATTGGAGAATTGAAGAATAGACAGGAGGAAAGTTGTATTGTTATTCTTGCAACTAGCATAAAAAGGTATCTAAACATGTTTTGTGAATTAAATTTTTTTTTTCTGTGTGTTTTGAAGGAGAATCAATGTTATACAGGCACCGAGTGTGCAGAAGCTGCAGTAACCAGTAAGCATAACATAGAGGGAAATGGCGAGTCGGCGACATCAGTCATGATGGGGTAAAATAGAATGAGGCGGCAACGGTGACATCTGTAACAAAAAAAACACGATTACTTTTTCACAACCTTTTTTTTATTTAGCCCATGTTGTGTCATACTGTCAAAGCACACAAAAACTATACACCATTGAGTAATAGAGATAACTATACACCAAGTGATAAACTTTGACTTCTTTCCACTTTCACAAGGGAAATGTTAGATAGAGTTTGATATTAATCTTTTAAAACAATACTATTTATATTTGACATGTAGATTTATTATTTTAGTTTGATATTAATCTTTTAAAACAATACTATTTAGTTTTGTAATTTAATTTTAGTTTTAATATTTTAATTTTAATCAAATAATGACATGGCACTCTGTAACACCCCGGTATTTTTATCGAGTAAAAATACCCAAGTGCACCATCCCTAAAACATCAGAGATATATTTCCGGTTTAAATACTGAACACCACTGCAAATTTTTCACTGAATACAACAAGACCGTCTTAAACATAAGCAAGACCATGTCGATTCTCTGACCATAAACCATCAGTGAACTACAGTGTTCAATATCATACAAGAAAGCGGAAACTAAACACATAACTTTTACAACAGTTAAAGTCACAATGTCGTGCTACATAGCTAACAAGGGAAAACATAACTTAAGCATAATGCTAGGCCGTCAGCAACCATTCGAGCTCAACCTACTCGTGCCTCTGTGGTCCTCTCTTTCCCCGTTTCTCTGTAAAACAACAACATATAAACAATGAGATACAATCTCAGTGAGTTCTACCGAGACCCCTACTAACACTCTCGGTTCAATTATACAGCCATCTGAATGCGACACCGACTGCGCGAACGCTAAGCTGCGGTGTATCACATTCTTTAATATAATGCCGACTGCGCGAACGCTAAGCTGCGGCTAACCTGTTATAACCTGGTACGACACCGACTGCGCGAACTCTAAGCTGCGATGAACCGCACTGTAAGACACCGACTGCGCGAACGCTAAGCTGCGGTGTATCGCACAACAAACAATTTAACATAACACCGACTGCGCGAACGCTAAGCTGCGGCGAAACCCCTTACCAATAGTACTTTCCCTATTGGCACAGGGCCTAGGGTAAGGGATCATGACTGCCCCGCCTAGTATGTTAACATGGGTCGTCACCCAACTCGATATATGTTGAGTATATCTACACTCGATGGCCTGTTAGTTCACCTATACTCAATGAACATTTAGTCCATCTACATTTGACTCGAACATAATACTCGCATTGGTCCGTTCCCTATAGTCGATATAATATATATATCGTGAATCGTAGACCGGTTTAGACGAAGAAATAATAATCATCCCGCGTCAGTTATACCATACCACGTAGGACTCATAGCCCGCTTTATTATTAATAAAACATATCCGCACACGTGTACTATTATTCGGTTTTTCGAAACAATTTCAACTTCAAAAATAGTTCATTTTACCTTTTAATTTGTATATTCAGTTAGGCCTCTGAATAAGCTTTCAAACGCATCTTAGAACACCTCAATCGGGTTCCCGGACAAAAGTTATCGCAAAAACAAAAACATTGTACAGTTGCTGAAAATCTGCAAACCGTCGCGACGTGAACTACTGCCGTCGCGACGCGAAAAGCGTCAGAAACATTTGCGTTGCAAAAACACACTTGGTCGCGACGCGATACCCTGCGGGTCGCGACGCGATGTGTAACACTCCAGTAAATTCTAACATATAGAATCACCGAAATGCACTAAATGGCATACATCAGAGTAACTTCCTGTTATTGAAATATTGAACACATCTAAAACTTTCGATAATACATATCAAATGGTTCTCTGAACCTCATAAACTTCCTGAAAATGCTTAAGTTTCAAAACTTAAGACTTGTACATAATCCTGGTGTTCAATACTCAAAACATAAAGTAGCGGAAACGATTTTACAACTTAAACAGCGAAAGTTATACAATCGGAACATAGAAACAATAAATGGGGCAAAGGTCTAAAACATGAAATTAGGTCTTCAATGACTCCAAGAGTCACACCAGCTAACCGTGCTTTGTCGCCTTTGCTTTCCCCTGTTTCTCTGTAAAAACCACAAATATGAAGGGTGAGATAAACATTATCTCAGTGAGTCCTATCGAGACCCCTTACTAACTCTAGCGGTTCATTATGCCTTGCTTTGAACTCGTGGTCCTAAAAAGCAACCACGTGGAAATACATTAAGTTCCTGTAACCTTTATGCTCATGGCCCTCCTAAGCGACACATGAAGCATACAATCTTTTGTTCCATGTTTTTAGCATAACACCTCAATCTACCTATTTTATAGGTACTTCTTGACTTTGGTGAACACATCCCAGTATTTCTAGCGGGGGAAACATTCTTGAGTCTGGGTTTTGGGGCTCATGACTTCCCCTCCCCTAGTATGCTAACCTCTAAGGGTCGTCACCCTTTTTCCTCTTGTATTTATTATACATTATAAATATCCATGTACCCTGCAATGGGCTGTTAGTCATTTCAGTCAAGTACCGTGTATCATATCAGTCAAGTACCGTGTTTAATTATTGACATGTGTGCTCTCACGTTCTCTAAGTACGGTTTTTCATTTCTTTCATGATACACAAGTTTTCTAGTAAACATATTCAATCTCATGACATCGGTATCTGTACATTGTTGGGGGACCTTGGGGAATAAATTAGAAGAGGATTGGAATCATTTGGAATGGAAAAAAAGGTACTTTGAATTTGAAAGTCAGAAAGTCTCACACGACCCGTGCGTGTAGGCGCACCACCCGTGCGTTGTTGAACAATTTGTAGAAGATTTCCAGAAAGATACGCACGACCCGTGCGACTAAGCGCACGATCCGGGCGTTATCCAATGAAATTGTAGAAAGTTCCAGAAACATACGCACGACCCGTGCGACTAGGCGCACGATCCGTGCGTGTTTAAAAATCCAGTTCTTGTAGTATCAGATGGGGGCGCACGACCCGTGCTCGTAGGCACACGATCCGTGCGTCTCTATCAGTTTTTCCAGAAAACAGATTTTTCATGAGTTTTTCCCATTCCGTTCCGATTCCAAAATCTCTTCCGATCGAGACCCAAACTTAAACACGCATTAGAACAATATATTATAGCAATATAGTACAGCATGCATATACCATTCAATTCAGCACATTTCAGCAATCAAACACATAACTTGTTATTAACAGTCACAGTTTTTAGAAAAGCAGTTTTCGAAAAGGTGAAGACTCCGAAAATACGCACATTCCCTAAGCGAGTTATAGAACTCACCTATCGTGATGAAAATCACGCAAACACCGAGACTCCGAGAACTCAACCGCTCCGACAACCACGAACTCTCTTCGAATTCGCTCCAACAACGAACTTAGCTACTCCAAATCGCTTGGACAGCAGCTGATTCCGAATCCTAGCTACCCAAACAACTTCAAACAGCAACTGTGGCTTGAAGGTGAGCCTTGGTACTGAATAATGGGTTCTAACCAAGACATGCAAGGGTCATATCTCCATTTCTATGCTTGGAGCTTGAAGGTGAGGTTATGGCGAAAATCTGAGTTGGGGGAAAGGATAGGTAACGAAAATGGTATCAACGGATAGAGGAGAGAAAATGAGGAAGAGTGATGGTTCCAGATCACACATGCATTAGAGCTTTGGGTTTCTCCCTCCCTCTCCTTCTCTCCCTCGCGCCCCTTCTTTCCTTCTTCTCTCTTGTTTTTCTGAAAATTCTGAAGTTGGAGAAATGAGGGCTGCCTTAGGTGTTATGGTTCAGCTGAAGCCTCATTTAATGAGGTGAAAGGACCAAAATACCCCTACTCTCTAATATTCTCTTACTTTACTCTTAACACCACACTAATCCCATGACTCACTAACTTAACATAATATTTCAATTATGCACAACTATAATTTATTCATTCCAAACATCACATAATTAATGCAAACTAATCAACTTAACCTCTTGCTAATTTAATTAATCTAATTAGCTAATTAGGGGATGTTACACGATGGGGACCTGTCTAGTGCAGATTTTGCGATTTTCGCGAAATCCGCTATTACGCTCAATTCCGATTCTCCTTCCGATTGAAAACAGATCAAACAACCAACAAAACAGACCCAATCAAAGCCACACAATCACTCAATCCAATTAAAAATTCAATCTAAACGAATTTTACCAAAATACGATATATTTTGAAATAACGGTTTTCGACTCAAAATCTTTCGAACTCAATCACCAGAAATTTCATTTTAACACGACACAATCCTAAGCGTGAGTAAAACTCACCCTTGAAGCGAGAGCCGATACCGGGCCGAAATCACCGAAACCTCAAAATCTCCAAACGAAACCCTATATCACCAATCCGCTTCAAACTTCAAATTGAGCTTCCAACCGCGTTCAATCCGCTTCTAGCTCGCTCCTAATCAAGATTAACCAATCGAATCAACACAAAATTCAAAATCCCTCTCAAAACCCTATGAAATTCGGATTCCTCACAAAGGGGGGAAAAAGGGTTGAGAGCTTACCTAGTTCTTGGAGGACAACAATGGAGATGATGATGAACTTTGGGGGCTTGGGCTTCACCCTTCTTCTTCCTTTCTCCTTATCCTTCCTCTTCTTCTTTTCTTCTTCTCCTTTCTTCTCTTCTCTTCTTTCCTTCGATTCTTTCTTTCTTTTCTTTCTTTGACTTCTCTTCTTTCTTTCTTTTATTAAGTGGTAATATGGTTAAATGACCATATTACCCTTAATCTCTTCTTTCTTCCCCAAATCACCCGTATTCCGTTTTATCAATTTATCGTTCCTGAGACATCCAATTAATTAACTTTAGCACTCGACAAATACACCAATCAAGTACTAAAAATAATTAATTTGGGTCAACATCCAAATAATTCGATTAATTATTTTTGAGGATGTTACACTAATATTGTTATTTAAATAGAGAATATAGTATGATATTAATATAATTTTAATTTCTTATATCAAACTTATTTATTTTAGGCAATAATCTTATATAAAGTATGTGTTTTTAAATATAAATATTTGTTAATACTGTTTATCAAATTAATAGTTTTTGTTTTGTACCGAGCATCTTTTTGGTCGTCTGCTGTTGGTAGGTCTCTTGCTGTCCTCACAGGAGGTCAATGAGCGCCCGGGGGGAGGGGGGGTACCTGCAAGCCACTCCGACGCTCAAGTCAGTATATAGAATATAAGAGTGAAGGTACTAAGGATTAGAGATTCCACCTTTGTAAGGGAAAAGTTTGCCTGTATTTATAGGAAATCGTGCCCTCTTGTGGATCGTTGGATGGGTAGAGTCGATCTTGACCGTCCAAGGCATATTGGGCTCGCATGAGGTGGATATGGGCTGAATTGGTTGGGCTGATCCGTATGACTTGCTAAGTGCACCTCCTGGTTTTGCTAATGGAACCCTCTCGTTGACTCCAGAACAGTTGCCCCCCAAGCCGAGATTACTCTGGAGGATGGTCTTGGCTTGAAGGATTTTCGTCGGTTTGCCGGCTCTGCAAGGTTACGCGAGACGCCGCCTTTGTTGCAGCCGTGCTTTCCTTCGGTGTAATCCTTGTGCTTGGCACCAAGCTAGGGTGACGCATCCTGATGTTGGCATCGCCTTGTGTCAAGTGCTTTGAGGTTGGCGCTCTCTTGGGTGTCTTACTGCAGAGTGCTGACCACCCTGCCGCGAAGGATTTACTTTCAGACTGCCCCCTGCCAGGCCCCCCTCTGCTGGGTGCTGCTTGCTCCTGCCAGGCGCCCTCATGGGCGCTGGATGCCTTATTGGCGCCCTGCCAGGCGCCCTCATGGGCGCTGGCTGGCTGCCTTGATTGGCACCCTGCCAGGCGCCCTCATGGGCGCTGGCTGGCTGCCTTGATTGGCGCCCTGCTAGGCGCCCTCATGGGCGCTGGCTGCCTCATTGGCACTCTGCTAGACGCCCTCCTGGGCGCTTGCTGCCTTGATTGGCGCCCTGCTAGGCGCCCTCATGGGCGCTGGCTGGCTGCTTTGATTGGCACCCTGCTAGGCACCCTCTTGGGCGCTGGCTGCCTTATTGGCGCCCTGCCAAGCGCCCTCCTGGGCGCTGGCTGCCTTGATTGGCGCCCTGCCAGGCGCCCTCCTGGGCGCTGGCTGCTCCTATGGGAGCCCCTATGGGCGCTGGTTTTGTGTGGGCGTGTGCTTAGCACTCTGTCTTATTTTTTGCCGTTTTCTCCTGACTTTTAGCCTGCCTTCTCACCTATCAATTTTCAGGGATTGCTTGGTGCTGAGGGGAGTTGCTCTTATCATCCTCCATTGACGTTCCCGCTTGTCTTTGCGGCTTTTGACTTACTGAGGTAACTTCCGTGCAAACTTTCAGTTTATCTTTCTAGTTTCTTTGTTCTTTTGAGCATGTCTTGTCTTGCAAAGTCTCCAATCTCGGGGGAGGGGGGTTGTCTCTAAGTTTTCCTGTCTGTCTCGTGACTGCTTGTTTTTCCCCCTGTCCCGTAGGTTGAGAGATGACAAGGGCAAAGAAGACGGCTCGGATGCACCCTACCGCTCACCTGACTAAGAGTCAAGCTGACGACTTCGAAGAGGGGGCTGGTTGTAACACCCCGATAATTTCTAACCTGTAGAAACTACCGAAGTGCACTACTGGCATACATCAGAGTGACTTTCCTTTTTAAAATATTGAACACATTCTAGAATTGATGAAAATCATCAATCGTGTAAGCATAACAGAACATGAAATACATGAAATCGGTTCTCACATAACTCGAACTAGTGTTCAATACAAAATCAGAAAGTCTGCGGAAGCGATTTACAACTTAATACAAGTACAAGTCGTACAATCGAATATCTATGACAAAGAGAGAAACCAAAATACATAAACATAACAAAATAGACGACAGCGTCTCCATGAAGCGGTTCCACGACCATTGCTCCTGCACATCCAATGACAATGATTCTTAGCATATCACCGGTGACTTTATTTGAAAGCACCGGCAACCCGATCCCCGGCTATTTCTACTACCAAGGGACAAACCATGACGGGGCCTAAGGTCATAAGGAATCATGACTTCCTCGCCCTTAGTACACTAATATTGAAACTAGGGTCGTCACCCTAACATGATGTATAATATAAATACATGAACAATGAGCAGTGAACAGTGAATGATGAACAATAACCAATGAGTAGTAAACCGTGAACCGTGATCAGTGAACAATGAACTTAATCAAACCGTGAGCTTATGCTTAACCGTGAACTTGTACTTAACTTAGTCTTGTACTAACATGATCTTATTATTAGGTGATCTCACACGGCTTACTAAGGTTTACTCTTCTAACTTATCCTGATAATAATCCAACAAGTCCAGCACAATACATCAATCATATTAAGCAATATCCATGGCATAAGCGTATCTCAATCACAATCATAGCATGACAATCGAATCCATAACACATTCCATGTACCCGCATTGGGCCGTTCATAAAACCATGGACCACGAGGGTCGTTCTTAAAAATAGCGTGAACATAACAATGATCCAGACACAAGTAGTTTGCATGAATTATGGTTATATTATCATCGTATAACATTGGGAAGGGATTAGGATAGGTTTGGAATCAATTAGGAAGCGTTTGGACACCTTTTAAAATCTGGGTCAGACAGATACGCACGACCCGTGCTTAATGGCGCATGATCCGTGCGTGAGATGGAAATTTTACAGAAAGCATCAGAAGGATCCGCACGATCCGTGTGCCAAGGCACACGATCCGTGCCTGATGCACAGTCCTGTAAAATGGCCATTTCGTGCTGTTTTTGACTCTGTCTCGTGTCCAAATCTTTTCCCTATCGATACCTAACTTATCAACCTTTAATAACAGAATATCATCGAGCCAAACACTCCATATATCACCCATCATAACAACCATAAATATCAAACACAATCTCAATCAAACAACAACATAACTCGGAATTAAAAACGGGTTTTCGCAAAGCGGCTTGTCGCCAATTTTTCTCAAGACGCGAGACTCAACCAGAACACATGATAATTTCCCTAGTGAGTATAGAACTCACCTTTGGAAGACAACAACAATCACACCGAGACTTCGAGATAGCACGGTGACTCACGAACTTGCTCCTAGACAGCCCCCAAAACTGAAACTCAGACTTCCAATAGCTTGCACTTTGAAACCCAGACACCCAAATGATTCCTAAGCTGTTCCAGTTCGTGATTCAGGTGCTGAACTTGGTTCTAAGGCTTCCCAATTAAACATGAAAAGTCATATTTTCTGGAATTTGGCTAAGTGGAGCTTGGATGGCCTTTAATGGTGGATTAAGTTTGAGGGGGGTGATGATGAAGTTGCTTGGTTCAGAATGTAGAGGATGGGAAATGAGGAAGGATGGGCTAAGAATCCTTTACATGCATTTAGGTGACTGGTTTCCCCTTGTCTCCTTTTCTCTCCCACTCTCGAGCTCTCCCTCTCCCTTTTCTCTCTGGATTCTGTTTCAGATTTAAGAAAATGAAAGGAGAAGTGTTTTCTCTTTTGTTTCAGCTGGAAGGGAATACTTATATAGGCTAAGTAAAAGACCACTATACCCCTCACTTAAACAATTCATTCCCAATGACTCCCTCAGCTCTAATTAACCCAAATGTGAAGCAATTAATCCAAGTAAGCACACAATTTCCACAATTATTTAATCAAGTAAGTCATTTTAAATTTATTCTATCTTCAATCATGACAATAATTCACTAAATATAATTTCAAGCAATATAATTAAAATCACGAAAATAGGGGATATTACACTGGTGATACCGTGCCTTCGAAAAGGGCTGGCGCCCTTGGTTTTGTGGAGACTTCTTCTGACGATGATCTGCCGTTTGAGCATGAAGTGGGGGAGATTGGTGGTTGACCCCCAAGACAGGGTGTGCAGAGTCCCTGACGGTAGAAAATTCATGATGTTTCACAGTGTGGTTTACAAGGTGCGGGTTTCCCCATTCTTTACACCCTTCCAACTGGAGGTTATGAATCACCTTAAGATAGCTCCCTCTCAGCTCCACCCAAATTCGTGGTGTTTTGTGAAGTGTTTCGAGTTGGTGATGAGAGTCCTTCGAAGAAGATGCAGCTTGAGTGTTTTTATGGTTACCTTCGAGGTGCAGCGTCGTCGAGATACTTCAGATGGCGTCATCCGTTACGAGTTTGTGCACTTGAAGTGTCAGACAAACTATGCTTTCTTTCAAGTGTACTCAGATAACCAGCATGATTGGAAGTTCAAGTATTTTTACCTCGTTCCTTCTAGTGAGAAGGCCGTCGACAGCATGGGCTTCTTTGATGAACAAGGGCGTCTGGTTAGGGATAAGTTTTGCCTTGGGTGGTGTAATGTCCGCACCTCTCGGTCTTATCGCGTCCTCCTATCTGAGTTATCGGATCCTGAGCAGAGGACTTTGGGCATGCTGAGGAAGATCGTCAGTGGCTTGTCCATTGTGCCACAAAAATTTTCGTGCAGTGAGCTGTCCAAGGCCTCTACGGTTCCTGAAGCTGCCGAGCTCTTAGGTTGCTTGTTAGGTCTTGATGTATCTTTATTTGTCTTTATAAGATGGCCGCTCCACTTTCTTTCAATGAATTAGCCTCTTTGGCCGGACGGAGGAAACCTTCGGATGCCGAACCTACCGAGGTCAAGAGCCCAACTCCTGCTATCTCTGTCCATGTGCGTCCCTCTATGGGACCTCGCCTTAGTTTAGGAGCGCCAAGCCGTGCTGGAAAGGATGTTTTCGGGGTGTCGAAGGTTCCAGTCGATTCCATCATCCATGGGACTCATAGTCAGTCCAAGCGCCAGAAAAGTTGTTCTCAGGGACCTCCCTCTGCTGCTTGTCCCTCCCCGGTTGAGCTTCCTCCTCCTGCTGACGAAGAGGGTGAAATTGTCTTCTCCCCCGAAGAGCGTGATCACTTCTGTGAGCATCCTTTCACACTTGCCGCGCACATGGTTAAAGTTGGGGAAGGCCTGCATGCGAAGTGGGAAGCTGAGAAGAAGTGCGGATCTCGTTCAGGTAATCCTCTCGAGTTATTTCTTATAGTATTCCTCAAACCCGCATGGGCCACCACCCCTGTCTGGCGCCCTCATGCGCGCCGCCTGTGTTGACCTTGGTGCCCTGTCTGGCGCCCTCCAGGGCGCTGGCTGCTTTCCTAGAGGTGCTTTGCCGGATGCCCTCATGGGCGCTGGTGATGTTGGTTCTAAGCTTTTTCGTGTTTGTTTCTCTCTTTGTGCAGGGGTGATCGAGGAAAGGGATCGGCTTCTCTTGGATATAAGCCGGCTTCAGGTGGATTTACACGAAGCACTGGAATCTGCTCGTCGGGCACGAGACACTGCTGGCCACTATCAGAAGCGGATGGAGGAGCTCAATCTGAATTGGACAGTGTGAAGAAACAGAGAGATGTGGCTGAGGAAAGGGTGCAGGAGATGGCCGGACAAGCCATGGACTTCTCCTATGCTGCCTACGATAAAGCGATAAGTCATGTTGAGTGCATGTACCCGGATGCAGTTCTTGAGTCGAGCGTCTTCCGGTTTGACCATGAGGCTGTAGATGGGAGGGCTGTTAGATATCGTTCCAACATGGTTGAATTTGACGTCATTGCCCCTTGACTATTTCTTCTAAGAGCCCAGTTGTGTTTGACTTGTGATTTCTTTTTATCCTGTTGGATTTCGTTGTATGTTTGCTTTATGGAGCTTGACTGATGATTTTACATTATATCCATGTTTCCTTTGTCTTGCTTATTTTTCACGCTTCCGAACGTATCACCTCTTATCTTCTCGTGGCAACGTTGTCTCTGTCAGGAGTTTATCAGAATTGATCCAATTTAAATTCCTCACTAGAGGTTGCGACACTTGCGATGCCGCTTCGCCCATCTAGGGACTCTGACAGGAGTTTATCGGAATCTTTCCGAACTTAACTCACGCATCAGAGGTTGCGACCTTTTCGATATGCCGCTTCACGCCTTAGGTCTCTAACAGGAGTTTATCAGATTCTATCCGAATTTAACTCACCCATTAGAGGTTGCGACATTTGCGATGCCGCTTCGCCCATCTAGGGACTCTGACAGGAGTTTATCAGAATCTGTCCAAACTTAACTCACCCATCAGAGGTTGCGACCTTTTCGATATGCCGCTTCACGCCTTAGGTCTCTAACAGGAGTTTATCAGATTCTATCCGAATTTAACTCACCCATTAGAGGTTGCCACATTTGCGATGCCGCTTCGCCCATCTAGGGACTCTGACAGGAGTTTATCAGAATCTGTCCGAACTTAACTCACCCATCAGAGGTTGCGATCTTTTCGATATTCCGCTTCACGCCTTAGGTCTCTAACAGGAGTCTATCTGAATCTATCCGAATTTAACTCACCAATTAGAGGTTGCGACATTTGCGATGCCGCTTCGCCCTATCTAGGGACCCTGACAGGAGTTTATCAGAATCTGTTCGAACTTAACTCACCCATCAGAGGTTGCGACCTTTTCGATATGCCGCTTCGTGAACCGAGTAGGTTGACTTGCGCTTGGTTCTGCCTGGTTGCCTGGTCCCCTGTTGTTTGAGTCGGGATTTGGCTTTTAGAGCGCCTCTTGCCAGCCGCCCTCATGGGCGCTGGTTGCTCCTTATAGGCGCCCTGCCAGGTGCCCTCCTGGGCGCTGGCTGCTTCTGTATTGGGCGCCAATTTCTCTTCCTTTTTTCTATGGTGCTGGAGCGAAAACTGTGACTTGCAAAATAATATCTTGAACCGTGAATAGTAAGGTTTAACTCCTTCGCGCGCGTGTTGTAAATTGTTTTGACGTGTTAAACCTAAACAACCAACTTCTTAAAGTAGACGTGTTAAACTTAAACAACCAACTGCTTTAAAGAAAACGTTCTACGTATTGGACCTATGGGCCAGATGCCGAATAGAGGAATAGGTCCCCGTTTTCCCTCGGGTGGATGGTGAGCTTCTTTTTAACCTCCTCAAGGAGGTGAGGACATTCTTCATCCGCTTCGAACTTCTTCACATCCTTTTCTGTCCCCTTGGTTTTGGGTTGGCTTTCCGCTTCCTCTTCACTTCTTGAGTTACTTCTGGCATCCCAGTCTGTCAGATTCACCTCAGCTTCTTCTCTGAACCCCTTACCCGAGCCTCTTGACTTGGCGGTCTCCTTCTCATTTTTAACGCTCATATAGAAACATCTGCGTGTTGCCCCCAGGTCCGCTTGGAGGGTCACCACCTCATTCTCCAGAGTGTAGAACTTCATTTTCAAATGGACCGTTGAAGTGACTGCCTCCAATTTCCCCAACGTGGGCCTCCCAATGATGCACTGGTAGACCGACTTGCATGGGAGAACCAGGAAGGGTGTTTTCACAGTTTTGAACAACGACGGTTTACCATCGGGGTTTCCGTAGGTGACCATGAGCTCTAGGTGGTCGAGTGGCTTAGTCTTCGATCCGTTAAACCCGGTCAGGTCTCCTCCCTGGTATGGGGTCAGGTCATCGGGGGAGATACTCAGCACTTGCAGCAGGTCCTCGAAGATGATATCTACTGCACTTCCCTGGTCAACCAGGATCCTTCTTACCTCGATGTTGGCGATAATGGCAGTGATGATTAGTGGGACGTGTTTGTTCGGTTTCCCGTCGAGCAAATCATTGTCGTCGAAGGATAGGGGCGGTCTGGTTGGCCCCTTCCTGGCAACTGAGGTTGAAGCAATGCTGAGGATCTCTTTCCACTTCCTCTTCATTGATTTGTTTGAACCCCAGTTATCATGGGGGTTTCTCCCGTGGATCACCATGGCCACTGGTCTTTCTTTCAGCCTCCGGGTGTCCTCTCCATCGGTCGATTCAATAGCGCTATTTTCGACCCTCTCGCCGAGTGGGGCCTTCCCCTTCCTAGGGGACCGGTATCTACCTCCGGGGGATCAGGCTCTTTTGCACGAGCCGCTCCGTTCCCCCTCCTTCATCACGTGCTGTGTCAACTTTACTTTCTGGATCAGCTTCTCAATATCTTCCTTCAGTGCTCGGCATCCATTGGTGTCGTGGCCTCCGCTTTGATGGTAGCGGCACCATTTCTTCGAGGGGTTCTGGACCTCTTTCAACACCAAAGGCTCTGGCCTCTTAATGTCTTTGAATTCAGCGTTGGCACATTCAACCAGGATCTTGGGGGCGTCCCTCACGGTGTACGCCTCCTGTTACCTTTTGCTGGCGTACCTCCTGGGTGGGTTCCCTGTTGCCCCCCGCCTTGACTGCCTCGCGGTAAGCCATATCATCCTCCTCATATGTCATGTATTTCTGGGATCTTCGAAGGAATTCGCCCAAGTTCCTAGGCTTGTTGATGCCAACATCGACTTGGAACAAACTTCCCTTTTTCAACCCGTCTTTCATCCAGAACAACCTTTGCCTGTCCTCCAAACTTTGAACGCCTGAAGCTTCTTTATTGAAGCGCTCAATATATTCCCTCAGTGTCTCGTGGTTATGCTGCCTGACGGCTCTCAGTACTTCTTCGGATTTGGGCTTTAGCCGGGAGGCAGTGAAACGAGCCGTGAACATTCTCGCCAGTTGCCCCCATGAGGATATGGAGTTCGGCCTAAGCTCCTGGAACCACTCTAATGCGGAGCCCTCGAGAGTGAGGGGGAAGATTTTGCAGTGGACGGGTTCCCTGGCGCCCCTGTAGCACATCATTAGGGAGAAGTGTGCTAGATGACCGTCCGGATCTCCAGTCCCGTCGTAAATCTTGAGATTCAGCAGCTTTTTCAAGGCCCTTGGGATTTGGCATTCGTCTACCCTTCTCGTAAACGGCCCCTCCTCCGAAAACCCTCTTGAGTTTCGAGGGGAGGTGTCTCCATAGCCCAGCTCCTGATCCCTGTGTCGCTCGGGGGATCTCCTCGATGGAGAATCCCGGTGGTGCCTTCTGCGGGTGGCAACCCGGCTCCTTGACCTCTCTTGAGTGTTAGGGGACGCGTGTGAGGAGGCGCTGGAGTGGGTCTCATGAGGCCGATAGGTCCCTGGGGGAGAGCCTGATTCCCAATGCCTGCGTCGCCTGGGGGGAGAGCGATGGACATGATGTCTCCGAGGTGGGGACCGGTGGCGCCTTGAGGTCACTACCGTTGGAGGAATTGTCAACCTGCTGACTGAAGGCTGTTCTGGCAGGGCGGTCACACGCCTTTCAATCTCCCTCAGCCGTGCTTCCTGTTCCAACATAGCTTGAGTGCGACTGGCCAGGAGGTCCAAAAGCTGATTCACGTTAGAGGGCTGGACAGGTCGACTGGTGCCCTCGTCCTGTATAGTCAAGACGTTGCCCTCGGGGGTACCCTCCGGTCGGGGTGCGGGTATGGCAATGCTCTGAACCCGGGGTCTGCCTCTAGGAGCCATGGGGCAGCAAGAGAAAAATTCGAGGAGTAGTGATTGTGAAAGATAGATATCTCCCACTATGGTCGCCAATGTTCTGTACCGAGCAGCTTTTTGGTCGTCTGCTGTTGGTAGGTCTCTTGGCGACCATAGTGGGAGAGACTTGCCAACAGCAGACGACCAAAAAGCTGCTCGGTACAGGAGGTCAATGAGCGCCCGGGGGGGTACCTGCAAGCCACTCCGACGCTCAAGTCAGTATATAGAATATAAGAACTAAGGATTAGAGAATCCACCTTTGTAAGGGCAAAATTTGCTTGTATTTATAGGAAATCGTGCCCTATTGTGGATCGTTGGATGGGTAGAGTCGATCTTGACCGTCCAAGCATATTGGGCTCGCATGAGGTGGATATGGGCTGAATTGGTTGGGCTGATCCGTATGACTTGCTAAGTGCACCTCCTGGTTTTGCTAATGGAACCCTCTGGTTGACTCCAGAACAGTTTTGAAATATAATTTTACAAAAGTGAAACGAATTTACAAAGTTGAATAAATACTTTAAAATAAGAAAGTTGGGATTTAATATGAAAAAAAATTATAAAAATAAGGAGCAACCTAAAGGTTCCATTTAAGCTTCCTACACAAAATATTATGTTTACATAATATTTATACAATAAATTGGAAAACGTATATAAAATGTTAATTTTAGTCAAAGACATAAAATTTTAAGACTAAATATTTTTTACAAATTTTATTCCTTTAATTTCAATTAAACTCATGAGTTAGTAAAATATGGATTGAAGATTTAAAGTTTTAATTAATTGATCTTATATTTAATTCACTTTTTTATAGTAATTATTGCATATTTTGTTATTTAAATTCTATATTTGTTTATATTTATCATTCAAAAAATTAAAAATAATACATACTTGACATAAATCTATCTTTCTATTAAGCTTTATTAGAGTCTATTCGTTTTTTTCTCTACCATTATTTTCTCTATCATAAAAGTAATCACTTATGTTTGCGTATTTTTTTTTGTTACCATGTTATTGGTGCGCAGTTTCCACCGGCTTTGCCAATGACTAATCTACACCGGAGAACTTGGCTGGCCACGTGTATACCCGGCTTAGCCAGTCCGTATGGTTCTCCCCTCTCAATACTTATTTTGTGTATTTAATTTGTAACTACAATTGTGTCAAAAAAATTTGTAACTATAATAATTACCACTAATCATGATAATAATTTAGAGATACAAAAAGGCAACAAAAAACAAAACATCAAGTAATGAGTTAAGATTTGTCGGAAAAAAAAGTAATGAGTTAAGAGTTATCAATAAAGTTTTTTATAATAAAATTGAAAAACGGAGAAAAACCGACAATTCAAGAGTCAAGCTTCTTTTATTTATTTATTTATTTATTTATTGATATTATATTATATTATATTATATTATATTAAATTAAATTATATTATATTATATTGTATTATATTGTATAATATTATATTTTATTATACATAAAAATATTGTTAGTTTGTTATTATCAACTTCTATATTTCCATAAGAATATATAATTTTCATATAAATATAAAAATCGTTAATCAATATTCTACTGAGAGAATCAGTTCTAACTCAAGTTAAGAACAACTCTACATCCGTAAAAAAATGAACAACTCTACATTTCTTTACCAATTCAATTCACATGTTTCTTTCGGTTTCATTGAAGTTATAACTTCTGAATAAGTGAGAGTGTTTATAATGTCATTTAAATAATATAATAGAAATTAAATAACACAACGTTTTGTAATTGAAGTTGGAAAGACTTATGTTTTATATTGATTTTTATACCTATCACCAGAAAATGTAGGAGGGTGATAACAATAATGAGAAGACATGTGAAGAAGATGTAGATATTAGTTATCCTTTTCTTTAACTAATGTTATTTTCTCATTTTCGTAATTGAATTTTACGCTCTTGTTTAACTAACAATTTTATTGAATATTACGCCTTTGCAAACTATATGTAGTCTATTTAGTAAAATATATACGAATGAATTATTATAATGTGAATTTAAATTTTCTTGAATCATGTTTTGTATTATTTAACATTGTAATTATGTTCGATGGTAATTAATTTTAGTGATGATTTTTGGAAGTCTCAAAATTAGAGCAATTTCTTAATATTATATTTTAAAATTAGAAATAGAATACAATATTCATAGTTTCTGATCCATGCATTCACTTTAAAAACAAAACAAATGAACTTTCTAATTAGAGACAAAAACGTCTTCTTTTATGCTTGAACATTCGTTTGTGAATGTTCAATATAACAAAAACTGTTAGATATAACACATCATCCAGTTTCATGGAAGCTATTAAAATTAAATATTTTTTAAAGCACAATTTTAAAATTAAACATAACTCATACATGTCTATACCTTTACAACAAAATTGTGGCTCAATTTTCTAACTGAATAACTAATCCCAATTTTTCTTTTTGTCCTTTTGACTACATTAGAATTATCAAGAACATGAACCTCAAATCTTTTGCTTTGTCTTTTCTATTTCTTCACTATACATGTAACCTTGACTGCACACTCTAATATTTCTCTATGCGCACTCTACCTCTTCTCGTGTTACCTCTCCTTTCTAGTGCTCAATGCACATCCTATTTTTGTTTTAATTTTTTTTCCAAAACCACTTCCCTCACCATTTAAAATATTCTCCTATAAATAGTTTTAATTAAATCTACACATCTTCTACTTATCTTTTAGTATCTCATGAATTTATTGGCAACTAAGGAATGATTCATATTAATATGAAACTCCATTTTCAATGCATAACAGTTACACCAAAAAGAATTTCAAAGACCCACTCAATATTTTTTTGTTAAAAAATTTATACAATGAATTAGAATATGATTATTCATTTCCATTATCATACTAAATTAAACAATTTTTCCAATTGATTATGTAATAAATGAGCTATTAAACTTTATGCAATTTTTGATTAGAACGTATGGTATGGTTGTTCAATTTTTTTTTTTGTTTTCACTTAATTATATCAGAAATATATATATATATATATATATATATATATATATATAAGGTTTTTTTAGATAGGCAAAGTGGTTAGTAATTAGTGTGTTAGTTGTTAGAGGGGAGGGGGGAGCAGGGTTCGAACCCCGTACGCCTACGTTTTTCCACCAACGATGTCCCTTTCACTCAACCACATGAGCTACCCTTCTGGGACATATATATAAAGTTATTTTTAGTTTTTACATTAAACATAAATTTTAAATTATTCCGATAATTAAAATTTGTTATATATATACATTTATAAATATATATATATATATATATATATATGTATTTGAACTAATATTTTAAGTTTCTAGTGAAGTTTGATTTAAACTTACTAATCTTAATATACATATATATATATATATATATTAAACTAATTTTTATTTATTTTATAATAACTAAAAAAAATTATGACAATAATTTAGAATGAATCATAAATAATATTTTGATACTAAATAGTGTATTAGTTGCAAAATGAAAAATTACTTAATAATAGAAAGCTATTTAATAGAAAGTTTTTTCTGTTACAACCTTTCATTACATCTACTATATATATATATATGTATATATATATATATATATATATATATATATATGTTATGAAATTGACCAAAACAAGAGTATTATAAGAGACTATAGATGAAGAAGAAATAGAAGAAGAGAAAAAGAGAATGAGAGAAGAAGTGTGAATTTTCATTCTACTCTTGAAGGTATCATTTACATTGCCATATAAGTCCTATTTATAGGATACAAATCTTGTAACTTACAAGCACAAAGTTAAGAGCAATAAGTATGAGTGAAAGCTCTTTACTCATGGGAGTTATAGAGTATCCAAGGTAAGATAAAAGGACTAAGGAGAGATGGACACCCACCAAATATTCATAACACTCCTCCTTGGATGTCCATTGAGGATATGCCTCATTAAAACCTTACTAAGAAAAAACCCAGTGGGAAAAATTCTTAATGAAGGAAAAAGAGTACAATATCCTTTATGTGGGAACTGCCTCGTTAAAAACCTTCCGTGGAAAACCGAATGGGACAAAACCACGACAAAGAAAAAAGAGTACAGTTTTCTTTCCCTGTTTGAAGAATCTCTTAAGAATATACATTTAGATTTTCTCCCCCTGATGCATATGAAGCAATATACTTCGTAATATATCCTCCTTTCAATTGAGATTCATAGTTGGTATTATCTTTGGGGTTTCTTCCTTGAATTGTTGGTATTTGAACATGATATGAGGAAGTGATAACTATAGATTGCTATGAAGATCATGATGATGCTTCAATGTCGCCATATATAAATAATCATATACTTCAGAACTGGCTTGATCTGGACTAGAAAAATATCTTGTATCTGCATGGTTAATTTAATGGATATATATTCATAAAATAATTGCTTCAATTCAATCGTAAAAGTATAAAATAAATATATCTCACTTTGTTCTAATGCATTTTGGTTGGTGATAAATTCTATCTCACTAATATGTATCAAATAATATTATCACATCAATCCATATGACATCTAATAATATGCGCGCACTAATTTAAAGTCTTCTAGACCGGGATATTTGATATCTTGAGACACACATCATGTACTCAATAAAGATATAATTTATCATGATTCAATTAGCTAATTGATCGATCTACAGGTCGAGACAAAACTTTGTTTAGGAGAAATATTTTTTTAAGATATTTCTCTATATCTTCAATCCTTCTAGAATTTTCTATTTAGAGATCAACCAGAGAGGTTCAACCTCCAGTGAGGTTCAATCTCGAAAAAAATTAGATCCTTCTGGGATCTTCATATAATCATGACTATCAAATAAGCCACACAAAAAGTTGTAACACATCCATCGTTGTATTTGATCCTTTCAAAACTACTTGCATTCACTATAGGTGAATTTATCTTCGAAATCAAATGTTAAGTTTGTGCGAATACTTTTAAACATCGAGTCTAACTAGATTCACATCTTCGGCTGTATTAACTATATGTATTAAACTCCGATGAAACAAGAAACTAGATCCTTGGCATGGTAAGATCATGAAAATGGTATTGTAATTCCTAAGTCATAAGAATGGATAAATGTTTGATGGATTAGAGTGGATTTAAATGAGAATTTCGGAGAAGGGCATTTTAGTCTTTTCACCATTTTAAATAACCCAGCTGGATGAAAATCATCCCCTCACTCCCAGCTTCCTCACAATCAGAAACCCTGAAGAACCAGAAATAGAGAATGGAGAAATAGAGAGAGAGGGCGAAATGAAAGGGGAAGAAGAAGGGCTTGATGCCATCTCAGCTCTTCATGCATGCATGTTCTTCTTTCTCCATTTCCTTCCATTTTTCATTCTCTATCTAAAGATACCAACATCAAGAGCTGATTCTCCCTCATTCTCAGAGTGCCATTTTCGAATTTCTCAAGCTCATATGACCAGCAATGGAGTTCTAAGCTTCCTTGGAGTTTGCATGTTACCATTGTAGCTCCACAAGCAACTATTGAAGTTCAACCATCCTATTAGTGTACCTACACTAACTACATTCTGAATTTAGGGAGTTGGACAGTAGGAGGTCTGAATTTAGGGAGTTGGACAGTAGGAGGGAGTGCTGGAGTAGATGGAGTGCTGTTTTGGAGCTGAATTTTGCAGCTGTTGATGATTGAGGTTGAAGACACCCACTCAAGACAAATTCTGGGTGAAACCCGTATGAGCTATCTTCATTGTTTACATTGTATCTCCCTGTACACAACTCCTATGGAAATAATCTTTGTTCCTCTGGAAACTAGACACGAAATTCTTCAATATGGGCACAAGAACCATCGGATTTCATTTGGAATGGAGGGAGATATTGCGTCCACAATTTTCGGTTATGAATCAGGCCCAATACTGACCCAGTCCCCTTGTTTTCGCGATAACTCCTAGAATACCGGTTGCATGCGGTTAAAACTTCCTCCATCGGAAAATAGACAAAATTCTCTACGCAATGGGAACTGATTTGAGGGGTTTTGGTTATGAATTGACCTAGATACACTCGTTGAAAATCTGTACCCTGATACTGGAAAACAGAAGTAAAGCTGAAAATATTGGTTCGTCGAATTTGTGTTCGAGTCGTCAAAGTCTCGAGAGACACCAATTCCATATACCGGAGAGGAGTTCAGTAGCAAGAAGAGTGTTTGAGTTGCTGATTCGGATTGGGCGGAGTGGAGCCTTCGTCAGAAGCGGTTTGCACGATTACGGGGATTGTTCGAGTAGTTACGGTTCAATTGTTCGAGCGAGGAGGTGATTTCTCGGGGGGTCGTCAAGCCGGTGAGTTTTACTCACGATTAGGGAGATTTTACTATTCCGAACTTGTTTCATTTTCGGTCCTATGGTGAAAACCTTGATTTCGAAACACGTATCCAGTCGACAAACCGTTTTTCCTTAAAATAGCGTTTTACGGTTTTATGAAAGTATATATATTATTTATGATATTTGATTTAATGAATTGGGACTGGAATATGACTGAAATAATATATATATGTATATATATATATATATTCTGTTTTGAGGTTGGATGTTGATCGGATTACAGATTGGATACGATCGGAAAAGCGAAACGAAATTAAACGAAAGGAAATATGCATCTGTACAGAACGCACGGGTCGTGCGCCCCTGGGCACGGGTCGTGCACCCCTGGGCACTGGTCGTGCGCCCCTGGGCACTGGTCGTGCGCCCCCTTCTGATTGTTGGCAAGAAACGCATTATGACGCAAGGACCGTGCTCCCCTGGGCACGGGTCGTGCGCACCCTTCTGTAACACCCCAGTATTTCTAACGTGTAGAGAAACCGAAGATGCACAGATGCGGAAGTTCAGAGGACACAGTTCCTGTTTAAGTATTGGACATACAAACTTTTTCCGAAATAAACACATAGTCGGAAATAAGATTTCTTCATAAAATAAAAGTTCATCGGTTCCATACCGAACAGAATACAATATCCAAGTCCAAATACCAAACAGAAAACATAAAGCGATTCGTAAAACTCATACCCAATACAAGTTTATACAACCAGATAGAACAACAAAAGAACAAAGGATAATGTGACTAAGTCTTCAGCACCTCCGACAGTATACCAACTATTCGTGCACAATAGTCTTCCTTTTTCCCTGCTTCTCTGAAAAACAACAAATAAGGATTGGGTGAGATAACATTATCTCAGTGAGTCCTACCGTGCCCCCTCACTGACACTCGGTTCAATTGATTAAACCGTCATCAACTATAGATGATTAGCTATCATAAGCTACAAATCGAAATGCCAAGCAAATCGTTTTCTCAAATAAGTTTTCTTTAGTTTTAACACAACCCGAGATATAATGCCAGACAACTTGAATGCCCAATATCTACGGTAATCCCCGAGATATAATGCCAGACAATCTAGTTTTCCCAATATCTACGGTAATCCCCAATTCGAAATTCTATCCGAATAATGCCAGGGTTCTAGTTTAGCATAAATCGGCTGTACAACGACTACGAATCCCGATAACCCACGAATTGACCACGCTAAAACGTATACAGGGCCTAGGTAAGGGGTCATGACTACCCTCCCTAGTGTGCTACTTGCCGGGTCGTCACCCAACGCGATACATATGACAATACATATCAAATCTTGAGAGTTAGATAATTTATATCTTTTCGATCACCAAAGGATCATTCACATAATAATTGGATAAACAATATCCGTATCGATCTATAATCCGTTTTAGATGAATTCAATAGTTAGACATCCGGCGTTATAGTCATACAAAATGACATATATAATTATATATATATTTAGTCAATCCATCATTCGGTGTACCCACACGTATACTAGGGTTTCGGTTTTTCAATCAAATAGGCTTTCAAAACTCTTTTTCAAAATCATGAGTTGAACAAGTTCAAAATACGGTTTTCAATAAGCCAATTGTAACACCCTCAAAATAATTAGTAGAATTATTTGGGTGTTAACCCAATTAAACTAATTTAGTACTTAACGGGTAAATTTATCGAGTGCTAAAATTATTTATTGGTAGTCATCGGATCGTTAACCAAATAATACGGGTCAAGGAAGTTTTGGAATCGAAATAAGAGATTTAGATCAATATGGTAATTGGACCACGTTACCACTTATTTATTAAATAAATATGTGTGTGTGTGTGTGTGTGTTAAATGTAACACCCCTTTTCTACCCGTTAATTCAATTGTAAAATCAGAGTTTCAAAATTTCTTTTCATCGCAAGGAATGTTACACACACTTCAAACAAAACACCGTACTTCAATAAAACAGTTCAACGTCAATAAATGTGCAATACGTAACACGCCCCCCAATGGGGAAGAACTCAAGCATCAGTCATCGTCACCACAACCGTGACATCAATGAAACCAACTACGCAGCGGAAAGTATAAATAAGGGAAAACCATCAAATAACATATAACAACCAAAATAGTCTTAAAACATTGAGTTCGTTTCCCCCCTGAGTGCTACGTATCAGAGTATGACGACCCGACTCATAATTAGTGGTGATACCTAGGTCTTCACTCGTGATCACCTGCACGTTACCGCATAGGGGTAACATTCACACAGAAGGGTGAGTCCAATTCAATCCATATAATATATCATATGATAAGCAATAAGTCAAAGCCACAGCACTAGAGTAACCACATCATAATCAGCAATTACGTCATTACAACAACTCATCACGATGTCATGTGACTATATGAAATGCAACCCACTCGCGGGCATATGCATGAGGTACCTTTCATCATCGTCGCTTAGCCTTTATGGCCTCATCGTCGCTTAGCCTTTATGGCCTCATCGTCGCTGGGTTCATGCACTTGGAATACATGAGACACTATGACATGCACCACACACAAACACACAATCACAGTCAACGTCACTTACCAATTTGCCAAATAAGAGGCACAGCACCTGTCAATTTATAATTACACACATCAACGTCGCTATATTTCATCGTCGCTTATTATCATCGTCGCTTATTATCATCTTCGCTTATCCACAAACGTCATCAATCAAACAATAGCCACTAAGGGCAAAAACGTCACTTAACTAGCCACTAAGGGCATCATCGTCATTTACACATCATCATCGACAATATTGGCCACTAAGGGCAAAAACATCATTTAACCAGCCACTAAGGGCATCATCGTCATAATAACCCATTTTGACACTAAAACGTTAAAACTGTTGGTCATAGGCAAAAAGGATTTTTAAGGAACTCAATACGGCTTTACAACGTCACCGTAATGACCACCGGGGACAGCCACTTGGGCACCCAGAAACCACCAGAAAATAATGAGTTTTTATTTTAAAAATAAGATGCACAGGTAGACAACCGAAAAAGCTTCCCAACACTTTTTGAAACGTCTAAAACGGATGCCCGAGTCAAAAGATATAGCGAAAACAGTTTTTATAAAAACATTGGGGACATCCTGAGAATGGCGCCCTTGGCGCCCAGCGCCTGGCACCTGGCGCCCAGCAACACAACACACACAACACACGCACACTGGCGCCCTTGGCGCCCAGCGCCCAGCAACACAACACACACAACACACGCACACTGGCGCAAAATGACACGTGCAAAAATAAAACCACTCGAGCCAAAATGTTTAAAATTGAATTTGGGCACGTAAATGCAAAAGATGGCACGGTAAAATATGCCCAGAATTCGAAGTTTCACCCAAAACACCCCATATGCGCACACAACACACACGCACACACAATGGACATGCGCCCAGCCATGGGGCGCCAAATCCTGCACAAAATCCAGCAACATAAAATCAAACATATGGCGCCCTAGGCGCCCATAACATCAACCAAAGGGATTTTTCAGCCATCAATCATGAAGGTCACACATAAATCATCAACAAAACATGAAATCACATACACATTCATGATCATGGATAGATCTAGGCTATCACTACCTAAAACCTATCATACGGCCTATTATATAAATTGATAGAACTCCCCTTACCTTGGATTTGAAGAACGGAGGCCCTAGAGACAATCACGAACAAAACCACAGCAACGGATCACGTCCTTCTTCCTCCTTGAGCTCGCGACCTCTCCCTTCTTTCCCTCTTCTCCACGGCGCTCTCACTCTCTCTATTCTCCTCTCTCAATTCGCAAAATGCCCACACCAAAACCCTAACCCCAATGGCTTAGCAACTTCGCATAGCCTATGGATCATGGGCTTGGGCTTTTCACTTAAGCCCAAGTTCATTCAAGTGGCGCCTCCTTTTCCTAATACCACACTCTTACATAATAATATTATTTCTAAACAATTAATTAAAATAATTAAATTAATTAAAATACCTAAATACTTAATTAAATAATTTAATTAAATATTTAGGGTGTTACAACTCTCCCCCTACTTCGAATGTTTTCTTCCTCGAAAACTTAACTGCCTAAGCCCACTCTCCTCCACTAACAAACTAACGATCCGACATCCAATTTAGTGATTGGGTGGCCATCCCTCCTACTTACTCGGCCAGGTAACTCCGGAAATATCAACCAGACCTCTCCTCCCTCAGGTCCTCCGGTAGGGTTTTTGAGCGCAGTCACGCCGGTATCACATGATCACCCCAAAACTCTATTAGAGTTCCTTCCTAATATAACCTGCCAAAATTCCGCTGCGCTACTCTGATAAGCTGACTTGAGTTCTACCTCACTCATCTACCCTTACAGACACAACGTATACCGACCATCACATCATCAATGCAAGACTCACAGAGTGCACACAATGCAATTCAACGACAATGGTCACCGGCCGACAACATAAATCGACGACAACGCGGGCCATTCGGCGGTACCCACGACAACAAACAACATAATTTGGGCCGCTCGGCGGTACCCAAGGCAACAATAGAAAAACATCAGCATACGACATGGCAACAACCACAACCTCAACAATTATGATAACCATCAGCAGCATCAGGACTAACAACTTAGTCACAACGGTGGGCGCTAAGGCGCCGCAAGCAACACAGCAAAAGAGGCACGACGCGCCCGAGAGCAAGCGCCTTCTACAACAGCAACAAATTGGCACATATTATACGATCACATAACATATGTCCACAAACGTCAACCAAGGGTCAACAGACAACATATCAAAAACAACAAGATACACGGAGCAGCGCATAAAATCGAGAACAGTAGCAGTAATTTTCGGGACCAATAACAATTATTATCAGATAGCAGCAGCAATGGTCTTCCGAAAACAGCAACGATTATTTCCGGAAAACAGTGACAACAATTTTTCGAAAACAGTAACGATAATCTTCTGAAAAACAGTAACGATTATTTTTCTGAAAACAGCAACAGGGAATTTGCAGGAAACGACAACCTTAGTTTTCAGAAAAACAGTAGCAATAATTTCTCTGAGGAACAGTAACGGTTATCTTCAGAAAACAGTAGCAGTAGTTTCAGAAAACAGCAGCAACAACTTCTGAAAACAGCAACCACAATTTTCGGAAAAACAGCAACAATCATTTTTACGAAAACAACAACATGAGATGTACAAATTATCTTTTCAAGGTTTTTCAAAACCACTCAGGAGAAACCACTCAGAATGTTGTCGAAAATTCCACGCGCACAATATCAAGCATTCACGTAGCACATACGGTAGAGAAATGTAACTACTAACACAAAATCATGAAAATTTAGTACAGGCAACTTTTATTCATGGTTATTATCATGCAGCATGGAACTGTAAAATAACTCACGAGGACTCTGAACTCTCTCAACGTTGCATGTCAGAACAGTCAGGGACATACAAAACAACTAACGTAAAACATAGTTGACTCTTCGGACGAAGTCGGTAATATATTTTCTGGAAAATAAATTTCGCAAGTAGGAAATTTCACCAATCACAAAAATAGTAATAATAGCCTTTTAGAGATAATGATGACCACCATTATGGTTTGGTATAGGGAGAAATAGTTTAACAAAATGAAAACAGTAGTCAAAGCATTAAGATATTTAGAGAGACCAATCCACGTAAGCATCATTGTGCAATCAAATATCGTAGAAAAACTTGACACAAGATCAACGTCCACTTATTAAAAATAATTTTCCAACGCTAATATCGGCCTCCCACCATAAAACCGTTTTATTAGATGTTCGACAACACTTTCGGAAATTACTTTACTTTTCAGAAAGCAAAACCACATAGCATAAATCAAGAGGTGACGACTAAAATCATGTCATAAAATTTTTCAAGCGCTCAAGATCACACCTTGAGAAAAATCGAGCAAATAGGGAAGAAAACGAAAGTAGTGATAACACAGCCTACTGTTAAAAAAAAAATCGTTATGCTTGATTTACAAAAGGCACCTTCCAGTTGGAAATAAAGTCACAGCATTTGAACAAACACATTTTCACTTTTATTGATTTAAGACGCCACAGCGGTTAATGGCGAGGCAGTGACTTAAAAAAAAATAATTCTGCAAAGCAACTTTTCATTGTAGTCAGTTTTCGAACATTAAAACACACTACCGAGGAGTTCATACAACATTTGGTATACAATACCAATATGAAATCAAGAAGACGTTACGGTAAGAACCTTACACACGGCTAGCATCAAAATAATTTTGATATCAACACTGGTATCCGACATTAAAATTGTTTAACAAGATTTTCACAAGCAGTTCTCAAAAAATCTTTTTATTCTTAGGTTCTAAAACCACATAACACAATTCAAGAAGTAATAACCAAAAACTTTGACAAAAAATTCAAGTGCAAAAATTACTAAGCTGTAAGCATCATTGTAAAGCAATTCGTGAAGACTCTAAACTCACAGCATTGCATGACAAAACAATCAGAGACACAAGGTAAAGAAAGATAGGCCAACTAACACGCATAAGTCAATTTCTGGTGATAGCAAATTTAACCCTTCAATAGAAAGTAGTTATAAGTCAAGGGATGCAAGACTCAACATTTTTAAGCATGGATGCCTTTACTGAGAGTGATAAAAAAAAACAACTTAACACAATTTAACAAAACAAGTTCGCAATCAATGAATATCATGAAGAACACACAAGGTTCAATACTAAATCAAAACATTATTTGTATGTTATCAAACAAAACATTATTGCATGTTATCGACGAAGTAACAACAACAAGTGAATCAGAAAAACCATCTTACCTATACAGTTATCCTTAACAGCAAGACACACTACAAGAGAGTTTTAAGTAAGGCTTGGTGTCAATCAATTAAAATAGTTCAGCAATCAATACACATGCGATCACTAAGCAACGGGGCAATTCATTTAACGACATGCAACATGGAGGTCAACAATAAGGACCACACAACCAGAAAGTCAACAATAGGAACCACAACAAAAGAGACAGGGTTCACCCACAGAATCACGGTAAAACACACAATGCCAGCACACAATGCTAGTAGGGACATCTCCCCCACTAGTATTCTTACCATTAGCAATTTTTGTTTTACCTTCACCTGCAGAAGCGTTAGTACAACACAAACAACTGTTAGATTCAAAAGACAACAGTTGGTCGTTAACCGACACAACGACTCGACGACTCGGCCGGACGGACCAACCATTGCTCTGATACCACTAATGTAACACCTCTTTTCTACCCGTTAATTCAATTGTAAAATCAGAGTTTCAAAATTTCTTTTCATCGCAAGGAATGTTACACACACTTCAAACAAAACACCGTACTTCAATAAAACAGTTCAACGTCAATAAATGTGTAATACGTAACACGCCCCCCAATGGGGAAGAACTCAAGCATCAGTCATCGTCACCACAACCGTGACATCAATGAAACCAACTACGCAGCGGAAAGTATATGTAACACCCCGGTAATTCTAACATGTAGAGAGACCGAAAGATGCACAGATTGCGGAAATTCAGAGGACACAGTTCCTGTTTAAGTTTTGGACATACAAACTTTTTCCGAGATAAAACATAATCGGAAATAACATTACTTCATAAAATAGAAGTTTATCGGTTCCATACCGAGTGGATTACAATATCCAAGTCCAAATACCGAACAGAAACATAAACGGTTCATATAACTCATAATCAATACAAGTGTATACAACCAATAGAACAACAAAAGAACAAGGAGAAAATGACTAAGTCTTCAGCACCTCCAAGAGTATATCAACTACTCGTGCACTATAGTCTTCCTTTTTCCCTGCTTTTCTGAAAAACAACAAATATGGATAGGGTGAGATACATTATCTCAGTGAGTCCTACCGTGCCCCCTCACTGACACTCGGTTCAATTATTAAACCGTTAACAATGTTTAATTAGCTACCAATAGCCATAATCGAAATGCCAAGCAAATCGTGTTCTCTTTTATGTATTTAATAGCTTAGCTCAACCGACTGCACAACTGCTAATCCCGGTAGCTATAGCTTAACATCTGCCGACTGCACAACTGCTAATCCCGGCAATGTTAACTTATAATCAGTAACTTAGCACAAGCCGACTGCACCTCTGCTAATCCCGGCAACCCGTGAGTTGACCACGCCAAAACACATTCAGGGCCTAGGCAAGGGGTCATGACTACCCTCCCTAGTATGCTACTTGTCGGGTCGTCACCCAACGCGATTTATGTATGACAATACATAACGATTTCTCGAGAGTTAGATAATATATATCTTTCCGATCACCAAAGGATCAATCACATAATCTTTTTAGATAATTTATATCTTATTGATCTATAACCCGTTTTGATGAATTTATAAACATCCGGCATTATAATCATATTGTAATGTATTATTGACTTATAACCCGTTTTGATGAATCTCTAGACATCCGGCATTATAATCATATACAGTTGATATATATATATATATATATATATATATATATATATATATATATATATATATATATACATTCTATCCATCAGACGGTGTACCCACACGTATACTAGGATTTCGGTTTTTTGATCAAATAGGCTTTCAAAGTTCTTTTTCAAAAACCATGAGTTGAACAAGTTCAAAATAAGGTTTTCAGTGAGGCAATCCCTTTTTGAATGGTTGAGAAAGAAATTAGAAAAGGTTCGGGATCAAACGGAGCAACAAAACGAGAAAACGGAAGCCGGTAACAGGACCACACGCACGACCCGTGCCCAGGAGCGCACGACCCGTGTGTGGTGCACTACTCAAGACCCATCTACCAGAGGGAAGCGCACGATCCGTGCCCAGGGGCGCACGACCCGTGCGTCCCGTTCTGTTTCCAATACTTCCAACCCGAAGCAGGCGCACGACCCGTGCCCAGGGGCGCACGGTCCGTGCGACCTGTGTCTGTTACCAGAATTCCTCATTTTCCTCATTTTCGCTCTCCGTTCTCGTCCGATTCGATTTCTAATTTCAATCACCTGAAACTCAGAAAATTCCCAGAATATATATTTCTAGTAGTACACAATTCATTTCATTTCAACGACTTATCAAAATTTTCAATAAACCGTAAAATACCGTTTTGACTTAAAAACGCTTTTCGATTCTAAGACTTTTGAAAACAGAAAATATGACCAAGGGATTCCATGTCGAAAACATGTTCAAAATATCAAAATACCCTATCGTGAGTAGAACTCACCCGTTGACGATCGTTCTAGGAGTTCCGATGAACGCGCGATGACCGAAACGAGAGAATTCACGAACGGCACCGAAGAGCACCAACTGATACTTCAGAACAGCAACCCAAATCTTTCACAACCTTCCCAAATCGAAATGCAAGCTTGGGATTTCCCCCTCTTAACCGTAAGACTGAACATGCAAGCCATCAACACATAGCTCCACCATTTTCACCACTTGGAGCTTCATGGGCATCAATGGAGATGAGGGAAAGAGTGAGAATCAAGCTTTGAAAGTGGTACCATTGGATTCAGAATCAAAAATGGAGTAGGATGGAAGAGAAACAACTTACATGCAACAAGGATTTGGGTTGAGTCCCTCCTTCCTCCTCTTCTCCTTCTCCACGCCCTCCTCCTACTTCTCTCTTTCTTATTTCCAGTTTTTGGTTCTCTTTTTCTCTTTGATTTCAGAAATGAGTTTAAGTGAGAGGGAGTGGCTGAATATAAAAGGATGAGAAATGACAGGATTGCCCCTTCAGCTTAAATTTCTTCATTTAACACTAGCTTTAGCCTAAAATCGATGGAGACATAATTACTTGACCATTTCCTCGATTAATTCTCACCGAGACTCGCCTAATTATTCTTGACGAACAATTATATGGGTCTTAGGATTCATAACTCGAGTTTTAAAAATTCGGGATGTTACAATCACCCCAACTTTTAAAATTTTGTCCTCAAAATTGACGAGACGTACCTTACTGAAAGAGATATGGATATCGATTGCGCATGTCTTCTTCCAGTTCCCAGGTAGCCTCCTCGATTGAGAATCCATCCCAGACCACTTTGACAATAGGAATAGTCCTTGACCGTAGCGTCTTCTCGCCACGCTCCAAGATGTAGCTAGGATAAGGTTGGAATGACAAATCGGGTTGCAGGTCAATTGTATCAACACTTAATGGTTGATGCAGATCGGGAACATACTTTCTCAACTGAGATACGTGGAACACATCGTGGAGATTTGATAGGGCCGGAGACAATGCGAGGCGATAGGCAACTGGCCCAATCCGCTCGAGGATTTGGAAAGGTCCAACATATCGAGGACTGAGCTTCTTCGCTCGCAAGGCTCTCCCAGTGCCTATGGTTGGCGAAACTTTCAAGAACACATGATCACCAACCTCAAACTCCAACGGTCTCCTTCGGTTGTCAGCGTAGCTCTTTTGCCGACTCTGAGCAACCTTCATCCTTTCTCGAATTAATTTGACCTTCTCTGTAGTCTCGCGAACCATATCGGGTCCCAAAAACTTGTCTTCACCAATCTCCCACCAACACAATGGAGTTCTACACTTCCTACCATAAAGTGCTTCAAACGGTGCCATTCCAATGCTAGAGTGGTAACTGCTGTTGTAGGAGAATTCTACTAACGGAAGGTGATCCTCCCATTTTCTCCCACTGTCGAGCACACAAGCCCGAAGCATGTCCTCAAGAGTCTGGATAGTCCTCTCCGTCTGACCATCAGTCTGAGGATGATAAGCAGTGCTAACCAGCACCCTTGTTCCCAAAGCTTCATTCAATGCTCTCCAGAACCTGGAAGTAAACTTGGGATCTCGGTCTGACACAATACTCGTTGGGACTCCATGCAGTCTGATAATGTTCCTCACATATTCATCTGCTAACTTGGAAACCTTATAAGTCGAGCGAACGGGAATAAAGTGAGCGGATTTAGTCAATCGGTCCACTACTACCCAAATAGAATCATTGCCTGCCTGTGACCTCGGCAAACCCATGACGAAGTCCATTGAGATATCTTCCCACTTCCAAACTGGTACATCTAGCGGTTGTAACTGACCGCCCGGTCTTCGGTGTTCCGCCTTAACCTTCTGACAAGTTAAGCACCGAGAAACAAATTCTACAATCTCGACCTTCATCCCAGGCCACCAATACATCAACTTCAAGTCTTGGTACATCTTGGTGGATCCCGGATGTACGGAGTACTGACTCCTATGGGCTTCTTCCAATACTTGCCTTTTGATATCATCATCATCGGGAACACAAATCCTCCCATTAAAGCAGATCACGCCATCTGTAACGCCCCAAAATAATTTAATTATTTATTTAATTAAATTATTTAAGGCTTACAATATTTATTTAATTTAATTATATAATTCGAGTTTAAGTATTTTATTTTATTTTATTAGGAGGTGCTGTTACTATTTAAGTGGTGCGAGCAAGGGCCCGTGATCCACAAGTAGGCCCGTGACCCATTACTTTGGCATTGGAGTCGAATTACTTGGGGTCTAGGGAGTTAGTGGCAAATTCACCCAATTGTGAAAAGAAAGAAAGTAACGTAAAAGAGAGGAGAAGTGAGAAGAGAAAAGTTGCGAATAGAAGAGGAGAAGTAGAAGAAAGGGGCGAAGCTCAAAGAGAAGAGGAGGAGGCTCAATTGTGATTCGCATTCTTCCCTTGGAGCTTGGCTAGCTAATTCGAATTTCACAAGGTTAGGGGGTCCTCTATTTGTTATTAATAACTATGCGAATTTTGAATTGCTTAGGGTTAGGGTCCTAGGTTAGTTTCATGATTGAATTGTGTTATTGATGAGGATTATAATATTGTGTTGCTATTTGTTGAATTATTATGTTGGGAATTTTATGGTTGATGCTTGAATTGTTGCTAAATGCGAATTGAAGACCATATGTTTGATCATATGATTATTTGGTGAAATTGAGAATTTTGGTGACACTTTAGTAATATTCATGTAATTGAGTGTTTTGGTGAATGTAATTTAGTGAAAGAAAGTGAAGAAAATTCTGTTTGGGAACCCCTAGGCGCCTTGGGCGCCATATGCCTATTGCTGAAAAATTCTGTGTTGCGCCTAGTCATGGGCACCAGGCGCCCAGCAGTGTGCTGCGCCTGTTTCCAAAAATTCTGTTGCCCTGTGTTGCACTGCTGTGTTGCCATTCTGTGTTGCTGTCTCTGTTGCCTGTGTTGCCATTCTGTGTTGCTGTCTCTGTTGCCTGTGTTGCTGTCCCTGTTGCCTGTGTTGCTGTCCCTGTTGCCTGTGTTGCCTACTGTGTTCCCTGTGCTGCCAGTTTTGGCACATTGCTTGTGTCATGGGCGCCAAGGGCCCCAAAGTTCTAGTGATAGTTTTGTGAAAATTGTTTTCAGGTTTTTATACTTGGGTAAAATGGCTCATGAAAACTGGTTTTGGTCAAGAAAGGAGTTGAGTTGCGAAATTTCACTAGGTGCCTAGTGCATGGGCGCCAAAATTAAAGTTCAGTTTTTGAGAAAATTTTTATTGAGTTATCATGTCCTGAGCATTTGGCTCGTGTAAAATGAATTTCGAAGCAAAATGAGTTGTGTAGCATGTTGGCCTTAGGCGCCTAGTGCTTGGGCGCCATGTTGCTGTTGTTCCCTGGATGTTGCTTCTGGGCGCCAGCGCCTATGTGCGCGTGTTGCCTCTTGGGCGCCTAGCGCCTGTGCGCTGATGCGCGCTTGTTCCCCTGGGCGCCTAGCGCCTGTGCGCTGTTGCGCGTGTTGCTCCTGGGCGCCAAGCGCCTATGCGCCTGTGCGCTGTTGCGTGTTGCCTCTCCTGGGCGCCAAGCGCCCATGCGCCAAGCGCTGTGTTGCCCCTGGGCGCCCAGCGCCCATGCGCCTGTTTCCAGAATGTCTAACATTTTTCCTAAACTGTTTTTAACATAACTTTTGACTCGGTTATCCAAATCCAACGGTTCAAAATGCGTTTTGAAGCTAATTTCAATGCCTATCCAATAGTCTCAATTTTATGCAAAAATAATTTATTTTCACTGGTGTTTCTGGCTGATGGTGTTCAAGTGTCCAAATGGCTATTTTTACCCACTTTCCTTATGTTGTGTCAATGTCCTAAGCTGGTCTATTTGAATTGGTGTTGGTGTGAGTGGTGAGCTGAATAGGTGAGTGTGATAGGGTGAGATTGGTGAGCAGAGGCTACGGCCTAATTTTAATGTGGTGAGCTGATTAATATACAATGGTGAGATCATGAATTTTAAATGATGAAATGCTTGGACTTGGTGTGTTGTAATGCATTCCCATAGCATCTCATGGACATATGCATTATTGGTGAGCAGAGGCTACGGCCTAATTTTGATTTGGTGAGCAGAGGCTACGGCCTATTTGTATTGGTGACGGATCCGACATGCATGTACCCGTGGAGTTTGGGTTGCATTACATACATATTCATATATTATATAGTGCTGTTTGGAATTTAGTATGCTGATGCGAATGTTTCCTATTGTTATGAATTGGTGTGCCTGGTTTCCTTTTCCTATGCAGTGCTTAATTCTCATATGTTATTAATTATGAAAAGAGACTCACCCTACTGCTTTTATGTTGCTTCTTATGTCGGCAACGTGCAGGTAATAGCGAGTGAAGGATTTCTTATGCCTTCGTCTGGTAGGAAGTGTCACGCTCTGATACGTAGCACCAGGGGGGGTGTCCTTATGTTTATGTTTTATTTTCCTAAAACTGTTAGTTTTCATTGGTGATGTATTGGCTTTAATTTTTGAACTGATTATTATTCCGCTGCTGATGGTGATTGGATTTAGTTGATGCGAACTAAACCTTTTCCTTATGGTGTTATGTATCTTGATTTTTATGGAGTAAGTGTAGCACTCACTTTAGTTGTTTTCAAAAAAAAAAAAAAAGACTCTGATTTTATTAAAAGTAAAGTTATTAGAAAAGGGGTGTTACACCATCACTATCCTCAGTGAAATCTGGCGATCCCCTCTGAGACTGCAACTTCATATCAGCTTCTTGAGCTGCACGGATTTGTTCCCTTAGCACACTGGCTATCTGTATATGCCGCAGCACTACGCGATCCCTCTTTCTTACCACCTTGAGTTTCAAGTCTCTGAACGACTCCAACAAAGCCATCTCGTGAACCATTAACCTTGCCGCGTGGATAGACTTCCTGCTCAGAGCATCTGCTACCACATTGGCTTTCCCAGGGTGATATTTCAATTCGAAGTCATAGTCCTTCAAAAATTCGGTCCACCTTCTCTGTCTGTTATTCAACTCCTTTTGGTCAAATAGATATTTCAAGCTCTTGTGATCACTAAAAACCTCGAAACGAGAACCGTAAAGGTAATGTCTCCAAATTTTCAGTGCAAACACAATAGCCGCCAACTCTAAGTCATGAGTTGGGTAATTCTGTTCATGCGTCTTCAATTGCCTCGATGCATAGGCCACAACATGTTGATTCTGCATGAGAACGCATCCTAAACCCTTCCCAGATGCATCACTGTAAATCTGAAATCCCAATGACGGATCCGGAAGAATTAGGATCGGAGCAGAAGTTAACTTTTCCTTCAATCCCAGGAAGCACTCTTCACAATCGGCATCCCACGTAAACGGTTGACCCTTGCGAGTCAATCGAGTAAGCGGAAATACCATTTGCGAAAAACCTTCAATGAATCTTCTATAGTAACCAGCTAAACCCAGAAAGCTTCTGATCTCAGTCACTGACGTTGGCCGTTCCCAATTCAACACTGCTTCCACTTTGCTAGGATCCACTGCAACCCCTTCTTGGGAAATTACATGACCCAAGAATTTTACTTCAGGCATCCAAAAGTCACATTTCGATGGTTTAGCATAAAGTTTCTTCTCTCGGAGTACTCCTAGGACAAATCGGAGATGCTGAGCATGCTCCTCAACTGACTTGGAGTAAATCAAGATATCATCAATAAAGACGACCACAAACTGATCTAGGTAAGAATGAAATACTCTATTCATATAATCCATGAATACGGCGGGAGCGTTAGTTAGTCCGAAAGGCATCACTACAAACTCGTAGTGTCCGTACCTCGTACGAAAGGCAGTCTTCGGAATGTCTAAGGTCCTTACCCTAATTTGATGGTACCCTGACCTCAGATCAATTTTGGAGAAAACTTTAGCACCTCGAAGTTGGTCAAGTAGATCATCTATCCTTGGCAATGGATACTTGTTCTTGATAGTGATTTTATTCAGCTGACGGTAGTCTATGCATAACCTCATGCTTCCGTCCTTCTTCTTGACTAGCAATACCGGAGCACCCCATGGAGAAGCACTCGGTCGAATAAACTTCTTGGAAATTAATTCCTCAAGTTGGGACTTCAATTCTTTCAGTTCAAGAGGAGACATCCTATAAGGTGCTATGGATATTGGTCCTGTGCCAGGCGCCAAATCTATAGAGAATTCTACCTCTCGTTCTGGAGGTAAAGAGGAAACTTCCTCGGGAAAAACATCTAAGAATTCATTAACAACTTGAGTAGATGATAAATCCAAATCAGCTTCAGTTGATGCAGACAAAATAATAACAAAAGCTTCCGCACCTTGGAATAGAGACTGGCTGGCTGAAGTGAACGAAATAACACCATCATCTGCAGGTAGTGAATGTTCCGCTATTTCAGAAGGAAAATTAATTGCACGATTGAAACAATCAATCGTAATGTGATTGGAAGTCATCCAATTCATTCCCAACACAATCTCCATTCCTCTCATAGGCAGACAGATAAAATCAACAACAAAGTCCCTGCCTCCTATGGTGAGCAGACAATTAAGACATAATGATTGGGTTCGCACACGACCCTTTGCCGCAGTAAGGATAGATATTGGTTCGGATATAGGAGATACTATTAATCCTAGCCGTTCCGCACATGCTTCAGAGATAAAACAATGAGTAGCACCAGAGTCATACAGAATATTAACAGTTTGATGAAAGATAGAACCTGTACCCCTTATCAGATTATCAGCTGGCTTGATGGTCTTAGCATCCAGAGTGTTGACTCGAGCCTGTCTCGGAGCATCAGGAGACTCTAAGAAAGCTTTTCTTGACGGACAATTATTAGCATAATGGCCCACTTCTTTGCAAAGATAACACTGATCCGACCTTGCCTCTGATCGACACCTTCCTGGATGATTCTTCTTGCACACTTCACACCGGCGATGCCCAGAAGTGTTGTTTGACTGAATCTTCTTTCCCTTGTCTAGATTCCCTCCATACCTCGGGTTTGAAGAAGTTGACCCACTGCCCTTCTTCTTATCCTTCCAAAAATCCTTCCTCTCAGCATACATTCTTTTCAGATCGCTTTCTGCTGAATGAGCCTGTTGGACCAAAGCAGGATAAGTGGTTAGGGAATACGAACTGAGACCTTGATTCACATCGCCTCTAAGACCTTGTCTGAACATCACCATCTTCCACCTATCGTCAGGAGCGGTGGTCCCCAATTCATAGAATTGTGACAATCTCTCAAATTTTGCAGCATATTCCCCAACTGTCATCTCTCCCTGTTTCAAACTCAGAAATTCCATCTGCTTGTCAAGTCTTTGGGAGTCGGGAAAATAATGACCCAAAAACAACTCTTTGAAGTTATCCCACTCAAGAGGAGTTCCTTGATTTTGAAGCATTCTACGAGCGTTAACCCACCAAGTGTGAGCATCCTCGTCCAGAGCGTTAGCAGCACAAATTACCTTTTCTCCTTCATTGCATTGCAAAGTATCAAAGATCCGTTCCATGGCATCTACCCAGAAATGGGCTTTCATTGCCTCGGATCCTCCTTTGAAGGTCGGGGGTTTCATCTTCAGAAACCGGAAATACATCCTGTTAGGATCCTCAGGTGTTGGCACATTGACTGGCTCAGCTGGTTGTGGTTGAGGCATCTGATGCATCTGCTGCATTTGAGCCATTTGAGCCATCTGTTGCTGTTGCATTAGCATCATGTCATTCATCATCTTTTGCTGAGTTTCGATGACATTCTGCATCCATTCTTGATGAGGATCAACAGGTGGGTTTCTCCTACCTCTTCCAGCCATGATTCTGCGAAGTATGCACAAAGTATTAAGTTGATCAGGCTCAATGTCTAATAGCATACTAAGAAAAATCAGACTTAGAAGACGTAAAAGACTCTTAACATCTAAGTCCGACTAGGTCGAACCGCTCTGATACCAAATGTAACACCCCGGTATTTCTAACATGTAGAGAGACCGAAAGATGCACAGATTGCGGAAATTCAGAGGACACAGTTCCTGTTTAAGTTTTGGACATACAAACTTTTTCCGAGATAAAACATAATCGGAAATAACATTACTTCATAAAATAGAAGTTTATCGGTTCCATACCGAGTGGATTACAATATCCAAGTCCAAATACCGAACAGAAACATAAACGGTTCATATAACTCATAATCAATACAAGTGTATACAACCAATAGAACAACAAAAGAACAAGGAGAAAATGACTAAGTCTTCAGCACCTCCAAGAGTATATCAACTACTCGTGCACTATAGTCTTCCTTTTTCCCTGCTTTTCTGAAAAACAACAAATATGGATAGGGTGAGATACATTATCTCAGTGAGTCCTACCGTGCCCCCTCACTGACACTCGGTTCAATTATTAAACCGTTAACAATGTTTAATTAGCTACCAATAGCCATAATCGAAATGCCAAGCAAATCGTGTTCTCTTTTATGTATTTAATAGCTTAGCTCAACCGACTGCACAACTGCTAATCCCGGTAGCTATAGCTTAACATCTGCCGACTGCACAACTGCTAATCCCGGCAATGTTAACTTATAATCAGTAACTTAGCACAAGCCGACTGCACCTCTGCTAATCCCGGCAACCCGTGAGTTGACCACGCCAAAACACATTCAGGGCCTAGGCAAGGGGTCATGACTACCCTCCCTAGTATGCTACTTGTCGGGTCGTCACCCAACGCGATTTATGTATGACAATACATAACGATTTCTCGAGAGTTAGATAATATATATCTTTCCGATCACCAAAGGATCAATCACATAATCTTTTTAGATAATTTATATCTTATTGATCTATAACCCGTTTTGATGAATTTATAAACATCCGGCATTATAATCATATTGTAATGTATTATTGACTTATAACCCGTTTTGATGAATCTCTAGACATCCGGCATTATAATCATATACAGTTGATATATATATATATATATATATATATATATATATATATATATATATATATAAATATATATACATTCTATCCATCAGACGGTGTACCCACACGTATACTAGGATTTCGGTTTTTTGATCAAATAGGCTTTCAAAGTTCTTTTTCAAAAACCATGAGTTGAACAAGTTCAAAATAAGGTTTTCAGTGAGGCAATCCCTTTTTGAATGGTTGAGAAAGAAATTAGAAAAGGTTCGGGATCAAACGGAGCAACAAAACGAGAAAACGGAAGCCGGTAACAGGACCACACGCACGACCCGTGCCCAGGAGCGCACGACCCGTGTGTGGTGCATTACTCAAGACCCATCTACCAGAGGGAAGCGCACGATCCGTGCCCAGGGGCGCACGACCCGTGCGTCCCATTCTGTTTCCAATACTTCCAACCCGAAGCAGGCGCACGACCCGTGCCCAGGGGCGCACGGTCCGTGCGACCTGTGTCTGTTACCAGAATTCCTCATTTTCCTCATTTTCGCTCTCCGTTCTCGTCCGATTCGATTTCTAATTTCAATCACCTGAAACTCAGAAAATTCCCAGAATATATATTTCTAGTAGTACACAATTCATTTCATTTCAACGACTTATCAAAATTTTCAATAAACCGTAAAATACCGTTTTGACTTAAAAACGCTTTTCGATTCTAAGACTTTTGAAAACAGAAAATATGACCAAGGGATTCCATGTCGAAAACATGTTCAAAATATCAAAATACCCTATCGTGAGTAGAACTCACCCGTTGACGATCGTTCTAGGAGTTCCGATGAACGCGCGATGACCGAAACGAGAGAATTCACGAACGGCACCGAAGAGCACCAACTGATACTTCAGAACAGCAACCCAAATCTTTCACAACCTTCCCAAATCGAAATGCAAGCTTGGGATTTCCCCCTCTTAACCTAAGACTGAACATGCAAGCCATCAACACATAGCTCCACCATTTTCACCACTTGGAGCTTCATGGGCATCAATGGAGATGAGGGAAAGAGTGAGAATCAAGCTTTGAAAGTGGTACCATTGGATTCAGAATCAAAAATGGAGTAGGATGGAAGAGAAACAACTTACATGCAACAAGGATTTGGGTTGAGTCCCTCCTTCCTCCTCTTCTCCTTCTCCACGCCCTCCTCCTACTTCTCTCTTTCTTATTTCCAGTTTTTGGTTCTCTTTTTCTCTTTGATTTCAGAAATGAGTTTAAGTGAGAGGGAGTGGCTGAATATAAAAGGATGAGAAATGACAGGATTGCCCCTTCAGCTTAAATTTCTTCATTTAACACTAGCTTTAGCCTAAAATCGATGGAGACATAATTACTTGACCATTTCCTCGATTAATTCTCACCGAGACTCGCCTAATTATTCTTGACGAACAATTATATGGGTCTTAGGATTCATAACTCGAGTTTTAAAAATTCGGGATGTTACAGTATAAATAAGAGAAAACCATCAAATAACATATAACAACCAAAATAGTCTTAAAACATAGAGTTCGTTTCTCCCCCTGAGTGCTACGTATCAGAGCATGACGACCCGACTCATAATTAGTGAAGATACCTAGGTCTTCACTCGTGATCACCTGCACGTTACCGCATACGGGTAACATTCAAACAGAAGGATGAGTCCAATTCAATCCATATAATAAATCATATGATAAGCAATAAGTCAAAGTCACAGCACTAGAGTAACCACATCAGAATCAGCAATTACGTCATTACAACAACTCATCACGATGTCACGTGACTATATGAAATGCAACCCACTCGCGGGCATATGCATGAGGTACCTTTCATCATCGTCGCTTAGCCTTTATGGCCTCATCGTCGCTTAGCCTTTATGGCCTCATCGTCGCTGGGTTCATGCACATGGAATACATGAGACACTATGACATGCACAACACACAAACACACAATCACAGTCAACGTCACTTACCAATTTGCCAAATAAGAGGAACAGCACCTGTCAATTTATAATTACACACAACAACGTCGCTATATTTCATCATCGCTTATTATCATCGTCGCTTATTATCATCTTCGCTTATCCACAAACGTCATCAATCAAACAATAGCCACTAAGGGCAAAAACGTCACTTAACTAGCCACTAAGGGCATCATCGTCATTTACACATCATCATCAACAATATTGGCCACTAAGGGCAAAAACGTCATTTAACTAGCCACTAAGGGCATCATCGTCATAATTACCAATTTTGACACTAAAACGTTAAAACTGTTGGTCATAGGCAAAAAGGATTTTTAAGGAACTCAATACGGCTTTACAACGTCACCGTAATGACCACCGGGGACAGCCACTTGGGCGCCCAGAAACCACCAGAAAAAAATGAGTTTTTATTTTAAAAATAAGACGCACAGGTAGACAACCAAAAAAGCTTCCCAACACTTTTTGAAACGTTTAAAACGGATGCCCGAGTCAAAAGATATAGCGAAAACCGTTTTTATAAAATTATTGGGGACATCCTGAGAATGGCGCCCTTGGCGCCCAGCTCCTAGCACCTGGCGCCCAGCGCCCAGCAACACAACACACACAACAACACGCACACTGGCGCCCTTGGCGCCCAGCGCCCAGCAACACAACACACACAACACACGCACACTGGCGCACATAAGCAACACCCACCGAGACAACTCCAAAATGACACGTGCAAAAATAAAACCACTCGAGCCAAAATGTTTAAAATTGAATTTGGGCACGTAAATGCAAAAGATGGCACGGTAAAATATGCCCAGAATTCGAAGTTTCACCCAAAACACCCCATATGCGCACACAACACACACGCACACACAATGGACATGCGCCCAGCCATGGGGCGCCAAATCCTGCCCAAAATCCAACAACATAAAATCAAACATATGGCGCCCTAGGCGCCCATAACATCAACCAAAGGGATTTTTCAGCCATCAATCATGAAGGTCACACATAAATCATCAACAAAATATGAAATCACATACACATTCATGATCATGGATAGATCTAGGCTATCACTACCTAAAACCTATCATACGACCTATTATATAAATTGATAGAACTCCCCTTACCTTGGATTTGAAGAACGGAGGCCCTAGAGACAATCACGAACAAAACCACAGCAACGGATCACGTCCTTCTTCTTCCTTGAGCTCGCGACCTCTCCCTTCTTTCCCTCTTCTCCACGGCGCTCTCACTCTCTCTATTCTCCTCTCTCAATTCGCAAAATGCCCACACCAAAACCCTAACCCCAATGGCTTAGCAACTTCGCATAGCCTATGGATCATGGGCTTGGGCTTTTCACTTAATCCCAAGTTCATTCAAGTGGTGCCTCCTTTTCCTAATACCACACTCTCACATATTAATATTATTTCTAAACAATTAATTAAAATAATTAAATTAATTAAAATACCTAAATACTTAATTAAATAATTTAATTAAATATTTAGGGTGTTACATTAAAGAAAGAAAAGAATTAGAAAGAATAAAAAGAAGAGGACGCGTACAGAGAGAGAAGAGAAATAGAGAGAAAAGAGAGGAAAAAAAAAGAAGAGAAAAGAAATGGTAAGGAGGAAGAAGAGGAAAAATGGAAGATTTAGGCTCATCAAAATGACTTCCTTCCAACACGAAAAACGTTCAGCGTTACTTCCTCTTCGATTTGGTACCAAAATCATCATCATCAACTTACTCTCTCTCACTTTGCCATTTTCGAAAATTTGAAGCAAATGGAGGTATTTGATGGTTCAAGCTCAAGGATAGCTTGGGATGGTGTTCGGCGCGAACCCAAGGATGGTGGATCGGTTATTGAAGTTCGATTGGGAGATTGGAAGCTAGTTGGGTGAGTTGGGGTTGAAAAATCAAGATTTGGGGTTTATGTGAATAGGAGCAATTTGGAGGTTAGGGATGATGAATAGTGTTTTTTGGAACTCAAGTGGAATTTTGGAAATTCAAAGCTTAGGAATCGAGTTTGGGGTTTGCGAGAGGAGTTTGGAGCCTTAGGAGCCATTGTTGGTGTCTAGGTGTAAATTGGTACCGAGCGAGGATTTCTCGAGTCTCGCGAGCCGGATGGTCGAGGAGTGGAAAGATCGGAAGCGGATTTGGGCGTCGTCGGAGCGTGGAAGTCTATGCGAGGATTGTTCGTGTGGTTATTTGGAGATTTGAAGTTTCGGTGATTTCGGCCGGTATCGGCTCTTGCTTCAAGGGGGAGTTTTACTCACGTTTAGGTTTTTAAATTAATAAACTTAAATTGTGAAATGTGTTTCGGTTTTGGTTCGTTGTCAAAACAGTATTTTGTACGAAAATCACGTTTTATGTCCAATTGGGTTTTGGATTGTTTGATTGATGATCATTGTTGTTTGAATATGTTTTTAGACTATTTTTATGTTGGGATTGGACTGGAACAGGTATCGGAATTGGTCGAAACGACGAAAAATGCGAAAACGGGATAAAATACAATGCTGTCAAAAGCGCACGACCCGTGCGTCCCAGGCGCACGACCCGTGCGTCCCAGGCGCACGAACCGTGCGTGTCATTCTGTTTCTGTTTTAAAAAATGCATTACAGGCCGCACAACCCGTGTGTATGGGCGCCCGAACCGTGCGCTGTGTTCTGTCAAAATTTTCCAAACTTGCCCGAAACGATCCCGATAGATTCCAATCCTCTTTCAATCCTTTCCTAACCCTTCTATAATGATATTAGGCTTATAATGCCATGATTTTGGGTATGTTTCAAAAGGGTTTTATAAAATACTTTTGAAGTTGAAATTCTTTCGAAAAGCCGAACAATAGTATACATGTGCGGATATGTTTTATTAATAACAAAGCAGACTATGAGTCCTACGTGGTAAAGCATAATGTAAATGGACTATGGGTTCATATGATTGTAGATATATGTTTGTATATGTATCGAGTTGGGTGATGACCCATGTGTAACATACTAGGCGGGGCAGTCATGATCCCTTACCCTAGGCTCCATGCCAATAGGAGAATGTACTATTGGTAGGGGGTTCACCGGGGTTTAGCGGTTACGCAGTCGGTGTTATGTTAAAAATTGTGTGCGATACACCGGGGTTTAGCAGTCATGCAGTCGGTGCCGCACTTTGTGATAACACGTTCACCGGGGTTAGCAGTCATGCAGTCGGTGCCGTGTTAAGTTAAAACGAATTTATAACTGAACCGAGAGAGTTAGTAGGAGTCTCGGTAGAACTTACTGAGATTGTCTCTCACTGTTTAAATGTTGTTGTTTTACAGAAACACAGGGACAGCGGAAATCCAAGAGGTACGAGTAGGTTGAGCTCGGACTGGTTGATGATAGCCTAGCTTTATGTTTAACCTTATTTCCCTTTTGTTGTCTGTACACTAAAACATTATGTATTTAGTGTATATCTTTCTTCCGCTTTCTTGTATGATGCTGAATACTTTAGTAGCTGACAGTGTATGGTCTGAGTACCGTATGGTCTTGTTTGTAAATAAGATTGTTTTGTTATTAATCAGCGAAAAATTCATAGTGGTATTCAGTGTCTGAGCAGGAAATAATATCTCTGATGTGTTATTAATGTACACTTGGGTATTTTTAATAAATAAAAATACTAGGGTGTTACAGTTGGTATCAGAGCAGTTCGACCTAGTCGGACTTAGTTTAGGGTTGAGTCGATTCCTTGTTAGTCCTGGTTGTAATTACACTTGTGATGCTAAGAGACATTGAGCCTGATCAACTTAATACTTAGTGCATCATAAGCGGAATTATGGTAGGATGATCAAGACGCAATCCTCGACCAAGACCGGAATCTCCAACCGGTGCATCCACTACTAGAAAACTTATATTTAGAGAGGAATTTTTGAGATGGATAAGTATCCCTCACTATTAGTGAGGGATTTAGCTAGGAAAAAAATAAACCCAACGAGCGGCCCCACAGAGTACGTTTGTGACGAATGCAGAGATGGAAAATATCCCTCTCTAAAAGTTTCGTAACTAAATTCGTCACAAAATGTTGAAAAAGGCATTTAGAGACGTATTTTGGGAGGAAAAGTGTCCCTCACTATTAGTGAGGAAGTTTTAGTTCGTCACTGAGAAGGATTTTTACTAGTCCGCCTTTTTTTTGGCTTCCCTCTCACCCACCGTCCACTTTTTTTTTGGCTTCCCTTGTAAAACACTCTCTCTCGTAAAACCAACGCTCTCTCTCGTAAAACACTCACTCTCGTTAAACGCTTCCAATTTTTTACGAAACCCTAACATTCTCTTCTCCTTCTTCACCTTCTCTTCTCCTTCTTCACCTTGCTCTCTAAACCCTATCCGATTTCTCTCTGAACCAGAATCCAATTGCTCTTCGAACGAAACCCTAACTTTCTCTTCCAACCAGAATCCGAATTCGAAGTGGATACACCGAGCTGCCCATCTCTTCTCTGCAATTCTTCTTTTCTGCAATTCTCACTTTCATTTTGCAATTTTCATGGGACTACCACTAACCTATTTAATATTTTCATTTTTTTGAAAATTAAAAAAAACGGGAAGAGAGGGAAGGGTTCTCCACTTGACCAAGAGCAGCATCTGAAAAGAAGACAAATAAGGCTTCTATTGAATTGAACCATCCTTGTTGAGGTAACTGATTTTTCCTTTTTTTTCTCTGTTCTGATTTTCAACATTTTTCATTACTATGTTAGATTTCTTTGAGATGCACACCACCTGTTTGATAAAAAAAATGTGGCCTTTAACTTGCTTTTGGTTTAAATTTTATGCTCTGCTATAGCTAGCTTGACATGTATAATGCTTGTGTTGTATTTATGGGATCCTTTGACATTAGGTTTTTATGTTTGTTATATTTTGGTTTCAAAGTGAATTAGGAGTTGGGTGTTAAATTGGGTTGTTTGTTTCCTCTGAAGGGCCATGCCAGTAGGTATTACAGTATCAATATTTTTTTCTTTTCCTAATTCTTTACCAATTTGTGTTGTTAACCAAATAAGTTGCATTTTAATAATTGAGTATTATAATTAGAATAGAAGTGGGTGGTGACATTAGATGCGTTTTGGTTAATTGACTTTTACAGAATACAGACACAAAATTGGTAGTACTCAATAATTCTAGGAGACCGTAGTACTCACTATTAAAGAAACCAAAGTGGGTTCATTATTTTTATTTTTATAATAATATACGGACACACACATTTATATATATTAGCTTGACGTTTAGATTAGGAAGTTGCTGATAAAGTAAATTATGCAAATGTTTCTCTCTCTCTCTCTCAATAGTATATGATATGACATGCGTTAGAACTCTTGTTGCTGAAGCAAAGGATCCAAATTAAAACATAGTCAATGATTCTGGCATGACCGTATCATGGCATATGATAAATCCGAATAGATCACATGTAATTGCAATGAAAGATTTTCATTTCTCTGCACATTCTGCTTCTCAGCATCAGCATGCTACGATTCACTTGCAAAACTGACTCTGTTTCATTCCATGATCTGTAAAATGCACAAATGAATATACCTTTCTTTTCATTGTTTCTTCATATATTTTTAAAGACTAATAGTTGCTTATGTAAATAATATATTAGCAATGGAAGCACCTGAAAATAGGAAATGGATGGACAAAAGACTAGATCGAGACATGAATATCACCGAAGAATTTAAACAAGGATGTTTGGGATTTGTTAACTTTGTCTTGGAAAAATACAAAGAAAAGGACAAAGAGAATATTGAAAGTGAGAAAGAAAAGGACGGAGAGAATATTGAAAGCAAGAAGAACATTCAAAACATGGAGATTAGATGTCCATGTAAGATTTGCAAGTGTTTGCATCATCACCCACCAGATATGGTGAGGGTGCATCTATGTAGGAAGGGATTCATGAGTAATTATTATCATTGGACAAATCATGGTGAACCGATTCCCCCGATTCCTCCAGTGGTTGTCGATCATTCATATTATGGTAGTAGTGGCCGTAGGGATATGTTTGATAATTATGAGCAGTTGGTAATGGATGCTGCGGGACCTGGATTTGGCAACTATCTTGAGCGAGAAGGTCATAATGAAGAAGACAAAATGGTAGAAGATCCTAATTTAGAAGCACAACAATTCTTTGAATTGTTAAAGGCTGCACAATCTCCTTTATGGGATGGTTGTGACAGACATTCTGTGTTGTCGGCTTCTTTAGCGGCATTAAGTTTGAAAGCTGACTATGGAATATCTGAGGGATGCTTTAATGGTTGGGTGCAGTTAATGGGAGACACAATGCCTGCTGATAATAAAATGCCTAAAAATTTTTACCAGGCAAAGAAGTCACTTGCTGAACTAGGGTTGGCAAGTATGCAAATTGACTGTTGCCCGCATGGATGTATGTTGTATTATAAAGAAGATGAGGTGCTTCAAAACTGTAAACATTGTGGAGAGCAGCGATATAGACATGTTACCAGACGGGGTAAATTGAAATTGATACCGTGGAAAAGCATGTGGTACTTCCCACTTGTTCCAAGACTACAACAGTTGTATTCCTCAATGCAAACAGCTCGTGAAATGAGATGGCATCGTGAAAATCAAAGGGAGACGGGTTCTTTATCTCATCCGTCAGATGCAGAAGCTTGGAAACACTTTGATGAAGCATGGCCTGCATTTTCTGAAGATCCTCGAAATGTTAGATTATGCTTGTGCTCTGATGGTTTTACTCCATTTGACCAAACAGGTAGGAACTATTCTTGCTGGCCTGTGATAGTTACTCCTTATAATTTTCCACCATGGATGTGTATGAGAAGAGAGTTTATGTTCTTAACTCTTATAATTCTGGGCCCCCACAACCCTAAGAAGCACATTGATGTGTACTTGCGCCCCTTAATAGATGAATTGAAAATTTTATGGGAAAGTGGAGTTATGACATATGATGTGTCCTTGAAGCAGAATTTTTTGATGAAGGCAGCGCTAATGTGGACAATCAACGACTTTCCCGCTTATGGGATGTTAAGTGGTTGGATGACAATGGGTAAACTAGGTGTTTGATGAGTATGATGATGAGTATGATGATGAACTAGATGTTTGATGTGTTTTTAATTTTATTTCAAGCAATGATGTGTACGTCTTTTGGATTGTAAGCTACTAGTTTTATGAAACTAATTAGGTTCATGTTTTTTGTTGCTTAACATTACTTTTGGTCTTTTGGATTGTAAGCTACTAGTTTTATGAAACTAAGGTTCATGTTTTTTGTTGCCTAACATTACTTTTGGTTTGGATGTACTATGCTTATTACCTTTATTAGTAATATGAAATGTTTGTGTTTTTTTAAAACTTTGTAGCCTTGTATTAAAGCACCACTCCTTTGAGATTGAAGGTTTGTCACAATTATAGGTTGAAATTGATATATTAAAAAAACTGGCGCTGGACAAATTCAAGAAAAAATTGTTTTAAAATTCGTCACTAATAGAGAGGAATAATTTGCCTCGCTGTTGTCATTCTTGCTATTAGCGACGAAATTGGTTCGTCACTAATAGCGACGAAATGTGTTCGTCACTGTTAGCGAGGAACAATTTGTTCGTCACTATTAGTGACGGAATATTAGTTTTATTATCTGATTTGTTGTTCCTTTTTTGCGACGGATTTTAGGATTTTGTGAGGGATTTATCCCTCGCTAATAGCGACGACTTTTTTTATTCCTCGCAACTAATTTAGTGACGGGAGATTTCGAGACAGATTTGAATTCGTCACAAAGGTCGTCACTAAGCCGATTAGTGACGGATTTTCCTTGTTTAGTGACGAATTTTGTCCCTCTCTAATTTTTTTTTCTAGCTGTGATCCTCAGGAAAGGTGTCATGATGGTGGAAGAATACATCGATAAGTTTGAGCAGTTGTCTCAGTTTTACCGAATGGGGAGGTATGTTCCGAACGAGAAATGGAAGATGCAGAAGTATAAGAGGGGCCTTAGTGCGTTTATGACTTAGGGTCTCAGTTCTTATACTATTACCAATTATGTTGCCTAGGTGCAATGAGCCTATGTCGCCGAGGATGATCTCATAGGGAGTATGGGAAAGGAAGGAAGGTAGTTGAATTATCAACTCCGAATGCAAAGTCCTAAGATAATTTCATCCAAGGAAAAGCAGGTGCAATTCTTCGATTCTTTAAGGGTCAGAATATATTCTAACTATGGAAAGCATCACAGTGGTGATTGTCGGCAAAGATCGATCACTGTTGTTATTGTAATGAAGAGGGTCACTATACAAATAAGTGCCCTGCAAGGAAGAGTTCCAAGGAATTACAAGCAACTCTAAGGCAAGGACGAGTAACCACTCTGGATGCTCAGACAGTTACAACTGCAGACAATTTACTGAGGGGTATGAGATCAGTTTTCAATCACTCCGTTAGTATATTATATGATTCGGGTGCAACCCATTGTTTTACGGCACAATCATGTGCAGATCGGTTGGGACTAGCGTTGTCTCCGCTGTCCGAGCCAATAACTATTTTTTTTACTGCTGCTAAAGAACGTGTCCAGACCCAATCCTTGTGTCAGAATTGTCTTGTCATAGGAGGCAGAAATTTCGTTGTAGAATTTATTGTTTGCCTATGAGAAGTGTGGACACCATTTTGGGTATGAATTGGATGACTGCAAATCATGTTGCCATCGACTGTGTTAATCACTATCAGCTTCGCTTCAGAATCAGTTGAATTGTCTAGGACAAATTCTGAAACGGTTACCTAGTTCACCTTAGACGGTCAATCTTCATTTCAAGGTGCGGAAGCACATGTTAGTATGTTATCTGCATCCACTGAAACTAGTTTAGATTTGGCGAACATTCAGGTTGTGAATAACTTTCTGGATGTTTTCACGATGAAGTTTCTTATGAACCTCCAGAGAGAGAGAGGTAGAGTTTTCTTTAGAATTGGTTCCTGGCACGGGATCGATATATATTGTTTCCTATTGAATGTTCATTTAGAATTCAAGGAAATGGAGTCTCAACTTGAAGAGTCGATGTTAAAGAAATTCATTCGACCGAGTGCTTCCCTAAGGAGTGCTCTGGTGTAGTTAGTCGAAAGGAAAAATGGTAGCATGAGATTGTGCATTGATTATCGACAACTCAACAAAGTGACGATCAAGAATAAATATCCCTTACAAAGGATAGACGATTGGCTTGAGCAATTTGAGGTGCTGCAGTGTTTTCTAAAAATCGATCTGAGGTCAGGATATCATCAAATAAAAGTTAGAGCCTTAGATATTCCGAAGACAGCTTTCCGTACTAGGTATGGACATTACGAGTTCGTAGTGATGCCCTTCGGTTTGACTAATGCTCCAGCGGTATTCATGGATTACATGAACCGAGTCTTTCACACGTACCTCGATCAGTTTGTAGTAGTTTTTATTGATGATATCTTGGTGTACTCTAAGACCATTGAGGACCATGTTCAACATCTCTGCATTGTTCTGAATGTACTCCGAGAAAAGAAATTGTATGCCAAGCCGTCGAAGTGTGACTTCTGGATGCCGGAAGTGAAGTTTTTTAGGACACGTGATTTCCTAATCGGGAGTTTCTGTAGATCCCAGTAAGAAGGAAGCGGTGTTGAATGGGAGTGACCGACATCAGTCGCAGAGATCAAAAGTTTCTGGGACTTACTCGGTTAACTCGTAAGGGCCATCCATTTACGTAGGATGTCGATTGTGAAGAATGTTTTCAAGAGTCGAAGATTTTGACTTCTGCTCCAATCCTGATTCTTCCGGTTCCGTCATTGGAATTTCAAATTTTCGATGACGCTTCAGGGAAGGGTTTAGGATGTGTTCTAATGCAAAATCAACAAGTGGTAGCTTATGCGTCCAGGCAATTAAAGTCTCATGAGAAGAATTATCCGACTCATGATTATGAGTTGGCAGCTATTGTGTATGCACTGAAGATTTGGAGACGTTACCTGTATGGGTCTCGTTTCGATGTCTTTAGGGATCACAATAGTTTAAAGTATCTGTTTGATCAGAAAGAATTGAATAACAGATGAAGGAGATGGGTTGAATTCCAGAAGGATTATAAATTCGTGTTGAATTAGCATTCAAGAGAGGCCAATGTTGTAACGGATGCGCTGAGTAGGGGATCCATTCACATGGAAGAGTTAATGACGCAAGAAATGAGATTGTATTTTGAGATCCCGTTTGACAAGTCAAACGTGAATACGGATATGAAAGTGAGGTGACGACGGACTGTTTGCCAAGGTTGTGGATAACCATCAAAGGATTAATTGATGGATCTGCTTGCAAGAGTCTGAAATTTCCGAAGTGAAGCTCGGCGTGCTGTATAGTAGTTTTGAAAAATCATTTTGTAAAAACCCGCATGCTAAGGTTAATTTTGGGAACGAATCAAGAGGTTAATAAAATCTGATGGAGGAAGAAAATCCTAGGAGGATTACTTAGGTTGAGGAGAAGTTCTCAATGCTATGGACTAATTTGGAAAGGAATCGGGTGCGTCGATGGTAAAAACCTCGTGATGAAGTTGCAATAGAGGAAAAAGGAGCTCTGAGTTCTGTTTGATAGTTATTTTGAGAACAACTGAGGTGATTTTCATTACGTTCAAATTTATTTGATGTCCCCGCGGTTTATTTCTACGTTTAAGATAAACGTTTCTGGTAAATCCTCATTTCATCTTCTTTTGAAAAGTGTTATCTCGAAATCTGGGGGCGAGTCAAGAAGTTTCACAAGTGACTTTTTCGTCACATTGTCGGTGTGTACGAAAACTGTTATGGATTTTAGAAGATTTGTTGAGAACGTGTTTATACCCTTCGAAGAAATTGTGTTTGTTTTTACCTTTACCGAGGAGTACCAGTTTGTGGATCTCACATTCAACATATATTCTACCAAGCGTCTTGTATTAAAACCCTTGATTTAGATTAATCAAAGTTGGGGAGTAAACGAGGATAATTGGAATGAAGCATCGGAACTGTTTTCAAACGCGGTGCCGAGCCAATGTAGGCGAATGATGAGTTTCTCGTGTTGATTCGTAACAAGAGAGTTCAAACTATAACCTTAGAAGCGTTCTTGGGTAGTAGTGGATCATACTTGAAGATTGATGTGCCGGATTGGGAAGATTTTCTACACTCATTTCGTTAATTCAAGATTGTGTTCCAGCAACTTAAGACCTTTCTGAGAATGTCGATCCTCGGTTAGTCAGATGAAAGACTTGACGAAATTTTGAGGACAAAATTCTTTCAAGTTGGGGAGAATGTAACACCCTCAAAATAATTAGTAGAATTATTTGGGTGTTAACCCAATTAAACTAATTTAGTACTTAACGGGTAAATTTATCGAGTGCTAAAATTATTTATTGGTAGTCATCGGATCGTTAACCGAATAATACGGGTCAAGGAAGTTTTGGAATCGAAATAAGAGATTTAGATCAATATGGTAATTGGACCACGTTACCACTTATTTATTAAATAAATATGTGTGTGTGTGTGTGTTAAAGAAAGAAAAGAATTAGAAAGAAAAAAAAGAAGAGGACGCGGACAGAGAGAGAAGAGAAACAGAGAGAAAAAAGAGGAAAAAGAAAAGAAGAGAAAAGAAAGGGTAAGGAGGAAGAAGAGGAAAAATGGAAGATTTAGGCTCATCAAAACGACTTCCTTCCAACACGAAAAACATTCAGCGTTACTTCCTCTTCGATTTGGTACCAAAATCATCATCATCAACTCACTCTCTCTCTCTCACTTTGCCATTTTCGAAAATTTGAAGCAAATGGAGGTATTTGATGGTTCAAGCTCAAGGATAGCTTGGGATGGTGTTCGGTGCGAACCCAAGGATGGTGGATCGGTTATTGAAGTTCGATTGGGAGATTGGAAGCTATTTGGGTGAGTTGGGGTTGAAAAATCAAGATTTGGGGTTTATGTGAATAGGAGCAATTTGGAGGTTAGGGATGATGAATAGTGTTTTTTGGAACTCAAGTGGAATTTTGGAAATTCAAAGCTTAGGAATCGAGTTTGGGGTTTGCGAGAGGAGTTTGGAGCCTTAGGAGCCATTGTTGGTGTCTAGGTGTAAATTGGTACCGAGCGAGGATTTCTCGAGTCTCGCGAGCCGGATGGTCGAGGAGCGGAAAGATCGGAAGCGGATTTGGGCGTCGTCGGAGCGTGGAAGTCTATGCGGGGATTGTTCGTGTAGTTATTTGGAGATTTGAAGTCTCGGTGATTTCGGTCGGTATCGGCTCTCGCTTCAAGGGTGAGTTTTACTCACGTTTAGGTTTTTAAATTAATAAACTTAAATTGTGAAATGTGTTTCGGTTTTGGTTCGTTGTCAAAACGGTATTTTGTACGAAAATCACGTTTTATGTCCAATTGGTTTTTGGATTGTTTGATTGATGATCATTGTTGTTTGAATATGTTTTTGGACTATTTTTATGTTGGGACTGGACTGGAACAGGTATCGGAATTGGTCGGAACGACGAAAAATGCGAAAACGGGATAAAATACAATGCAGTCAAAAGCGCACGACTCGTGCGTCCCAGGCGCACAAACCGTGCGTGTCATTCTGTTTCTGTTTTCAAAAATGCATTACAGGGCGCACGACCCGTGTGTATGGGCGCACGAACCGTGCGCTGTGTTCTGTCAAAATTTTCCAAACTTGCCCGAAACGATCCCGATCGATTCCAATCCTCTTTCAATCCTTTCCTAACCCTTCTATAATGATATTAGGCTTATAATGCCATGATTTTGGGTATGTTTCAAAAGGGTTTTATAAAATACTTTTGAAGTTGAAATTCTTCCGAAAAGCCGAACAATAGTATACGTGTGCGGATATGTTTTATTAATAACAAAGCGGACTATGGGTCCTACGTGGTAAAGCATAATGTAAATGGACTATGGGTTCATATGATTGTAGATATATGTTTGTATATGTATCGAGTTGGGTGACGACCCTTGTGTAACATACTAGGCGGGGCAGTCATGATCCCTTACCCTAGGCTCCATGCCAATAGGAGAATGTACTATTGGTAGGGGGGTTCACCGGGGTTTAGCGGTTACGCAGTCGGTGTTATGTTAAAAATTGTGTGCGATACACCGGGGTTTAGCAGTCATGCAGTCGGTGCCGCACTTTGTGATAACACGTTCACCGGGGTTAGCAGTCATGCAGTCGGTGCCGTGTTAAGTTAAAACGAATTTATAACTGAACCGAGAGAGTTAGTAGGGGTCTCGGTAGAACTTACTGAGATTGTATCTCACTGTTTAAATGTTGTTGTTTTACAGAAACACAGGGACAGCGGAAATCCAAGAGGTACGAGTAGGTTGAGCTCGGACGGGTTGCTGATAGCCTAGCTTTATGTTTAAGCTTATTTCCCTTTTGTTATCTGTACACTAAAACATTATGTATTTAGTGTATATCTTTCTTCCGCTTTCTTGTATGATGCTGAATACTTTAGTAGCTGACAGTGTATGGTCTGACTACCGTATGGTCTTGTTTGTAAATAAGACTGTTTTGTTTTTAATCAGCGAAAAATTCATAGTGGTATTCAGTGTCTGAGCAGGAAATAATATCTCTGATGTGTTATTAATGTGCACTTGGGTATTTTTAATAAATAAAAATACCGGGGTGTTACAGCAATTCCCTTTTAAATGATTGAGAAAGAGATTAGGAAAGGTTCGGGATCAAACGGAGCTTCGAAATGAGAAATCGGGAATCGGTGACAGAAGATCACGCACGGTCTGTGCCCAGGGGCGCACGATGTAACACCCTAAATATTTAATTAAACTATTTAGTTAAGTATTTAGGAATTTAATTTAATTAATTGGATATAATTTAATTATTGGAAATTATATTAAAAAAAATGGGTAGGTGGTATTAGGAGATGGAGAAGCCATTTAGCTAGACTTGGGCTTAAGTGAAAAGCGCAAGCCCGTGATCCATGTGTTATGCGAAGTGGGAAGTCTTGTGAGGCTAGGGTTTTTGGTACTAGCATTCGCGAATTGAGAGAAAGAGAATAGAGAGAGAGAGGAGTGCGAAGGCCGTAGAGAGGAGAAGAGGAAGGAGAAGGGCGCGAGCCCAAGGAGGAGGAACGGGACGTGATTTGTTGCTGCGGTTCTGCTCGTGTCTGTCTATAGGACTTCTATTCTTCAGATTCGAGGTAAGGGGGTGTCCTATCAATTCTTATAATGATTCCTATGATAGATTTTAGGTAGTGATGGCCTAAATGAACCATGATCTTGACTATGTTGCGAAATCCATGTTCTTGTTGTTGCTATATGCGTGATTCATGTTTGTGCTTGGGATTGTTGTTGATTTCGATGGTTGGTGTATAATTTTGACGATTTCAATGTGTGTCCATGGTGGTTGTAATGTGTGTTGTAATTGATCAAGTAACAATTTGAAGAAAATGATGTTTGTGCTGAAATTGTGTTAAATTCTGGTGCTGGAAGTGTTCTGGGCGCCAGGCGCCCTGTGCTGGGCGCCAAGGGCGCCAGTGCGCGTTGCAATGTGCGTGGGTGGGCGCTGGGCGCTGGGGGCCAGCGCTGGGCGCTGAGCGCCCGTGTGCGTGTGAGCGTGTGTAGCGCTGGGCGCTGGGTGCCAGCGCTGGGCGCTGAGCGCCCGTATGCGCGTGTCCTGTGTTGCGCCAAGGCGCTGGGCGCTGGGCGCCCGTGTGTGAGTGCGTGTGTGGAGCGATGGGCGCTGGGTGCCAGCGCTGGGCGCTGAGCCCCCGTGTGGGTGTGTTGCTTGTTGCGCCAAGGTGCTGGGTGCCAGGCGCTGGGCGCCCATGTGTGCGTGTTGCGTTTTGCTTGGTGCTGGGCGCCCATGGCGCCAGTTTTTCAGGATGTCTCAAAATGTTTTTCGAAAACTGTTTTCGCCATATCTTTTGACTCGGACATCCGTTTTGAACGTTTCGAAAAGCGTTGTGAAGCATTTTCAGTTGTCTATCTGCGTGTCCCATTTAAAAATAAAAACTTATTATTTCTGAAGGTTGCTGGGGCGCCCCAAGTGGCTGTTCCCGGTGATCGTTGCTGTGACAATGAAAAGATATTTTGGTGCCTTTAAAAATTCTCTTTTGCGTACGACCAGTGGTTTTAACGATTTAGTGTCAAAAATGACGATTTTGACGATGATGCCCCTAGTGGCTAGTTAAATGACTGTTTTGCCCTTGGTGGCTAATATTATTTATAATGACGTGCAAATGACTGTTTTGCCCTTGGAGGCTAATATTATTTATAATGATGTGCAAATGACTGTTTTGCCCTTGGTGGCTAATAATATTTATAATGATGTGTAAATGACTGTTTTTCCCTTGGTGGCTAATATTATTTATAATGATGTGTAAATGACGATGATGACCTTGGTGGCTAGTAAATGACGTTTTTGCCCTTAGTGGCTATTGTTTGAGTTGATGATGTTTATGTATGAGTGACGATGAAACCCAGTGACGTTTTGAGGCCTAAATGGCTAAGTGATGTTAAGGCCTAAATCGCTAAAGTGATGTTGTTGTGTAAATTGTGGATTGACAGGTGCTGTGCCTCTGAATTGGCAATTCGGTAAGTGACGGGTCACATAGTTGACCGTGATTTGTGTGTTTGTGAGTGGTGCATGTCATAGTGTCTCATGCAATCCATATGCATAAACCCAGTGACGTTTTGAGGCCCAAAAGGCTAATTGACGATGAGGCCGTAATGGCTAAGCGACGTTTGTGAAAAGGTACCTCATGCATATGCCCGCGAGTGGGTTGCATTTCATATGCCTACATGACATAGTGATGAGTTATTGTAGTGATGTGACCGATGATGGTGATGTGATTATTTATGAGTTATTGTAGTGACGTGATTGATGATTGTGATGTGATTATTTACGAGTTATTGTAGTGATGTGATTGATGATTGTGATGTGCTTATTTTAGAGCTGTGACTTGACTTATTATTTATCATATGATTTATTATATGAATTGAATTGGACTCACCCATCTGTTTGAATGTTACCCCTATGTGGTAACGTGCAGGTGATCGAGAGTGAAGGACTAGGTACCTTCACTAATTCGAGTCGGGTCGTCTGCTCTAATTATGTAACACTAGGGGGGGATGACGTTGTTTATGTTACTTAGGATTGTTGTGGTGGTTGGATTTTAGTAATGTAAGCCTTGCATAGTTGCAATGCCTTTTATGAATAAACTTGTTGGATTTTCCGCTGTGAAGTTGCATCTTATTTGACGATGACGTTTTGAAAATGTTATAAGGCTGCTTTCGAAAAGCGAGTATTTTGGGTGTGGCAATGTTTAATGAAGTAAGTGTGACATCCCTTGTGGTGTAATTAGATTTTGAAAACTCTGATATTTTTCCAATTAAATTAACGGGTAGAAAAATGGGTGTTACATTAGTGGTATCAGAGCAATGGTTGGTCCGTCCGGCCAAGTCGTAAAGTCGTTGTGTCGGTTAACGACCAACTGTTGTCTTTTAGTCTTGACCATTGGTTTGTGTTGTAGTGATGTTCCTGCAGGTACAGGTAGACGGAAGCTGCTATGGTAAGTAAACTAGTGGGGAAAACGCCCTACTGGTATTGTGTGCTGTTTGCTATGTTGTGCTCCGTGTGAACCCTGTGTCGTTTGGTTGTGACTTTTATTTTGACCCTGTTGTTGTGCTTATGTGCTTTTGGTGATTGCTGCTGCTGTAAATTAAGTTACTGTTGTGCTGCAAAGTAAATACTGTGTTATTGCCATTGTTGATAGCTGGAAATATTATTGCTGTTACTGTTTAATTGCCGTTTTAAAAGATCGATGTTGCTGTTGTTGGAAATATTGTACTGTTTTCTAAGGATTAGTGTTGCTGTTTAATTATTGATGATTTTGAAAACCGTTTTATTTGAGCGACTTGCGGTGGTGTGGGCTTTGAAAATCTTGCCAAAAATGATTTGATCACGATTTTGAAAACTATTATTGGGTTCCTTTGGGAGCAAAAGTGTATTAGTAGGTATTAGTATGTATGAGACCTTGGCTGCTCTACGGGGTTGAATTTGGTTATTTAAATCACACAAAGACTAGCCTGTAAAAATGGTGTTTAAATTGGTTATGAAAATTGGCGTGCTCTATGTATTGTTTGACTTATAAGAAATATTGATTCAGGAGGTTAGTCTTGCTTGTGACTAACGTTATTAGTATATAAATGCATTAAGTTAATAGGATGAACTAAAATTTATTGATGCATGCGTAAGTCGAATTGGGAGGTAAAGATGTATAATCGAATTGTTAGTAATTTAGAGACTTTATAGAGCCGAGTTTTTAGTTAAATGGAGACACCTTATAAAAATGAACTTGTTGTTATTTGGCGAGTGACTTTTAATTACTAATGAGAGGAAGCTGATTTTTGGTTATTTTCTGAGAAGGTGCTAAACTGTATTTTTAGTAGTTAGAGAGTTGTACTAGTTGGTTTCACAAGTAGCAAGGTTGAATTTTGAAGGAAATGATGTTTGAATGTATATGATTATTGGGAAGTTTAAACTATGCTTGATGGCTGAATTGGTAGCTGCTTGGGTGCTTAATTTGTTGCTAGGCTCGCTATGTAGGCACTTTGAGTAGGTTTGACTTTCGGCTAAACTAGGACTGTTTTACTGAATTGATAATTTATGTAACACACAATTTTAGAAACTAGACTGAACTCTGGTCATTTTGGCTTTGGTTTGGTCGCATTTGGAGTAGTATAGCTCCAGTTATGGGCTTCGCAAGTTAGGGTAAAATTCTGGGGACCGTCTGGACATAGGGTCAATGTTTTGATTGTGGTGTTTTCAAATGAACTCCTTTTCGAATGAATCCAATTTCTTTGAAAACTAGACAAAATGGTTTACTGTTTAGGCTGAAGTTTCGTGTTATTTGGGTTTGTTTTGGGCATTGTAGAAGAGTCGCAACTTCGGGCACAGTCGCTGCCCCATTTTCTGGACCAACTGCCTTGTTTGCGAAAACTGTGCTATTCGACTCATCATTTTGAAATTCTAAAAATATAGCCAGAAACTAGACTTCGTAAGTATTCCGTAGAGGGGTTGTTTGAAAAATTCCGATGTCGTTTGATAGGGTAAATAAATTGTTGAAGTTTATGTGTGAGTGCTGGAATTTCCTGCGTTGCTTAGTTTATGCTGTCGTTGTAACGGAAAAATGTTTTTGCAATATCTTTTGACCCAGGAGTCCGATTTGAGTAAACTAAAATGTTTTGGAAAGCTTATTCAGAGGCCTAACTGAATATTCTAATTTCAAGGCAAAATTGACTGTTTCTGGTGTCGTTGATTTTTAGGCGTGTCGGTCGAATTAAATTGTTGTTGTGTTGTCGGTGGCTTAGTGCCCCAAGTCGTTGTTGCAGTGTCGGCGCTTTGGTGCCTGAAGTTGTTGATGTGTTATTGATTATAGGATTGTTGGTCCCGGAGTTGTCTCCGCATTGTTGCTTGGTTGTTGCTTGTGGTTGCCTCGTTAATAATGTTGATGTTTTGGTGTTGTCTTGGGTACCGCCGAATGGCCCAAGTTATATTGTTATTGATGATGTTGCTTTGCTGTTGGTTTTTCGTTGTTGATGTCGCCTGAGTGGCAATTTTAGTTGTTGATGACGCCTGAGTGGCAATTTTAGTTGTTGATGTCGTCGGAGTGGCAAAGTTGTTCGTTGATGTTGTTGTCGTGTTGCTAAATTATGAGGCTTGTGGTACGACTGTTATGCGCCCGGTGAGTTTCGTTGTGATGCTGTGATGATTGATGTATTTTGTTATCCTTAAGGGTAGATGAGTGAGGTAGAATGCGAGCTAGTTTATCAGAGTAGCGCAGCGGAGTAGAGAGTGAGTCTGATTATTACTGCTTGAAGTTACCTGGCTGAACAAGTAGGAGGGACGGCCGCCCAAGCACTTACCGCCGGTAATCAAAGCAATAGTAATCAGCATATAGATGGCCCTAGTTGTCTAGGTGGCCTTAGAAGGAGAGTGTTGGCGTTGGCAGGTGAATTTCGAGGACGAAATATTCTAAGTGGGGGAGAGTTGTAACACCCAAAATATTTAATTAAACTATTTAGTTAAGTATTTAGGAATTTAATTTAATTAATTGGGTATAATTTAATTATTGGAAATTATATTAAAAAAAAAATGGGTAGGTGGTATTAGGAGATGGAGAAGCCATTTAGCTAGACTTGGGCTTAAGTGAAAAGCCCAAGCCCGTGATCCATGTGTTATGCGAAGTGGGAAGTCTTGTGAGGCTAGGGTTTTTTGTGCTAGCATTCGCGAATTGAGAGAAAGAGAATAGAGAGAGAGGAGTGCGAAGGCCGTAGAGAGGAGAAGAGGAAGGAGAAGGGCGCGAGCCCAAGGAGGAGGAAGGGACGTGATTTGTTGCTGCGGTTCTGCTCGTGTCTGTCTATAGGACTTCTATTCTTCAGATTCGAGGTAAGGGGGTGTCCTATCAATTCTTATAATGATTCCTATGATAGATTTTAGGTAGTGATGGCCTAAATGAACCATGATCTTGACCATGTTGCGAAATCTATGTTCTTGTTGTTGCTATATGCGTGATTCATGTTTGTGCTTGGGATTGTTGTTGATTTCGATGGATGGTGTATAATTTTGACGATTTCAATGTGTGTCCATGGTGGTTGTAATGTGTGTTGTAATTGATCAAGTAACAATTTGAAGAAAATGATGTTTGTGCTGAAATTGTGTTAAATTCTGGTGCTGGAAGTGTTCTGGGCGCCAGGCGCCCTGTGCTGGGCGCCAAGGGCGCCAGTGCGCGTTGCAATGTGCGTGGGTGGGCGCTGAGCGCCCGTGTGCGTGTGTGCGTGTGTAGCGTTGGGCGCTGGGTGCCAGCGCTGGGCGCTGAGCGCCCGTATGCGCGTGTCCTGTGTTGCGCCAAGGCGCTGGGCGCTGGGCGCCCGTGTGTGAGTGCGTGTGTGGAGCGCTGGGCGCTGGGTGCCAGCGCTGGGCGCTGAGCGCCCGTGTGGGTGTGTTGCTTGTTGCGCCAAGGCGCTGGGTGCCAGGCGCAGGGCGCTGGGCGCCCATGTGTGCGTGTTGCGTTTTGCTGGGTGCTGGGCGCCAGGTGCCTGGGCGCTGGGCGCCCATGGCGCCAGTTTTTCAGGATGTCTCAAAATGTTTTTCGAAAACTGTTTTCGCCATATCTTTTGACTCGGACATCCGTTTTGAACGTTTCGAAAAGCGTTGTGAAGCATTTTCAGTTGTCTATCTCCGTGTCCCATTTTTAAAAATAAAAACTTATTATTTCTGAAGGTTGCTGGGGCGCCCCAAGTGGCTGTTCCCGGTGATCGTTGCTGTGACAATGAAAAGATATTTTGGTGCCTTTAAAAATTCTCTTTTGCATACGACCAGTGGTTTTAACGATTTAGTGTCAAAAATGACGATTTTGATGATGATGCCCCTAGTGGCTAGTTAAATGACTGTTTTGCCCTTGGTGGCTAATATTATTTATAATGACGTGCAAATGACTGTTTTGCCCTTGGAGGCTAATATTATTTATAATGATGTGCAAATGACTGTTTTGCCCTTGGTGGCTAATAATATTTATAATGATGTGTAAATGACTGTTTTGCCCTTGGTGGCTAATATTATTTATAATGATGTGTAAATGACGATGATGCCCTTGGTGGCTAGTAAATGACGCTTTTGCCCTCAGTGGCTATTGTTTGAGTTGATGATGTTTATGTATGAGTGACGTTGAAACCCAGTGACGTTTTGAGGCCTAAATGGCTAAGTGATGTTAAGGCCTAAATGGCTAAAGTGATGTTGTTGTGTAAATTGTGGATTGACAGGTGCTGTGCCTCTGAATTGGCAATTCGGTAAGTGACGGGTCACATAGTTGACCGTGATTTGTGTGTTTGTGAGTGGTGCATGTCATAGTGTCTCATGCAATCCATATGCATAAACCCAGTGACGTTTTGAGGCCCAAAAGGCTAATTGACGATGAGGCCGTAATGGCTAAGCGACGTTTGTGAAAAGGTACCTCATGCATATGCCCGCGAGTGGGTTGCATTTCATATGCCTACATGACATAGTGATGAGTTATTGTAGTGATGTGACCGATGATGGTGATGTGATTATTTATGAGTTATTGTAGTGACGTGATTGATGATTGTGATGTGATTATTTACGAGTTATTGTAGTGATGTGATTGATGATTGTGATGTGCTTATTTTAGAGCTGTGACTTGACTTATTATTTATCATATGATTTATTATATGAATTGAATTGGACTCACCCATCTGTTTGAATGTTACCCCTATGTCGTAACGTGCAGGTGATCGAGAGTGAAGGACTAGGTACCTTCACTAATTCGAGTCGGGTCGTCTGCTCTGATTATGTAACACTAGGGGGGGATGACGTCGTTTATGTTACTTAGGATTGTTGTGGTGGTTGGATTTTAGTAGTGTAAGCCTTGCATAGTTGCAATGCCTTTTATGAATAAACTTGTTGGATTTTCCGCTGTGAAGTTGCATCTTATTTGACGATGACGTTTTGAAAATGTTATAAGGCTGCTTTCGAAAAGCGAGTATTTTGGGTGTGGCAATGTTTAATGAAGTAAGTGTGACATCCCTTGTGGTGTAATTATATTTTGAAAACTCTGATATTTTTCCAATTAAATTAACGGGTAGAAAAAGGGGCGTTACACACGACCCGTGCGTGATTTACCAAAATCACACAATCCAAACCGAAAGGGGCGCACGATCCGATCCCAGGGGCGCACGACCCGTGCGTCCCGTTTTATTTCCAATTAGGCCAACCCGAAGCAGGCGCGCGGTCCGTGCCCAGGGGCGCACGGTCCGTGCGACCTGTGTCTGTTTCCCAATTTCACCATTTTCTCAGTTTCGCTTTTCGTTTTCGCCCAATTCGATTCCTAATATCGATCACTCCTGAAACTCAGAAAATATCCAGGCATTCCAGAATACATATTCATTTCAAAATTTTCATCAAAAACCATTTCGATTCGTTTATGGATTTCAAAACCGTAAAACACCTATTTTTTCCAAAACTGAGAATTTAGCTTCCAAGGCATATTTTCAACAAAATATCAGATTATGCTAAGGGTTCAAATCATCAAATTTAGTTCCCTAATCCGTGAGTAGAACTCACCCGTTGACGATCGCTCTAGGATTCCCGACGAAGCACGCGATGGCCGGAACGAGAGAACTCAGGAACGAACACCGAAGGGCACCAACTGAAACTTCAAAACAGCAACCCCTCTCTCTCCTAACTTCTGAAATAGTGGAAGCAGCAACTCAAGGTGGCTGATCTACTCCCAAACTCGAAATGCAAGGTTAAAGCCTCTTCTCCAAGAGCTAGGAAGGACATGCAAGGAGATAGAAAGTTTCCGGATTCCACTTTCTACACCATTGGAGCACCAAATCCGAAAATGGAAGTTAGGGAAGAAATGGAGGTTAGCTTCTGAAATTTACATCAAAGGAAAGAGGATGGAAAATGGAATGGAAGGGTGGAGGAATAACTTACATGCAGCTGGATTGGTGATCTCCCTCCCCTTCTTCTTCCTCTCTCCTTCTCGCCCTCCTCCTTTCTTTCTTCTTCTATTCAGCTTCTTTCTTTCTTTCTAAATTCTAAGAGAAGGCTGAGTGTGAGAGAGTGAGGCTGGGCAGGAGTGTATGGGCTGGGGGGTTTAAATGATTGAGAAATGACCAAACTACCCCTGGCCCATTAAGTCATAGGTTAGGTGTCGAAATTTCTCTTCGGTATAAAACTTTCTCGATTAATCCAGTTCCGATCCGAAATCCCTCAATTCCTTCGGCTCGTAATTAATTATAATCTTCATAATTATACTTTAATAATTAGGGATGTGAAAAGACAGATTTTGCCCTTCAGCCCCAATTCCTCATTTAAATTATGAATAAGCCACACTTTAAAGGAGAATAGGATTTCTAGACAAATTCCTCGACATATTAATCCCCGAGACGCGACCAATTATTCCCACAAATAATTATTCGGTCTTAGGTATCATAGTACGAGTCTTTAAAAAAATTAGGGATGTTACAATCACCCCAACTTTTTAAAATTTTGTCCTCAAAATTGACAAGACGTACCTTAATGGAAGAGATATGGATATCGAGTCCGCATGTCTTCTTCCAGTTCCCAGGTAGCCTCTTCGGCCGAAAAGCCACCCCAGACTACTTTGACAATCGGAATAGTCCTTGAACGCAGAGTCTTCACACCACGCTCCAAGATATGACTAGGATAAGGTTGGAATGATAAATCCGGTCGAGGGTTAATCGTATCAACACTCAACGGTTGATGCAGATCAGGAACATACTTCCTCAACTGAGACACGTGGAACACATCATGGAGATTTGATAGGGCCGGAGACAATGCGAGGCGATAGGCAACTGGCCCAATCCGCTCGATGATTTGGAAAGGTCCAATGTATCGATGACTGAGCGTCTTCGCTCGCAAAGCTCTCCCGGTGCCTATGATTGGAGAAACTTTCAAGAACACGTGATCACCAACCTCAAATTCCAACGGTCTCCTTCGGTTGTCAGCATAGCTCTTTTGCCGACTCTGAGCAACCTTCATCCTTTCTCGAATTAACTTGATCTTCTCAATAGTCTCACGAACCATTTCGGGTCCCAAAAACCTATCTTCACCAATCTCCCACCAACATAACGAAGTTCTACACTTCCTACCATAAAGTGCTTTAAATGGCGCCATTCCAATACTGGAGTGGTAACTGTTGTTGTAGGCAAATTCTACTAATGGAAGGTGGTCCTCCCATTTTCTTCCGCTATCGAGCACACAAGCCCGGAGCATGTCCTCAAGAGTCTGAATAGTTCTCTCAGTCTGACCATCAGTCTGAGGATGGTAAGCAGTGCTAACCAGCACTCTTGTTCCCAAAGTTTCATTCAATGCTTTCCAAAATCTAGAAGTGAACTTGGGATCTCTGTCCGACACGATACTCGTCGGAACCCCATGCAGTCTGATAATGTTCTTCACATATTCATCTGCTAACTTGGAAACTTTATGAGTCGAGCGAACGGGAATAAAGTGACCGGAATTAGTCAATCGGTCCACTACTACCCAAATAGAATCGTTGCCGGCCAGTGACCTCGGTAACCCCATGGCGAAATCCATTGAGATATCTTCCCATTTCCAAACTGGCACATCTAGCGGTTGCAACTGACCGCCCGGTCTTCTATGTTCCGCCTTAACCTTCTGACAAGTTAAGCACTGAGAAACAAATTCTGCAACCTCGGCCTTCATCCCAGGCCACCAATACTTTAACTTCAAGTCTCGGTACATCTTGGTGGATCCTGGATGTACATAGTACTGACTCCTATGAGCTTCTTCCAATACTTGCCTTTTGATATTATCATCATCGGGAACACAAATCCTCCCATTAAAGCAAATCATGCCGTCACTATCCTCAGTAAAATCTGGCGATCCTCTCCGAGACTGTAACTTCACATCAGTTTCTTGAGCTATACGGATTTTTTCCCTTAACACATTGGCTATCCGAATATGCCGCAACCAAGGTTGTCAGAATCGAGATTCTAGGTAGGATCGGAGAGGGGTCACAAGATCGTGAATCGATGAATCGTAACACGAATCGTAAGATTCTACCAATTTTTCAAAAACATATATCTAAGCATAAGGATTCATATATATGTCTACAAAACAACATATATTTCATAATCATTCAAAATTAAAACTCACATTCAGTACCAAATCCATAACACCAAAATTAAAACAAAAGCACAAGCAACTCAAAGTCTCAAAGATCAAATATTTCATAATCATTCAAGGGATTGTGACTTCCATCATCTTTATCTTCATCTTCATCCTCATCCTTGCCTTCTTCATGTTCATCAGGCAAGTGAGATGGAGAGAGCAGGTGCGTGAATGAATGGAGAAAATTGAATGAGGAAAACAGAGTACAAAACAGGGGAAAGGTGCGTGAATGAATGGAGAAAAACAGAGGAGAAATGAGGAAAACAGTATAATTTGGTTTCTGCGTGAATGAGAAAAACAGAGGAGAAATAGGCATAATTTTGGAAGGCTAATGATGATTATGGGGAAGATGGGAGCTAATGATGATTATGGGGAAGATGGAAATGGAGTAATTAAGCGGACCGTTGCTTCAGATTGCGCGAGAAACGAAGCATTTTCACGCTGGACGAAACCGGGATCGCGCGCTACTGAACCGGGTCGCGGATCTAACCCGGAAAATCAAACGCCTTTTCCAAATCGTTCAGCATCGCCGATACCACCGACTCCACGATTTCGCACGGCGATTCTACGCGAGTTGATGAATTTGCGATTCTGCCATGAATCAAGCACGGAGATGGCATGCAGAGTCGCAGAATCGTGCGATATTACGGGTTGCATCGCGATTCTGACAACCTTGGCCGCAACACTATGCGGTCCCTCTTTCTTGCTACCTTGAGCTTCAAGTCTCTGAATGACTCCAACAAAGCCATCTCGTGAACCATTAACCTTGCCGTGTGGATAGACTTCCTGCTCAGAGCATCTGCTACCACATTGGCTTTCCCACGGTGATATTTCAATTCGAAGTCGTAGTCCTTCAAAAATTCAGGCCACCTTCTCTTTCTGTTATTCAACTCTTTTTGGTCAAACAGATACTTCAAGCTCTTGTGATCACCTAAAACTTCGAAACGAGAACCGTAAAGGTAATGTCTCCAAATTTTCAGTGCAAACACAATAGCCGCCAACTCTAAGTCATGAGTTGGGTAATTCCGTTCGTGAGTCTTTAATTGCCTAGATGCATAGGCCACAACATGATGATTCTGCATGAGTACACATCCTAAACCCTTCCCAGAGGCATCACTGTAAATCTGAAATCCCAATGACGGATCCGGAAGAATTAGGATCGTAGCAGAAGTTATCTTTTCTTTCAATCCAAGAAAACACTCCTCACAATCGGCATCCCAAGTAAACGGTTGACCCTTGCGAGTCAATAGAGTAAGCGGAAGTACCAATTGTGAAAAACCTTCAATGAATCTTCTATAGTAACCAGCTAAACCTAGAAAGCTTCTGATCTCAGTCACTGACGTCGGCCGTTCCCAATTCAATACTGCTTCCACCTTGCTAGGATCAACTGCAACCCCTTCCTGGGAAATCACATGACCCAGGAACTTCACTTCAGACATCCAAAAGTCACACTTAGACGGTTTAGCATAGAGTTTTTTCTCTCGGAGTACTTCTAGGACAAAGCGGAGATGCTGGGCATGCTCCTCAACTGACTTTGAGTAAACCAAGATATCATCAATAAAGACGACCACAAACTGATCTAGGTAGGAATGAAATACTCTATTCATATAATCCATGAATACGGCCGGAGCGTTAGTCAATCCGAAGGGCATCACCACAAATTCGTAGTGTCCGTACCTCGTACGAAAAGCAGTCTTCGGAATGTCTAAGGCTCTTACCCTGATTTGATGGTATCTTGACCTTAGATCAATCTTGGAGAAAACTTTAGCACCTTGAAGTTGGTCAAGTAGATCATCTATCCTTGGTAATGGATACTTGTTCTTGATAGTGATTTTATTCAGCTGACGGTAGTCTATGCATAATCTCATGCTTCTGTCCTTCTTCTTGACTAGCAATACCGGAGCACCACATGGAGAAGCACTCGGTCGAATAAACTTCTTGGAAATTAATTCCTCAAGTTGGGACTTCAATTCCTTCAGTTTGAGAGGAGACATCCTGTAAGGCGCTATAGATTTTGGCCCTGCACCAGGCGCCAAATCTATAGAGAATTCTACCTCTCGTTCCGGAGGCAAAGAGGAAACTTCCTCGGGAAAAACATTTAACAATTCATTAACAACTTGGACAGACGATAAATCCAAATCAGCCTCAGTTGATGCAGACAAAATAACAACAAAAGCTTCCGCACCTTGGAATAGAGACTGGCTGGCTGAAGCGAATGAAATAACACCATCATCTGCAAGTAGTGAATGTTCCGCTACTTCAGAAGGAAAATTAATTGCACGATTGAAACAGTCAATAGTAATGTGATCGGAAGTCATCCAATTCATTCCCAAAACGATCTCCATTCCTCTCATAGGCAAACAGATGAAATCAACAACAAAATCCCTGCCTCCTATGGTAAGAAGACAGTTAAGGCATAATGATTGGGTTCGCACACGACCCTTTGCAGCAGTAAGGATAGTTATTGGCTCGGATATAGGAGATACTGTTAATCCTAACCGTTCAGCACATGCTTCTGAGATAAAACAATGAGTAGCACCAGAGTCATACAGAATATTAACAGTTTGATTAAAGAGAGAACCTGTACCCCTTATAAGATTATCAGCTGGTTTGATGGTCTTGGCATCCAAAGTGTTGACTCGAGCCTGCCTCGGAGCATCAGGAGACTCTAAGAAGGCTTTCCTTGACGGGCAATTATTAGCATAATGGCCCATTTCTTTGCAATGGTAGCATTGGTTCGGCCCGACCTGATACTTTCCTCGATGATTCTTTTTGCACACATCACACTTGCCAAACCCTGCAGTGTTGCTTGACTGTATTTGCTTCCCTTTGCTTGAATTCCCCTTATACCTAGGGTTTGATGTAGTTGACTCATTACTCTTTCTTTTATCCTTCCAGAAATCTTTCCTCTCAGCGTACATTCTTTTAAGATCGCTCTCAGCTGAATGAGCTTGTTGAACCAAAGGAGGATAAGTGGTCATGGAATAAGAACTGAGACCTTGATTCACATCAGCTCTAAGACCTTGTCTGAACATCACCATTTTCCACTTATCATCAGGAGCGGTGGTCCCCAATTCATAGAAGTGTGACAACCTCTCAAATTTTGCAGCATATTCTCCAACTGTCATGTCTCCCTATTTCAAACTCAGAAATTCCATCTATTTGGCAAGTCTTTGCGAGTCAGGGAAATAATGACTCAAAAATAATTCCTTGAAATTATTCCACTCAAGAGGAGTTGCTTGAATTTGTAGCATTCTACGAGCGTTAACCCACCAGGTGTGAGCATCCTCGTCCAGAGCGTTAGCAGCACAAATTACTTTCTCTTCTTCATTGGATTGCAAGGTAACAAAGATCCGTTCCATAGCATCTACCCATAAATGGGCCTTCATTGCATCGGATCCTCCTTTGAAAGTTGGGGGTTTCATCTTCAGAAACCGAAAATACACCCTGTTGGGATCCTCAGGTGTTGGCACATTGACTGGCTCAGCTGGTTGTGGTTAAGGCACTTGATGCATCTGCTGCATTTGAGCCATTTGAGCCATCTGTTGTTGTTGCATTAGCATCATGTCATTCATCATCTTCTGCTGAGTCTCGATGACATTCTGCATCCATTCTTGATGAGGATTGTAACGCCCCAAAATTAATTAGACTATTTATTCAATTGGATTAATTAAAGTTACAATAATTAATTAAGTTAGTTTGAGTAATTTGGAGATATTCAATCAAGTGGGATAATTAAGTTAGAGTTAATTAGTTAAATTGATGTTATTTTATTGGGGAAGTGCATAAATAAATATTGGAGGTGTAAATGGTAGACCCATAGTTCATTAATAAGCCCATAGTCATTAGTGGCCCATTAGTTGTTTTAAAAGGGATAAGGTGCTAGTGTGTGGTCTCATTTTCCAACACAACTCAAAAAAATAGAATAGTGAGGAGAGGAATAGTACCCGCGGTACTGTTCATCAAAGGAGAGGCTTGCATTTTCGATTTTCTTGCTTGGTTGGAAGGATTGGGGCTTGTTTCTTGGTTCTAGCTTGCTAATTGTTGCTTGGGTTCCTCAATTAAAAGGTTAGGGGGCTCTCTTTCATCTATAATAGAGTAAATGATATGTTTTATATATGGTTAGGTTCTAGGGATACTTGTTGATATGTTTGTGTTGTTAATCGTGTATTTGTTGTTGTATTTGAAGTTGAATTGATGAATTGATGATGTTTTAATGTTGAAATGAATTATGAGTATATTGTGCCTACAAGGTGTTCGTTGAAATCATTCTATGAACTTGAAGAGAATTTATGGTGAATATGTGATGTTTGATGAAATGTGTGAATATGTGTTGTTGTATTAAATTGCAATTGATGATTTATGATGTCTTTGATGTTGAAAAGAATATGATAAAGAATATGTGTACAAGGTGTTTGATGTATTGTCTCAATGAGAATGAGCATGCAAATATGTGCTATAAAGTGTTTGATGAATTGCCTATGTGAAATGGCACTCGAGATTGACGATTATTTGTTGGTGATTGTCGTTAAATTGTGGTATTGGAAATGTTGGGTGTTATGCCACTATGTGGTGGTTGTTGTTGTTCTTGAGGTTATTGTTGTTTGTTGGTGCCATGGCCTAGGCTCCTAGCCTTTGGCCCATGTGCTTTGGTTGTTTGGGTAGCGTGGCATGACGAGGCCTTTATGCCCGCTTTGGGGCGCGCTTGATATTTGAATTAATTGTTGTCGTAGCACGGGCATGACGTGGCCTTAATCCCAATATTGTGGGCGTGCTAGGCGTGTGTGTGTTGTTCATGTTATGGCACGGGCCAAGTGCCCATGTGCCTCGTTGAATGTTGCTTGGTTGTGTCTCGGTGCCTTGGTGGTTGTGGCACAAGTGTGCCTCGGTGTTGTGTCATGGGGCGCCAACTTGGGTGTGGCGTGCCCCCTTGTTGTTGTGCGCGTCTCTGGACACTGTTTCGTATTTTCAAAACTGGTACTGTTTGGTTGGTCTGAAAATTAGGCGGCTGATTGTTTTGGAAAATAGACTTAATACCGGTCGTTTTGGCACTGATTTCGTCTAAATCGGAGTTGTGTAGCTCGAGTTATGAGTCTCCAAAGTCGGGTCAAATTTTGGAACCAATCTAGGTATAGGTTTGGTCTTGGCAAGTTTTGTGTCCTCATTCGAACTCCGTTTTTAATGATTCTTGCTTAGTTGGAAAGTAGACTCAATTCCCTTCAAAATGAGCACTGGTTTCATCAAATCTCATTAAGAAAAGAGAAAGAAAAGTTGGTTGTAAGTTGGTCATGCAAACCTGTCCGAATTGGTACCTCAGTGTAGTATTTTGAACAATGGTACCAACTGGATACTTATTTTGAAAAATGAAAATCATAGGCTGAAACTACACTCAAAGAGCTGTCCAATGAGTGGTCTTTTGTTGAAACCCGAGGTCGTTTGCTATTTTAATTAATTCGCCGAAGTAGGTGTACTGTTGTAGGAATTCTGCAGTGTTGCTGCCCGGGCGTATGCCTTGGTGCAGTGTGCTGCCAATGTTGCTGTCTGCTGCGCTAGTGTTGCCTGGCAGTGTTGCCTGTGTGCCTGGCGCAGTGTTGCCATGTTGCTGCAGTCTTGGCGAATGTCTAGGTGCTGTCTTGCCAATGTCTAAGTGCTGTCTCGGCGAATGTCTAGGGGCTGTCTGGGCGCTGTCTAGGCGCTGTTTGGTCAAGTGTTTGGGGGCTGTTTGGTGGGTGTCTAGGCACTGTTTGGTGGATGTTTAGGTGCTGTTTGGGCGCAGTTTTTGGCGCAGTGTTACCCGGTGTTGCCAAAAACTGTCTAAGTGATATTTTGTCTGTTTTTGCCTGTTGGCGTGTCAGTGTGACCTGTTTAGGCTGTAGGACTCTGTCTAGGGTGCCTGTCTTGTATCGTGGACTTGTGATAGTCTATTTAATTGACGATGGTATTATTGATGAATTAACTGCTAGCCTTAGAGCTATTTATTGACGATGTACTTGGTGTATTCAATTGATATGAGTTGGTGCTAGCCTTAGAGCTATCGTTTGACGATGCAATTAATGATGATGGTGGATTTAATGATTGACGATTATAGGCATTGGCCTTATGGTGAGTTTAATGATTGACGAATTTGGTGAATGATGATTGATGCATTGTTCATGGTGTCGCATGCTTCATGTGCATTGTTTATTGACGATTATAGGCTTCGGCCTTGTGGTTGATTATTGACGATTATAGGTGTTGGCCTTATATTGACGATTATGCCCGAATGGCTAACTAATGACGGTGATGGTACCACATGCATTATACCCTTGGTGTTGGGTTGCATCTCATGCATTATTCCATGATTATTGACGATGATGCCTTAGTGCCTATGTTTATTGACGATGATGTCTCTTGGTGATTATTATTGACGATGTTGCCTTGGTGATTATAATATATATGTTGTAAGACGATGATGTATGCTTATGAAGTTGTGTATTGGTGCTTCTAGTTGCCTTGTCCTAATATATTGCTTATCATCCATTCTATTATATGTGTTTAGAGACTCACCCTACTGCTTTCGTGTTGCTTCTCATGTCGGCAACCTGCAGGTATTAGCGAGTGAAGGTTATTTCTGTACCTTCTCCTTGTCGGTTGGTCTCTGCTCTGATACGTAGCACCGGGGGGGCGTTCTAGTCTTATGTAGTCGTCTTATCTGTTAATGAGTAACTGTTTATTTGGCGATGTATAAGTATTTGATATACTTGTTGCTTTTCCGCTGCGTTGTCGATTATGTTTATGGTGGTGTAAACTAAACAGGTGCTTATGGGTTCGTCCCTTATGTTTTTGGGTGCTATGTATCATACTCTTTTATTGTTGATCTGTGCTTTTGAAGTTGATGGTTTTTATGAAGTAAATGTAACACTTTCCTTTTTAACGTCTCAAACGGTTTTCGAAAACTCTGATTTTTATTAATTAAATATTAAGTATTGTTGCACCCCGAAAAATCCCGGCTTGGGTTTCCCGATGTACAACGTGGAAAAATTTTGGAGCCGCCACCAATATTTTAATTTTGAGACCAAAACATTGAAAAAAGGTCTTTTGGACAAGGCGGATGGTCTTTGAAAAACTAGAGATATAGGTTCGGGGGTCGATTACGTGCGAGGAAGGTATTAGCACCGCGCACGTCCTTTCTACCGAAAGGGAACCTCTAATTAAATGTGTGGTTTTAACGTTTGATTTGAAAAATACCTAGATTTGCCTATTTATTTCTTGTTTGAAGACGAATGAGAAAACTTACTGGAAATTTTATTTTTGGTGAGAAAGGGGGGAAAAAAAAGGTTTTTAGAAAAAAGTGCTTGACGGGACATGGCCCGCTCCTACGTATCTCCCGGTGCGATGGAGAATTCAAAGCTACGTAGTTCTTGGTTCTTTTTGAAAAGTTTTTGTTTTTTTAGTGAGTTTTTGAAATAGGACGAGCATTAGCAAATGATTGAACTAGCAGAGGCTATGATGAATCACTACTAAATACTCAAAAAGAGAGTTGCACAGTTAGTCAAACGAACAAAGGTTCTGATGGACTATTGATAACAACTCGTTTTTTTATTATCCTTTTGGAAAGTGATTTTCGAAAGAGATTGATTCGCACGATGATCAAACTAACAAAGGTTATGATGGATCATCGTTTATTATTTTTAGGAGAAAAGGACATTGTCACTAATAGCTAAACGAACAGAGGCTCTGATGAGCTACTAGCAACGATGGGTTTGAAAATGATTTTTGTTTGTTTTATGAAAATGATTGGTTTAGGGGATGAAAAGAATTTTTATTTGTTGCGCTTGACGAGAACGTGGCTCGCTCCTACGTATCCCAAACGGGAATCAAAGCGACGTAGTTCTAAAAAAAAATGTTTTTGAAAGGGTTTAAAAGGGGCAAGCTGAATCACCCGAGACCATCTTCACCACTTAGAACATGATGCACTAGTCATAAGTGGAAATCATATGGTTCGTCATCAGCGATGGACGATAATATACAAGAACGAGTATATAAATGCTATAGCCAAGTTAAATCACATGGATCACAATAACTAAATATTAACAAATGAAAAGACCGAAATACCTCTGATGAAGACAGATATTACAGATCTGAAGAACAAAAATGAAGCGGAGAACTGGAAAATGAGATTTGCGAGAGTTGTCTTCCCAGATCTCGTGAAAATGTTTCTGGAGCAATTCTTCTCAGATCTTGTGAAAAAAATGTGTGTAGCAATTCTTCTCTCTGATCTCGTGTGAAGTGTCTGAAGCTGTCCCCTTTTGAAATGAAAAATGAGCTTCCTATTTATAGGAAATCAGATTTGATCTATTTTAGGAAACGGAGTAATCGATTATGTTGGAAATAACTTGGGAGATGTAATCGATTATTGGCTCATTGATTTTTGAGTGGATAATCGATTATGTGTGAAGGAAAAACAAGTGTATAATCGATTATCAACCTTCCTAAAAAGGTGGTAATCGATTATATGCTTAGTTACAAGAAGGGAGTAATCGATTTATTTGAGAAATATGGAAACTTCCATTTGCTTCATAATCGATTATGTGTGATGTGCAAATGAGGGCTAATCGATTATTTGCTTCCAAAATGATTAGGATAATCGATTTATTGTTGTAAATAAGGAAACAATCGATTATTTGCTTTAGTAAAGATAGGAGAGTAATCGATTATGTGCTCTGAAAACATTCAGGCACATAATCTATTACCATAATCCATTATCTTTGTAAAAATATAGGATTTTAATTTCAAGCCCTCAACCAAAATATTTTTAGAAATATTTTTCAAAACTATTTTGATGCACCATGCATGTTTTGAAACACTCATCTCTCAGCTACTAAAAGTCATAGACCTTCAGTGATAAATGACCAAAACGCCCTTTTTAACTCTAAAAAACCCTAATTTCCCAAAAAGTGCATTCTAACCCTAAAAATGATTTCAAAAACTTTGGAATGGTTTCCAGGACCCAAAATGCAATGCATAATTTATTATATATTTTTGTTTTTCTTTTTGTGTGGAAAATTAGGGTTTTGACCTAAGCCGGACAAAATTGGGGTATGACAAGTATTAGAAGGGGGTGTTACATTAGTGGTATCAAAGCAGTTTGGTCCGTCCGGCCGAGTCATCGAGTCGTTGTGTCGGTTAACGACCAACTGTTGTCTGTTAGTCCTGACTATCGTTTGTTTTGTAGCAATCGAGTTGATATGGCGGGAAGAAACGATGCTGCGATTGCTGCTGCGTTGGCTGCTATGGCTCAAGCAGTGTAGAATCATCAAGATGCTGGAGGAGATGCTGGTACTGTAACACCCTAAAATTATTTAATTAATTTATTTAATTAAATAATTGGGGATTTAAATTAAATTATTTGATGTAATTCGATTAATTAGAATTTTATTTATTTTGGTGGTATTAGGAGGGAGTGGAGGCGCCACTTGCATGACTTGGGCTTAAGTGGAAAGCCCAAGCCCATGATCCACAATATGGGCGAAGTGGCTAGTTGGTGGGGGGCTAGGGTTTGTGGCATTTTGCGAAATCAAAAGAAAGAAAGAAAGAAAGAGCGTGAGATAGAGAGAGAGCAAGGAAGGGCGCCGTAAGGAGAGAAGAGGAAGAGGAGAGAAGTCGCAAGCAAGGAAGAGCGAGGAGCGTGATTTTGTTGCTGTGATCCTGTACGTGACTATCTCCGGAGCCTCCGTTCTTCAATTTCGAGGTTAGGGGAGCTCTATCACTCTATTTAATAGTTCATATGATGAGTTCTAGATCTAGGGATTGACTAGATTTATTGATGTATTGTGATGTTGGTTTTTATATATTGTTGTATGCGAAATGTTGTAAGCATGAGTTCTTGATGCATCGTTGATAGGGGCTATTATATGTGTAGATATATGCGAAGTGAATGGTTGAGTCTTCCTATACATATGTGTGTGAATTGTAGTGTTAGAAATTATAGTCATTGATTTGTGACCTTCGAATTATGGGTTTGAAACTGAAATTGTTGTGTTGGATTTGCTTGTGTTGGTTGCGAAATTGGATGGATGGTGTATAGGCGCCTAGGGCGCCAAGGGGATAGGGAAGATAATGCCAATTGAATTTTTGAGAAATTGATTGAAATATGTGTATGTTTAGTTGCTGGGAAAATGTTGAGGTTTAATGATTTAGAATTGTTAAGAAAACAATTTTCAGTATTAAAAAGCGTTTTGGTAAAATTCTGGATGTTGCTGCTGGTTTCTGGGCGCTGGGCGCCTATGCTGGGCGCTGGGCGCCTGTTCTGTGTTGTTGTTGCGCGTGGGGGCGCGCCTGGGCGCTAGGCGCCCGTGTCTGTGCGTGTTGCGCGCTGTGCGCGCCTGGGCGCTGGGCGCCCGTGTTGTGTCTGTGTGTGCGTTGTGCGCGCCTGGGCGCTGAGCGCCTATGGCGCTGTGTTGTGCGTGCGTTGTTGCCCCTGGGCGCTAGGCACCCGTGTCTGTGTTGCTTGTTGCGCTGTGTGGCGCGCTGTTGCTCCTGGGCGCTGGGCGCCTGTGCACTTGTTGCCTGGTTGCCTGAGCGCCTAAGGCGCCTGTTCCCTGGATGTTGCCTAATTTTTCCAAAATTGCTTTTATCATAACTTTTGACTTAGACGTCCGTTTTGAACGATTCGAAAAGTGTCATGAAGCTTTTTACGTTGTCTATTTGTGGGTTCAATTTTTAAAATGAAAAATTGTTATTTTCTGACGGTTTGTGGGCGCCCAAGTGGCTGTCCCCGGTGGTCGTCCCAGTGACATTGAAAAATGACGTGGAACTCTTTAAAAATCCCTTTTGGTGTATAAACAACGGTTTTAAACACGGTAGTGTCAAAATGACTGTTTTGCCCCTAGTGGCCAAAGTTAATGATAATGATGTGTAAATGACGAGGATGCCCTTGGTGGCTAGTCAAATGACTGTTTTGCCCCTAGTGGCCAAAGTTAATGATAATGATGTGTAAATGACGAGGATGCCCTTGGTGGTTAGTCAAATGACGTTTTTGCCCTCAGTGGCTAATGTTTGAGTTAAATGATGTTTATGTGTAAGTGACAATTGGGGCCTGAGTGGCTAAGTGAGGTTAAGGTCTAAGTGGCCTAGTGATGTTGTGTGATGATTATGAATTTGACAGGTGCTGTGCTCCGTGCGAGCAAACAGGTAAGTGATGGGTCACATTGTTGACTGTGATCTGAGTAATTGTGTGATTTTGTGAAGTGAGTGGTGCATGTCATAGAGTCTCATGCCCATATGCATAAAACCCAGTGATGTTTTGAGGCCTGAGTGGCTAAGTGATGATGAGGCCTGAGTGGCTAAGCGACGTTTTGTGAAAAGGTACCTTCATGCATATACCCGCGAGTGGGTTGCACTTCATGAATCTACATGACATGAGATGAGTTTGTACATGATGTGGGTGATGACTGTGATGTGGATGTTTTGTGTATTGGATGCTGATTATTCTAGTGCGTAGCCTATGATTAGTGCTTATCATGTTTTCTATTATATAGACTGAAATGATGCTCACCCTTTCCTGTTTGAATGTTACCCCGTGTTGGTAACGTGCAGGTGATTCCCAGTGAAGGTATTAGCTTCACTTTTCGAGTCGAGTCGTCATGCTCTGATACGTAGCACTCAGGGGGGAAAACGAACTCGGCCTTTATTAATGATTTTTGATTATTATGTCCATGTGGACTATTTGGTTATGTTTTACAAATTTCCGCTGCGTAGTTGTTTGTGTTATGAGGAGTGTTATAAGTGACGTTAACCATGAGGCTTGAGTTTTTGATATTGTGATGTGCTACGTGGATGTATGAATTTGAGTTAAACTGTTTTTCAAGCTTGATAAGCGACGTTTGATTTGAGTATGTGTAACATTCCCTATGAACGAGATTTTCAAACTCTGATTTTTATAAACAAAGTGACGGGTAGAAAGGGGTGTTACATTAGTGGTATCAGAGCAGTTCGGTCTGTCCGGCCGGTAGTTGAGTCGTCGTGTTGAGTAACATTGAGTTTGTTACTCGTTTCTGAATTCTGTTTTCTGTTGCAGTGCTAGAATGGCCAGACGAGACGACGCTGCTCTTGCTGCTGCATTGCAAGCTATGGCTCAGGCGATGCAGGGTCAGCAGAATGCTGGGGCTAATGCTGGTTTTCGAAGTCTGACAACCTTCCAGAGGGAGAATCCGCCCACCTTTAAGGGCAAATATGATCCAGATGGTGCTATGGCTTGGCTGAAGGAGATCGAGAGGATTTTCAGGGTGATGAACTGTACTGTTGAGCAGAAGGTCCGCTTTGGTACCCATATGTTAGCCGAGGAGGCCGACGACTGGTGGTTGGCTACTAGGCAGAGGTTAGAGGCTGTGCAGGAAGAGATTACTTGGGAGGTATTCAGCAGGGAATTTCTGAGGAAGTATTTTCCTGAAGACGTCCGCGGGAAGAAAGAGATAGAGTTCTTAGAGCTGAAGCAGGGTGGTATGTCTGTGACTGCCTACGCGGCAAAGTTTGTGGAACTAGCAAAATTTTATCCACACTACAGTGAGGCTACAGCTGAATTTTCAAAATGCATCAAATTTGAGAATGGGTTGAGGCCTGATATTAAACAGGCCATTGGTTATCAAAAGATCCGTGTGTTCGCAGATCTGGTTGATAGTTGCAGGATCTTCGAGGAGGACAGTACTGCTCGCTACAAAGCTACTTCTGAGAGAAAGGGCAAGTTTCAGAGTCGAAGCAAGCCGTATGAGGTTCCTGCGGGTAAGGGTTATCTGAGAGCTGCTGGAGGTAAGGGTTCTGGTGGGGGAGATGCCCCTGCTAGCATTGTCTGTTATAAGTGTGGCAAGCCTGGCCACAAGAGTACTACATGCAGGTCGGATGACAGGAATTGCTACCGTTGTGGTAAAAAGGGTCATATGGCAGCTGAGTGTAAGGTCAAGGATGTGGTGTGTTTCAACTGTGGTGAGTCTGGGCATATCAGTACAAAGTGTACAAAGCCGAAGAAGGAAAGGTCTACTGGGAAGGTATTTGCATTGGCAGGAGAGGAGCCTGATGACGATGATGGTCTGATTAGAGGTACGTGTTTTATTAATGGTACTTCTCTGAAATCTCTTATTGATACTGGTGCTACCCATTGTTTTATTTCTGTTGATTGCTGTAAAAGATTGGGTCTTGTTTTATCTGCTATGTGTGGGGATATGGTTGTCGATACTCCTGCGAAGGGGTCGGTGATTACGTCCCAGGTGTGTTCTCAGTGTCCCGTGTCGATCTTCGGCAGGGACTTTATTGTGAATTTTGTATGTTTGCCATTGAGAGGTCTGGATGTAATCTTAGGCATGGACTGGTTAGAGAATAATCACGTTCATATCAACTGTCGTAGCAAGTCGGTTAGTTTCGGTGAAGAAAGTTCGGTTTTGGTGTCTGCTGGTCAGTTGAAGAAATTGAAGAAAGAAGGAGTTCAGTTATTTGCGTTGATGGCTTCGTTGTCTGCTGAGAGTCAGGCTGTTATTGAAGAACTGAAGGTAGTACGTGAATTTCCTGAGGTTTTTCCTGATGAAATTCCGGGTGTGCCACCGGAGAGAGAAGTTGAATTTTCGATTGATCTTGTACCTGGTACGAGGCCTGTGTCTATGGCACCGTACAGAATGTCGGCGTCAGAACTGTCTGAGTTGAAGACGCAACTTGAAGAATTGCTTGAGAAGAAATTTGTAAGACCGAGTGTATCACCGTGGGGAGCTCCGGTATTGTTAGTGAAAAAGAAAGATGGGAGCATGAGGTTATGTGTGGACTATCGTCAGTTGAATAAGGTAACTATCAAGAATAAGTATCCGCTTCCGAGAATCGACGATCTGATGGATCAGTTAGTGGGTGCTCGTGTTTTCAGCAAAATCGATTTGAGGTCCGGATATCATCAGATTAAAGTAAAGGATGAGGATGTTCAGAAGACAGCATTCAGGACAAGGTATGGGCATTATGAGTATTCTGTGATGCCGTTCGGTGTGACCAATGCTCCTGGTGTATTTATGGAATATATGAACCGTATTTTCCATAATTACCTAGATCGGTTTGTGGTAATCTTCATAGATGATATTCTAGTTTATTCTAAGTCAGATGAAGAGCATGCTGAGCACCTGAAGTCAGGGTTGGAAGTTTTAAAAGAGAAAAAGTTGTACGCTAAGTTATCGAAGTGTGAGTTCTGGCTGAAAGAGGTGAGTTTCCTTGGGCACGTGATTTCTGGTAATGGTATTGCGGTTGATCCGGCAAAAGTAGAAGCAGTATTGGAGTGGGAGTCTCCGAAGTCCGTAATGGAGATTAGAAGCTTTTTGGGTTTGGCTGGGTACTACAGGAGGTTCATCGAGGGTTTTTCCAAGTTGGCCCTTCCGTTGACTCAGTTGACCTGCAAGGGTAAAGTTTTTGTTTGGGATGCTCGGTGTGAGGAAAGCTTTATGGAACTGAAAAAGAGATTGACGACGTCGCCTGTTTTGACGTTGCCTAATCCAGAGGAACCGTTCGTTGTATATTGTGACGCTTCGAAGATGGGTCTCGGTGGTGTGTTGATGCAGAATGGGAAAGTCGTTGCGTATGCGTCGAGGCAGTTGCGGATTCACGAGAAAAATTACCCTACGCATGATTTGGAATTGGCTGCTGTGGTATTTGTGCTCAAGATTTGGAGGCACTACCTTTATGGTTCGAGGTTCGAAGTGTTCAGTGATCATAAGAGTCTAAAGTATCTGTTCGATCAGAAAGAGTTGAATATGAGACAGCGTCGGTGGTTGGAACTCTTGAAGGATTATGACTTCGGTTTGAATTATCATCCCGGCAAGGCTAATGTCGTGGCTGATGCTTTAAGCAGAAAGTCTTTGCATATGTCGGCTATGATGGTGAAAGAATTAGAGTTAATTGAAGAATTCAGGGATTTGAGTTTGGTTTGTAAGATGACACCTCGCAGTGTCAAGCTGGGAATGTTAAAGATCGACAATGATTTCCTGGGCAGCATTAGAGAAGCTCAGAAGACAGACGTCAAGCTGGTGGATTTAATTAATGGGGTCGGTAAATCTGAAGACGAAGATTTCAAATTAGATTCCTGTGGTGTGTTGAGGTTCCGGGGTAGGATCTGTGTTCCTGACGATGAAGAGATGAGAAAGGCAATTTTAGAGGAAGGTCATCGTAGCAAGTTGAGTATCCATCCTGGAGCAACGAAGATGTATCAAGATCTGAAAAAGATGTTTTGGTGGTATGGTATGAAGAGAGATGTGGCACAGTTTGTGTATGCCTGTTTGACCTGTCAAAAGTCGAAGGTCGAGCACCAGAAGCCAGCAGGGTTAATGCAACCGTTGGAAGTCCCAGAGTGGAAATGGGATAGCATAGCGATGGATTTTGTGACGGGGTTACCGAATACAGTTAAGGGTCATGACGCTATTTGGGTGATCATTGATAGGTTAACGAAGTCTGCTCATTTTATTCCTATTAATATCACTTATCCGGTGTCGAGGTTGGCAGAGGTATATGTCAAAGAGATTGTGAGGCTGCACGGTGTTCCGAAGAGTATTGTGTCAGATAGGGATCCGAGGTTCACTTCCGAGTTTTGGAAGAGTTTGCAGAAAGAATTGGGTTCTAAGTTAAAAATGAGTTCGGCGTATCATCCCCAGACAGACGGTCAGTCAGAGAGGACAATTCAGTCGTTAGAGGATTTGTTGAGGGCTTGTGTATTGGAACAGCGGGGTTCATGGGATTCATATCTTGCGTTGATTGAGTTTACCTATAACAACAGTCACCATTCCAGCATCGGGATGGCACCGTTTGAAGCATTGTATGGTCGAAAGTGTAGGACGCCATTATGTTGGTATGAGTCGGGAGAAAGTGTGGTGTTGGGTCCGGAGATTGTGCGGGAGACTACAGAGAAGATCAAGATGATCCGTGAGAAGATGAAGGCTTCGCAGAGTCGGCAGAAAAGTTATCATGACAAGCGGAGGAAGGATTTAGAATTTCAGGAGGGGGAGCATGTGTTCTTGAGGGTTTCTCCTATTACCGGTGTTGGTCGGGCGTTGAAATCGAAGAAGCTCACTCCTCGATTTGTTGGTCCTTATCAGATATCCGAGAGAATTGGAAATGTGGCTTATAGAGTGGCTTTACCGCCAAATCTTTCGAACTTGCACGACGTGTTTCACGTGTCGCAACTTCGGAAGTATGTTTCGGATCCATCTCATGTGATCCAAGTGGACGATGTAGAGGTGCGGGATAATCTCACTGTGGAGACGATGCCCGTAAGGATTGAGGATCGTGAAGTGAAGGCGCTTAGAGGCAAAGAGATTGCATTAGTGAAAGTGGTCTGGCTAGGAGCTGCCGGCGAGAGTATGACTTGGGAGCTAGAGAGAAAGATGCGAGAGTCCTACCCAGAGTTGTTTGATCAGGTAAATTTCGAGGACGAAATATTCTAAGTGGGGGAGAGTTGTAACACCCTAAAATTATTTAATTAATTTATTTAATTAAATAATTGGGGATTTAAATTAAATTATTTGATGTAATTCGATTAATTAGAATTTTATTTATTTTGGTGGTATTAGGAGGGAGTGGAGGCGCCACTTGCATGACTTGGGCTTAAGTGGAAAGCCCAAGCCCATGATCCACAATATGGGCGAAGTGGCTAGTTGGTGGGGGGCTAGGGTTTGTGGCATTTTGCGAAATCAAAAGAAAGAAAGAAAGAAAGAGCGTGAGATAGAGAGAGAGCAAGGAAGGGCGCCGTAAGGAGAGAAGAGGAAGAGGAGAGAAGTCGCAAGCAAGGAAGAGCGAGGAGCGTGATTTTGTTGCTGTGATCCTGTACGTGACTATCTCCGGAGCCTCCGTTCTTCAATTTCGAGGTTAGGGGAGCTCTATCACTCTATTTAATAGTTCATATGATGAGTTCTAGATCTAGGGATTGACTAGATTTATTGATGTATTGTGATGTTGGTTTTTATATATTGTTGTATGCGAAATGTTGTAAGCATGAGTTCTTGATGCATCGTTGATAGGGGCTATTATATGTGTAGATATATGCGAAGTGAATGGTTGAGTCTTCCTATACATATGTGTGTGAATTGTAGTGTTAGAAATTATAGTCATTGATTTGTGACCTTCGAATTATGGGTTTGAAACTGAAATTGTTGTGTTGGATTTGCTTGTGTTGGTTGCGAAATTGGATGGATGGTGTATAGGCGCCTAGGGCGCCAAGGGGATAGGGAAGATAATGCCAATTGAATTTTTGAGAAATTGATTGAAATATGTGTATGTTTAGTTGCTGGGAAAATGTTGAGGTTTTATGATTTAGAATTGTTAAGAAAACAATTTTCAGTATTAAAAAGCGTTTTGGTAAAATTCTGGATGTTGCTGCTGGTTTCTGGGCGCTGGGCGCCTATGCTGGGCGCTGGGCGCCTGTTCTGTGTTGTTGTTGCGCGTGGGGGCGCGCCTGGGCGCTAGGCGCCCGTGTCTGTGCGTGTTGCGCGCTGTGCGCGCCTGGGCGCTGGGCGCCCGTGTTGTGTCTGTGTGTGCGTTGTGCGCGCCTGGGCGCTGAGCGCCTATGGCGCTGTGTTGTGCGTGCGTTGTTGCCCCTGGGCGCTAGGCGCCCGTGTCTGTGTTGCTTGTTGCGCTGTGTGGCGCGCTGTTGCTCCTGGGCGCTGGGCGCCTGTGCACTTGTTGCCTGGTTGCCTGAGCGCCTAAGGCGCCTGTTCCCTGGATGTTGCCTAATTTTTCCAAAATTGCTTTTATCATAACTTTTGACTTAGACGTCCGTTTTGAACGATTCGAAAAGTGTCATGAAGCTTTTTACGTTGTCTATTTGTGGGTTCAATTTTTAAAATGAAAAATTGTTATTTTCTGACGGTTTGTGGGCGCCCAAGTGGCTGTCCCCGGTGGTCGTCCCAGTGACATTGAAAAATGACGTGGAACTCTTTAAAAATCCCTTTTGGTGTATAAACAACGGTTTTAAACACGGTAGTGTCAAAATGACTGTTTTGCCCCTAGTGGCCAAAGTTAATGATAATGATGTGTAAATGACGAGGATGCCCTTGGTGGCTAGTCAAATGACTGTTTTGCCCCTAGTGGCCAAAGTTAATGATAATGATGTGTAAATGACGAGGATGCCCTTGGTGGTTAGTCAAATGACGTTTTTGCCCTCAGTGGCTAATGTTTGAGTTAAATGATGTTTATGTGTAAGTGACAATTGGGGCCTGAGTGGCTAAGTGAGGTTAAGGTCTAAGTGGCCTAGTGATGTTGTGTGATGATTATGAATTTGACAGGTGCTGTGCTCCGTGCGAGCAAACAGGTAAGTGATGGGTCACATTGTTGACTGTGATCTGAGTAATTGTGTGATTTTGTGAAGTGAGTGGTGCATGTCATAGAGTCTCATGCCCATATGCATAAAACCCAGTGATGTTTTGAGGCCTGAGTGGCTAAGTGATGATGAGGCCTGAGTGGCTAAGCGACGTTTTGTGAAAAGGTACCTTCATGCATATACCCGCGAGTGGGTTGCACTTCATGAATCTACATGACATGAGATGAGTTTGTACATGATGTGGGTGATGACTGTGATGTGGATGTTTTGTGTATTGGATGCTGATTATTCTAGTGCGTAGCCTATGATTAGTGCTTATCATGTTTTCTATTATATAGACTGAAATGATGCTCACCCTTTCCTGTTTGAATGTTACCCCGTGTTGGTAACGTGCAGGTGATTCCCAGTGAAGGTATTAGCTTCACTTTTCGAGTCGAGTCGTCATGCTCTGATACGTAGCACTCAGGGGGGAAAACGAACTCGGCCTTTATTAATGATTTTTGATTATTATGTCCATGTGGACTATTTGGTTATGTTTTACAAATTTCTGCTGCGTAGTTGTTTGTGTTATGAGGAGTGTTATAAGTGACGTTAACCATGAGGCTTGAGTTTTTGATATTGTGATGTGCTACGTGGATGTATGAATTTGAGTTAAACTGTTTTTAAAGCTTGATAAGCGACGTTTGATTTGAGTATGTGTAACATTCCCTATGAACGAGATTTTCAAACTCTGATTTTTATAAACAAAGTGACGGGTAGAAAGGGGTGTTACAGGTACTAGGAGTTTGGCGACATTCCAGAGAGAGAATCCGCTGGTGTTCAAGGGGAAGTACGACCCAGATGGAGCTTTGGCGTGGCTAAAAGAGATGGAGCGCATTTTTCGAGTGATGGACTGTACCGTGGCACAGAAGGTCCGGTATGGGACTCACATGCTAGCTGAGGAAGCGGATGACTGGTGGTTGGAGGATAGAGAGAGGTTGGAGTCTGCTGGTGAGGAGATCACCTGGGCCGTTTTTCGTAGAGAGTTCACCCGGAAGTACTATCCGGAGGACGTTAAAGGGAAGAAGGAAATTGAGTTCTTGGAACTAAAGCAAGGGGATAAGTCTGTGACCGAGTATGCCGCAAAGTTCGTAGAGCTGGCTAAGTTCTACCCTCATTATAGTGGAGCGACAGCTGAATTCTCGAAATGCATTAAGTTTGAGAGTGGGTTGCGAGCGGATATTAAGAAAACGATAGGGTACTAGAAAATCCGGGTGTTCTCTGAGTTGGTGGACGGTTGCAGAATCTCCGAAGAAGACAGTAATGCCCATTCTAGAGTTATGAGAGAAAAGCAGAAGAGTTTACTGAGTCACGGGAAGCCGTATGAGGTTCCAACGGGTGGAGGTAATCAGAGAGCTGCGGAGGGCAAGAAACCTAGTGGGGGAGATGCCCCTGCAAGCATTGTGTGTCACAAATGTGGAAGGCCTGGTCATAAGAGACCTGAATGCAAAGCTGAGGCTAGGATGTGTTACCGTTGTGGCAAGGAAGGCCATATGGCATTTGAATGTGCTCGTAAGGATGTGATTTGTTTCAACTGTGGTGAAGGAGGGCACATTAGTACCAAGTGTACTAAGCCAAAGAAGGTGAAGTCTAAAGGGAAGGTGTTTGCTCTTGCAGGGTCAGAGGCCACCGATTAGTTTTGAGGTACGCGTTTCGTGGATGGTGTTCCTTGCTTGCTATTGTTGGTATCGGTACTACTCGTTCCTTATTTGCTGCTGTATAAGTTGGAAGGTTGGATTTTGTTCTGTCTTGCGTGTTCTAAGTGCCATTGTCGTTTCCGGTCAAGATTTGTTGTTGTTGTTGTTGTGTAATTTGTTTGTCCTTGGGGAGTTAGAGTGGGAATGTTAGGAAGTAATAATGGATTCGTAGCTAGCATTTGAGAAGCCTAGAAACTAGACGTTGAAAATTAGTTGCTTGTATCAGAGTGCGCAGCGAATTGGAGATCGTAATGAGGAATTTTGAGAAATAAGGAGATGACTTTAAGTGGAAGTAGTAAGGTAGAGAGCAGTTGGTGAGGATGTGACTTGGGAATTAGAGAGTTTGATGCGAGAAGCATGTCCGGAGTTGAAGGATTCAAGTAGGATTTCGAGGACGAAATATTCTAAGTGGGGGAGGGTTGTAACGCCCCAAAATTAATTAGACTATTTATTCAATTGGATTAATTAAAGTTACAATAATTAATTAAGTTAGTTTGAGTAATTTGGAGATATTCAATCAAGTGGGATAATTAAGTTAGAGTTAATTAGTTAAATTGATGTTATTTTATTGGGGAAGTGCATAAATAAATATTGGAGGTGTAAATGGTAGACCCATAGTTCATTAATAAGCCCATAGTCATTAGTGGCCCATTAGTTGTTTTAAAAGGGATAAGGTGCTAGTGTGTGGTCTCATTTTCCAACACAACTCAAAAAAATAGAATAGTGAGGAGAGGAATAGTACCCGCGGTACTGTTCATCAAAGGAGAGGCTTGCATTTTCGATTTTCTTGCTTGGTTGGAAGGATTGGGGCTTGTTTCTTGGTTCTAGCTTGCTAATTGTTGCTTGGGTTCCTCAATTAAAAGGTTAGGGGGCTCTCTTTCATCTATAATAGAGTAAATGATATGTTTTATATATGGTTAGGTTCTAGGGATACTTGTTGATATGTTTGTGTTGTTAATCGTGTATTTGTTGTTGAATTTGAAGTTGAATTGATGAATTGATGATGTTTTAATGTTGAAATGAATTATGAGTATATTGTGCCTACAAGGTGTTCGTTGAAATCATTCTATGAACTTGAAGAGAATTTATGGTGAATATGTGATGTTTGATGAAAGGTGTGAATATGTGTTGTTGTATTAAATTGCAATTGATGATTTATGATGTCTTTGATGTTGAAAAGAATATGATAAAGAATATGTGTACAAGGTGTTTGATGTATTGTCTCAATGAGAATGAGCATGCAAATATGTGCTATAAAGTGTTTGATGAATTGCCTATGTGAAATGGCACTCGAGATTGACGATTATTTGTTGGTGATTGTCGTTAAATTGTGGTATTGGAAATGTTGGGTGTTATGCCACTATGTGGTGGTTGTTGTTGTTCTTGAGGTTATTGTTGTTTGTTGGTGCCATGGCCTAGGCTCCTAGCCTTTGGCCCATGTGCTTTGGTTGTTTGGGTAGCGTGGCATGACGAGGCCTTTATGCCCGCTTTGGGGCGCGCTTGATATTTGAATTAATTGTTGTCGTAGCACGGGCATGACGTGGCATTAATCCCAATATTGTGGGCGTGTTAGGCGTGTGTGTGTTGTTCATGTTATGGCACGGGCCAAGTGCCCATGTGCCTCGTTGAATGTTGCTTGGTTGTGTCTCGGTGCCTTGGTGGTTGTGGCACAAGTGTGCCTCGGTGTTGTGTCATGGGGCGCCAACTTGGGTGTGGCGTGCCCCCTTGTTGTTGTGCGCGTCTCTGGACACTGTTTCGTATTTTCAAAACTGGTACTGTTTGGTTGGTCTGAAAATTAGGCGGCTGATTGTTTTGGAAAATAGACTTAATACCGGTCGTTTTGGCACTGATTTCGTCTAAATCGGAGTTGTGTAGCTCGAGTTATGAGTCTCCAAAGTCGGGTCAAATTTTGGAACCAATCTGGGTATAGGTTCGGTCTTGGCAAGTTTTGTGTCCTCATTCGAACTCCGTTTTTAATGATTCTTGCTTAGTTGGAAAGTAGACTCAATTCCCTTCAAAATGAGCACTGGTTTCATCAAATCTCATTAAGAAAAGAGAAAGAAAAGTTGGTTGTAAGTTGGTCATGCAAACCTGTCCGAATTGGTACCTCAGTGTAGTATTTTGAACAATGGTACCAACTGGATACTTATTTTGAAAAATGAAAATCATAGGCTGAAACTACACTCAAAGAGCTGTCCAATGAGTGGTCTTTTGTTGAAACCCGAGGTCGTTTGCTATTTTAATTAATTCGCCGAAGTAGGTGCACTGTTGTAGGAATTCTGCAGTGTTGCTGCCCGGGCGTATGCCTTGGTGCAGTGTGCTGCCAATGTTGCTGTCTGCTGCGCCAGTGTTGCCTGGCAGTGTTGCCTGTGTGCCTGGCGCAGTGTTGCCATGTTGCTGCAGTCTTGGCGAATGTCTAGGTGCTGTCTTGCCAATGTCTAAGTGCTGTCTCGGCGAATGTCTAGGGGCTGTCTGGGCGCTGTCTAGGCGCTGTTTGGTCAAGTGTTTGGGGGCTGTTTGGTGGGTGTCTAGGCACTATTTGGTGGATGTTTAGGTGCTGTTTGGGCGCAGTTTTTGGCGCAGTGTTACCCGGTGTTGCCAAAAACTGTCTAAGTGATATTTTGTCTGTTTTTGCCTGTTGGCGTGTCGGTGTGGCCTGTTTAGGCTGTAGGACTCTGTCTAGGGTGCCTGTCTTGTATCGTGGACTTGTGATAGTCTATTTAATTGACGATGGTATTATTGATGAATTAACTGCTAGCCTTAGAGCTATTTATTGACGATGTACTTGGTGTATTCAATTGATATGAGTTGGTGCTAGCCTTAGAGCTATCGTTTGACGATGCAATTTGTAACACCCTAAAATAATTTAATTAAGTAATTGATTAAATTATTTAAAGTGTCGCACTATTTTATTTTATTATGTGATGATATAGTATTTTATTTTAATTGAAGGGGATGGCGTTGGTAATACCGGAATTTCAAGTGACGGCCCAAGAGGCCCAAGCCCGTTGGCTTAGGCGCTCCTTAGACACTAGGGGTCTAGGTCGCGCCCCACTAGTGTCAAAAGAAAGAAAGAAAGTCGAAATAGAGAAGAAAAGAAAGAAAGTCGAAGAGAGGAGAAGAGAAGGAAGGAGCGATTTCAAGCTTGGAGTTAGGGTTTGTGCACCTTGATCCTAGGTAAGGGTTCCTAACCTTCTATGATTCGATTTCCTTTCTCTATCAAGTGCTTAAGTTTCGTTTTCCCTAACCCTTCCTATTGTTGTGCAATTCGCGAATGGTCCAAGAGAAAGGGAGAGAGAGGGCGCTATCGTGATAGAGGAAAGAAGAAGGAGAGGATTCGTTGTTGTGGTGGTTGTCTGTGCTTCGGTGGAAAGAGCTATAATTCCGGCATAATCAAGGTTAGGGGAGTCTCACTCTATAATAGAGAATATAATAGGTTGTATGTAAACCATAGGATTCCACTTGACACTACTTGTTAATTGTTAGAATTGTTTAGGTTAGTTGAATTTGATAATTGTTGTGGTTAATTCGATTTCCCTATGCTAAGGTTTGGATTTCATGTGTTGATTTTGTGCCTTGATGTGTTCCTAATATATATATGAGATTGAATGTTGTTGGTATGAGCACAATGTAATTTGTGAATGTTATGGTGATTTGGTTTAGAAAAATGAGTAAGAATTTTTGGTGTTTTGGTTGTGTTGGGGCGCCTGGGCGCCTAGTGCTGGGGGGGGGGGGGGGGGGGAATTGGCGCCCTGGGCGCTGTTTTCTGTTGCTGGGCGTGTGGGTGTTCTGGGCAGGGCGCCTGTGTTGTTGCCTTTGGCGCCTGGGGTGGCGCCAGGTTGCTGCCTATGCTTAGGCAAGGCGCATAAATCATGTTTTTGGGTAAACTCAGTTTCTAAGCATATTTTACCGAGCCAAACTTTGTATTCACCTGACCAAATCATATTTTAAACACTTTGGCTAAAGAATTTCTGGATTTGCACTTGTGGTTTTGAAATTGTCCGGTTGGGCATCATTTTGGCTTGTTTTAGGGGTGCCTTGTGCACACATCATTTTCTGAGCATATTTTACCGAGCCAAACTTTGTATTCACCTGACCAAATCATATTTTAAACACTTTGGCTAAAGAATTTCTGGATTTGCACTTGTGGTTTTGAAATTGTCCGGTTGGGCATCATTTCGGCTTGTTTTTGGGGTGCCTTGTGCACACATCATTTTCTGAGCATACTTTACCGAGCCAAACTTTGTATTGACCTGACCAAATGTTATTTAAAACACTTTGGCTAAAGAATTTCTGGATTTGCACTTGTGGTTTTGAAATTGTCCGGTTGGGCATCATTGTGGCTTGTTTTTGGGGTGCCTTGTGCACACATCATTTTCTGAGCATATTTTACCGAGCCAAACTTTGTATTGACCTGACCAAATGTTATTTAAAACACTTTGGCTAAAGAATTTCTGGATTTGCACTTGTGGTTTTGAAATTGTCCGGTTGGGCATCATTTTGGCTTGTTTTTGGGGTGCCTTGTGCACACATCATTTTCTGAGCATATTTTACCGAGCCAAACTTTGTATTGACCTGACCAAATGTTATTTAAAACACTTTGGCTAAAGAATTTCTGGATTTGCACTTGTGGTTTTGAAATGGTCCTATTGGGCATCGCTTGGCTTGTTTTAGGGGTGCCTTGGAGGCATCTCATTTTCTGAACATATTTTCCCTAGCCAAATTCTGTATTCACGTGACCAAATCCCATTTTGAACCTTTTGGCTAGAGCGGTTTCAATTTTTAAGGTAGCCTACTTTGTTTGTGCGTTTGGGTGTTGTGTGGGCGCCAAGTGTGGCCGCCCAGGGTGCCAAGTGGGGCGCCCATGACTTGTGTTCGAGTTTCGGGTCTAATGGTGCTAGATTGGTCCCTAAGTGTTATCCTAGTCCTAGGGACGTGATTGTGAGGAGAAAATAATGAGTTGGTTGATGATGAGGCCATGGGGGCTAAAACTAAGATTAATTAAAGATGTGATATAGGATACATGGACCGTGTTGTTAATAATTATGATCGTGGTTTTGTCATGGAGTCTCATGCATACATAAGGCTGCGGTCTGAGTTGTTAATTATGATAATAAGGTTGCGGTCTGAGTTCTAAATTGAAATGATAAGGCTGCGGTCTGAGTTGATATTATGATGATAAGGCTGCGGTCTGGGAAAATGGTACCACATGCATAACTGTATTGCATACATCCTCATGATAAGCATGCTAGTTGGTGATTGTATGGACTATGCTACTGTGTGACTGTGTGAGTGTGATGCTATGACGTAATATACTCCTTATTATAATCTTTATTATGTAGTTGAGACTCACCCTTCTGTTGTTGTTTACCACAGGTAGTCCTGAGTGAAGGCCTACTCCTTTCACTCCCGAGTCGGTCTGCTCTGATACGTGACACCTAGGGGGTTGGATTAGGGATTTTAATGTTATTCATTTGTCGTTGAATTTTATATGCTTTGAGTTGATGATTTTTGATGAGCCTGTTATTCGGCATATTTTGGAGATTGTGTTATTTTTCCGCTGCGAGTCATCTAAATTACAATGTGTGGATTTTATTGGTGAAGTCACGTGTACCCTAAATTATTTAATGGTGTTGCGTATTATAAGTGTGTAACGAAGGCTTACACCGATTTGACCGTTGTTAAATTAAGCTTATGTGTAGCATTCCATTCAAAAAAAGAAATTCTGAAACTCTGATCTCTATGATAAATAGCCGGGTAGAATGGGGTGTTACACAATTAATGATGATGGTGGATTTAATGATTGACGATTATAGGCATTGGCCTTATGGTAAGTTAATGATTGACGATTATAGGCATTGGCCTTATGGTGAGTTTAATGATTGACGAATTTGGTGAATGATGATTGATGCATTGTTCATGGTGTCGCATGCTTCATGTGCATTGTTTATTGACGATTATAGGCTTCGGCCTTGTGGTTGATTATTGACGATTATAGGTGTTAGCCTTATATTGACGATTATGCCCGAATGGCTAACTAATGACGGTGATGGTACCACATGCATTATACCCTTGGTGTTGGGTTGCATCTCATGCATTATTCCATGATTATTGACGATGATGCCTTAGTGCCTATGTTTATTGACGATGATGTCTCTTGGTGATTATTATTGACGATGTTGCCTTGGTGATTATAATATATATGTTGTAAGACGATGATGTATGCTTATGAAGTTGTGTATTGGTGCTTCTAGTTGCCTTGTCCTAATATATTGCTTATCATCCATTCTATTATATGTGTTTAGAGACTCACCCTACTGCTTTCGTGTTGCTTCTCATGTCGGCAACCTGCAGGTATTAGCGAGTGAAGGTTATTTCTGTACCTTCTCCTTGTCGGTTGGTCTCTGCTCTGATACGTAGCACCGGGGGGCGTTCTAGTCTTATGTAGTCGTCTTATCTGTTAATGAGTAACTGTTTATTTGGCGATGTATAAGTATTTGATATACTTGTTGCTTTTCCGCTGCGTTGTCGATTATGTTTATGGTGGTGTAAACTAAACAGGTGCTTATGGGTTCGTCCCTTATGTTTTTGGGTGCTATGTATCATACTCTTTTATTGTTGATCTGTGCTTTTGAAGTTGATGGTTTTTATGAAGTAAATGTAACACTTTCCTTTTTAACGTCTCAAACGGTTTTCGAAAACTCTGATTTTTATTAATTAAATATTAAGTATTAGAAGGGGGTGTTACAAGGATCAACAGGTGGGTTTCTCCTACCTTTTCCAGCCATGATTCTGCGAAATATGCACAAAGTATTAAGTTGATCAGGCTCAATGTCTAATAGCATACTAAGAAGAATCGGACTTAGAAGACGTAAAAGACTCTTAACATCTAAGTCTGACTAGGTCGAACCGCTCTGATACCAAATGTAACACCCCAGTATTTCTAACGTGTAGAGAAACCGAAGATGCACAGAAGCGGAAGTTCAGAGGACACAGTTCCTGTTTAAGTATTGGACATACAAACTTTTTCCGAAATAAACACAGTCGGAAATAAGATTTCTTCATAAAATAGAAGTTCATCGGTTCCATACCGAACGGAATACAATATCCAAGTCCAAATACCAAACAGAAAACATAAAGCGGTTCGTAAAACTCATACCCAATACAAGTTTATTCAACCAGATAGAACAACAAAAGAACAAAGGATAATGTGACTAAGTCTTCAGCACCTCCGAGAGTATACCAACTACTCGTGCACAATAGTCTTCCTTTTTCCCTGCTTCTCTGAAAAACAACAAATATGGATTGGGTGAGATAACATTATCTCAGTGAGTCCTACCGTGCCCCCTCACCGACACTCGGTTCAATTTATTAAACCGTCATCAACTATAGATGATTAGCTATCATAAGCTACAAATCGAAATGCCAAGCAAATCGTGTTCTCAAATAAGTTTTCTTTAGTTTTAACACAACCCGAGATATAATGCCAGACAACTTGATTGCCCAATATCTACGGTAATCCCCGAGATATAATGCCAAACAATCTAGTTTGCCCAATATCTACGGTAATCCCCGAGATATAATGCCAGGGTTCTAGTTTAGCATAAATCGGCTGTACAACGACTACGAATCCCGATAACCCACGAATTGACCACGCCAAAATGTATACAGGGCCTAGATAAGGGGTCATGACTACCCTCCCTAGTATGCTACTTGCCGGGTCGTCACCCAACGCGATACATATGACAATACATATCAAATCTTGAGAGTTAGATAATTTATATCTTTTGGATCACCAAAGGATCATTCACATAATAATTGGATAAACAATATCCGTATCGATCTATAATCTGTTTTAGATGAATTCAATAGTTAGACATCCGGCGTTATAGTCATACACAATGACATATATAGTTATATATATATTTAGTCAATCCATCATTCGGTGTACCCACACGTATACTAGGGTTTCGGTTTTTCAATCAAATAGGCTTTCAAAATCATGAGTTGAACAAGTTCAAAATACCGTTTTCAATAAGGCAATTCCCTTTTAAATGATTGAGAAAGAAATTAGGAAAGGTTCGGGATCAAACGGAGCTTCGAAATGAGAAATCGAGAATCGGTGACAGAAGCTCACGCACGGTCCGTGCCCAGGGGCGCACGACCCGTGTATGATTTACCAGAATCACACAATCCAAACCGAAAGGGGCGCACGATCCGATCCCAGGGGCGCACGACCCGTGCGTCCAGTTTTATTTCCAATTAGGCCAACCCGAAGCAGGCGCGCGGTCCGTGCCCAGGGGCGCACGGTCCGTGCGATCTGTGTCTGTTTCCCAATTTCACCATTTTCTCAATTTCGCTTTCCGTTTTCGCCCAATTCGATTCCTAATATCGATCACTCCTGAAACTCAAAATATCCAGGCATTCCAGAATACATATTCATTTCAAAATTTTCATCAAAAACCATTTCGATTCGTTTATGGATTTCAAAACCGTAAAACACCTATTTTTTCCAAAACTCAGAATTTAGCTTCCAAGGCATATTTTCAACAAAATATCAGATTATGCTAAGGGTTCAAATCATCAAATTTAGTTCCCTAATCCATGAGTAGAACTCACCCGTTGACGATCGCTCTAGGATTCCCGACGAAACGCGCGATGACCGGAACGAGAGAACTCACGAACGAACACCGAAGGGCACCAACTGAAACTTCAAAACAGCAACCCCTCTCTCTCCTAACTACTGAAACAATGGAAGCAGCAACTCAAGGTGGTTGATCTACTCCCAAACTCGAAATGCAAGGTTAAAGCCTCTTCTCCAAGAGCTAGGATGGACATGGAAGGAGATAGAAAGTTTCAGGATTCCACTTTCTACACCATTGGAGCACCAAATCCGAAAATGGAAGTTAGGGAAGAAATGGAGGTTAGCTTCTGAAATTTACATCAAAGGAAAGAGGATGGAAAATGGAATGGAAGGGTGGAGGAATAACTTACATGCAGCTGGATTGGTGATCTCCCTCCCCTTCTTCTTCCTCTTTCCTTCTCGCCTTCCTCCTTTCTTTCTTCTTCTATTCAGCTTCTTTCTTTCTTTCTAAATTCTAAGAGAAGGCTGAGTGTGAGAGTGTGAGGCTGGGTAGGAGTGTATGGGCTGGGGGGTTTAAATGATTGAGAAATGACCAAACTACCCCTGGCCCATTAAGTCATAGGTTAGGTGTCGAAATTTCTCTTCGGTATAAAACTTTCTCGATTAATCTAGTTCCGATCCGAAATCCCTCAATTCCTTCGGCTCGTAATTAATTATAATCTTCATAATTATATTTTAACAATTAGGGGTGTGAAAAGACAGATTTGCCCTTCAGCCCCAATTCCTCATTTAAATTATGAATAAGCCACACTTTAAAGGAGAATAGGATTTCTAGACAAATTCCTCGACATATTAATCCCCGAGACGCGACCAATTAATCCCACAAATAATTATTCGGTCTTAGTTATCATAGTACGAGTCTTTAAAAAAATTAAGGATGTTACACCTTCTGTTACCGGACTCCGAAGTTTCGTTTCGTCGCTCCTTTCGATTCCAAACCTCTTCCAATCTTCTTCTCAACCAACTATAATGATATTACCTGAATAAATTCGTTGTTTTGATTGTTTTCAACTTGATTTGGAGAAAAGAGTTTTGGAAGTACAATTGCTCGAAAAACCGAAAGTTAGAACGCGTGTGGGTTCATGTTTTGTATAAACCAACTGGACTATATGTCAAATTTGTGATATGATTATAATGCCGGATGTCTAACTTTGAATTCATCAAAATGGGTTATAGATCAATATTAGATATTGATTATCTAGAACTTAAGAGACGGTCCAATGCAGACACGATATATATTTTATTATGTATCACGTTGGGTGACGACCCGACAAGTAGGCCCTGTATACGTTTTGGCGTGGTCAAACGTGGGTTACCGGGATTAGTGAACTGTTGCATGGCCGGTTTATGCTAAGTTAAGAACAGGATTCGCCGGGATTAGTGAACTGTTGCACGGTCGGCGTTTCGCTTAATAAGCTTGTGATTATAAATTAATCGACTAGGCTTAATAATATAAATGATATTACTTAAATTACCGAGAATTGTGAACGGTTGCACGGTCGGTAATGGGCTATATTTATGTTGATAAATAGTTATATATATTTAACTATGCGGTAATCGGTTTTAAAATCAATACGAGTGATAGTGAGGGGGCACGGTAGAACTCACTGAGACAAGTTGTCTCACCCAATCATTATTGTTGTTTTTACAGAGAACAGGGAACGAGGAAGTGAACGGGATGTTCAGTTGTCACGCTCGAGGAGAAGATTAACTCAGTTCTATTTGTTCATGTTTCCCGTCGTCGTCTCTGTATTCGGTCTTATGACTCGAACTTGTATATTGTTATTTCATAGTTTCCGCTATTTCTTGTAAAGATGTATATCTGAACAGGAATTTTTATACTCTGATGTAAACCAAAATTTTATATTTAGGTATTTCTTTGTTAAAAGAAATGCCGAGGTGTTACACTATAGGTCGGAAAAACGTTTTTCTTTGCAAAGCAAGTTTAATTCCGCTTCAATTGCATTTTCCTGTTTTGGCCAATCATTGCTTTGTCTAAATTCTTAATAGACTTTGGTTCATGATGCTCTTCATCATTTATCATATTAGCGCTACATTATACTCACACAAAATTGTCAACGTTGACTTTGTTTCGGTTCCATCATATTTCATTATTGACATAATTTATTGCGATCTCATTTCCACAAATTTCAGGTACCTGATCAGTTCTTCTGGAACTTGAAAAGTAATTATGTCAAATTACGCGTTAGAAGTTTCCATATCCTCTTTTGGGCCATCTTGCTTTAAGCTCATTTTCTTGTTCTAGGATTTTTATTCTTTGGAACCGACTAAACCACACGCTTCATGTGTGGTTAAGATTCATTTGCAACGTCTGAGTGTCCAACAGGGACATCAATTTTATTTGAGTATTGCAGCTGGTGAATAATTTACAAAATTTTGCAAATGAATTATTCTTTCACATTGGTTTATAAGAGGATCAAGATAAGATAATAATAATAATTTATTTCAAATAATACTAATTTCCAGCTGCTTATCTCTCCCCCTAATGTTGGGAAAACTAATTCATCAAAATGATAATTAGCTGACTAAGCTATAAATACATCTCTGGTTATTGGCTCAACATACTCTATGATGGATAGAGATTCATATACTCATATATTCCCAACATTCTTTAAGCATACTTCTTATTGTAAAGTAGTGTAGCAATGTAAACATACACAACACATCCCAAAAATTTAAGATGGGAGACATTGGACAATTACTAAAAATCAATCATAAAAGGGAGAACTTACATATGATACCTTATTGGCTTGATGTGTATCAATGTCTTTGCTTGCAATATTGCATATTCCCATGTAGAAATTGAAGTTTCGATTTCATAAGAACTGATCATATTTATAACTTTAGACGTCTAATGAATGGTTCTTCAAGACCTTTTTATGAATAAACATACCTATGTGATGTCCAATATCAATTCTAATATACATACAATACTTACCAAATGATTCCAAGATAATTCACATAATGACCTCTTACTCAAACTAGTTGAGCAAGCCATCTCACAAACTTCTAGTTGCGAGTTGACGACAAATATATGTAATATATATGTGGTCATCTAATTGATGCATTAATTAAAATCATAAAATATCACGTGATTGATGTATTTGTTTACAAATATCACCTTATACACATTTTAGAAATGTGAGGGACTTATTCTTTCAAATTCTCAACTTCCTTTGGGAACTAGTAATACACAAAAGTTAATGGATTCAAGAATCTACGGGCTCTTCAATACATGTTCACTAAAATTCTTAACTATTTTTCGCATCATAATAGACTCGGGATGGCCCAACCGGTCTTCCCAATGATAAACTTATTATAATCCATAAACTTCTCGTTTAAGGTAGCATGTGTTGTACTAATATGCATTTAGTATCAACCAAAAGAAACACAAGTATTTTTTTTCTTTCTAGTACACATTTGCATTTTCTAAAGTAAGTCTCATGATATACAGACATTGAAAATTTTTTCCATTTATTTTTCGATATGGTATATCCACTTTGATGAATATCCCTGAAACTCAATTAGTTTCTATGAGACTGGAGAGAATATGGCATCAATGTGTAAAGCTTTGTTCTTCAAACTAGGTAACAATACAATTAGCTCTTCTGGAGCATTCAATTACATTCGCAAACTTTTGGTTGCAAGTTGATAATAAGAATATAACCATAAATCATATATGTCAAAAATAGCCATAAATCACGATAATGACTTTTTTTTTATCATCTTTCACATGCAGCATACTCAATATTTACCTTTCACATACAACATATCAAATTTTCTTTTTTGTTACATTATTTATAGAATACAAAGAAAATCATAAAGGATTATCAAAGGGGAAAAACAGACTTTTTGTTATGTTCTTCAAAAACTTGCCATAAACTTTTATAAAGGGTCATGAAAGAAAATGATATTTTGTGATCATATGTTCTTCAAGAACTTTATCTCACATCTAAACGATGACCAAAGATAAATCATACTTTATGTGATTTATAACTTTTTTCACTTCTGGGAATAAAGTTCAATCCATTATGTGATCTTTCACATTTTAATCATTCATAAGTCCTTTGTTCAATCACAATTGTGACTAAATTTCCAAAATATTCTAAAAATATTTTCTCACTTTTGCTACTCCAGGAGCATATTCGAGTAGGATAAAGAAATACACTTCCCCCTTTTTTTTGTTTCAAGTAAAACTAAATTCAAAAAGATCTTTTAGATTACAATCATGGTCTAAAGATTTAGTTCTTCAAGAACTTGACCACAAATTTTTCATTGGTGATAATCAAGAAAAATCATCATCCATGAAACAATCCTCCAGGGATGGTTGAATATTAAGATTTAGTTCTTCAAAACTTAACCACGAGTTTATATGATTACCATCATTCTTTGAACAATCCTCCACGGGTGGTTGAATAATAATTTTTTATTTTTTTTAAGTTCTTCAAGAAATATCACAAATCTTCACATTTTAATCCTACAAGGATACTCGGATATTTTTTTTTTAGTTCTTCGAGAACTATATAACAAATCATCACAAAAAATTCTTTAAGCAATCCTACAGGGATTCTTGAACATTTTTTTTCCAGTTCTTTAAGAACTATATCACAAACTTTCATACTTTGAGCAATCCTACAGGATGCTTCAATATTTAGTTATTTGAGCAATCCTTCCGGGACGCTTGAATGATGAATTCTTCTGGAATTCATCAAGAATATAGACAAACACGATATGCTTCAATATTAAGTTTTTTTTTTGTGCAATCCTTTTTGGATGCCTAAATGATGAATTCTTCTAGAATTTATCAAGAATACATAAACATGATAGTTGTCCCTATGCAATCCAATAGGGATGCTTGAATATTGAATTCTTCAAGAATTCATCAAGAATAGACAAACATGCTGTAACATCCCCAATTTAGCTAATTTAGTTAATAGAAATTAGCAAGAGGTTATGTTTGATTAATTAGCTAATTTGAGTAATTAGCTTAATTAATTAATGATGAGATGATTGTCATGGATTGGATAGATTAATTATGTGTGTTGTTACTAAATAATATTAAGTGTTTGAGTTATGAATTAATTAAATTGAATGCTAGTAAGTAGATGGAGGGGCATTTGAGGAATTTTCTTTTATTCACTCCTTACCTTCAGCTGAACATCAAGTTCCCATATTGCCACTCATTAAAGCTCTCCTATAAAAGGGAAATGACACACTCACAAACAAAAAACAGTTGCTGAATTTGAGAAACAGAAATTGAGAATAGAGAGAGAGGGAGGAACCGTGAGAGTGGGAGAGGAAAGGGGAGGGAGAGAAGATTACCCCCTCAATGCATGTTTCTCTTCTTCTTCCCAATCAGTTTCATTTTCACTCCTCTACACGATGATATATTTTTCACCTTCATTGATTCACCATCCTTCTTCCCACCATTCTTGACCCTCACAAGCTCAAATGAAAAAATATTGAGTTATTCTCATGCAATTCGGTTTAGAAGCTACAAATCAAAGTTTAGGAACCGATTGTTGTTCTATTGTGTCAATTTGAGTATTTGAGGGCTGGGGTTGCGCTTCTGGTTCTGTTTTGAAAGAATTGGGCATTTGGAGTTCGAGTTGTGGAAGTTTGGAGCTAGGAGGAAATCGGTTTTTGGCAATTTCGGTTGTAAAGTTAAAGACTTGTGATTGGGAGCTGGATGGAGTCATCTAGGAGCTGCATTGTAGATTGGAGTAGCAAGGAGAGGGTTCTAGCTGCTGGAATTCGGATTTGGAGTAGTTCGGGTAGTTCGAGTTCGAATTGGAGAGCGTTTTAGAGAGTTTGGGTCGATTGAGCATAGCCTGGATTTCATATTGGTTGTTGTTGTGATTTTCACCACACTATGGTGAGTTCTATACTCGCTTATGGATTAAATTTCGTGTTAAATACTGGTTGTGACTGAATATATGTTATGTTTTTCGTTTTGTTAAGTTTCGAGTAAAAAACCGCCATTTATGAAAATGTATTTTTGTTATGAATATTTGAATGATTGAGAAAGGAAGGTTTGATGATGTTTATGATGATTGTTGTTGCTGAACGATTTGTTGTTATGTTTGGGTATCGATCGGAATAAGTTTCGGAATCGATCGGAATGGGAACTTCATACGAAAACAGGATTTTTAGAAATGCTAATAAGTCAGCACGACCCGTGTTGATTTTGGCACGACTCGTGCTGATCTTTCTGTTCTAGATTTAAAAATGGGTCCAAAGCCTTCCTAATTGATTCCAAACCTATTCTAATCCTTTCCCCAACCCTATGTATTGAATAAATGATTGATGTGATGCGAAGGTTCTATGTGAATGACCACGAAGTTGAGGTAATGTCATGTTATGTTTAAATGTGATTATGTTATGTCATGATAAGTGGACTATAAGTCCCATGAGGTTGAGGTTAATGCTATGATATTGATTGTAATTGAAATGATTATGTTTATTGTGATTGAGGTAATTATGATTGTGATTGAAATAATGATGTTTGGATTGAATTGTAATGTTTCCCTAAGTCATGTTAATGAACGTTAGTAACCACGAGTGAGGTCATGATAATTGTTTAAATGGACTAAATATCCCTTGAGGTTATAATAAAGAGGTTGGGGTTATGCTATGTTTATGTCAAGTAAAAGAGACGGCCCAATGCGGGTAATACTGATTGTTCATGAGACAGCCCAATGCAGGGTGTATTTATATAAATATAAATTGAGGTCTAGGGTGACGACCATATTAAAAAGGTTAGTGTACTAGGGGAGGGGAAGTCATGAGCCCTATGAACCTAGGCCCATGGTGGTTTCTGTAGTGGTGGTGGTGTTGTTGGTGGTGATGGGGTCTCGTCGGTGGTGGTTACGGTGTAGGTTCCTTGATGGTGAGGGTGAGGGACGCCACGGTGGCGGTCATGGTGGCGCGAGCGGCGGTGACGGTGGTGCTCGCAGTGGGCGTACGATGTTTGTTCGCGGTGGCGGTGATGCGGTGGTGTAGGTTGCTGTTGCGGTGGTAACAACGACGGTGGTTGTGTTTGGGGTTGTGTGGTGGGTTGTTGGGTGGTGGGATTCAAAACCGTAAATGGTGATGTCATGAAATTGTAAGGAGTGTTGTCATGTTACGGTAATGAAGAAGAATGTTAGTTAGTGAGAGAGAGAGAGAATGAGAATAGAGAGATCAGTGAAGTGAAGGTGCAGAGAAAGAAAGGAGTGAGAGGAGTGTGTTCTTCTTATTCTCCTAAAACTCAGAATTGCCTCTGTGACTCATGTGTCAAGTTTTAGTGGGGTGCTAGGAAGGACAGTAGCTGGCAATGAGTGGCGCAAAAAGGACAGTCAGGGGCGCTGGGAAGGACAGTCATTTGAATGAGAAAACGACAGCACTATTTTGCTGGAAATGGGAAAAGCCAAAAGGAAGGCAAAAAGCATATTGGACCAATCCCAATATGGTTGAGCTAGGGCAGCAAGTTGCGCCCCCCCTCTCTCTCTTTTTTGAATTGTTTTAAAATATTGTACTATTTTTTGTCTATATGTGTAAAAGGTCGATCATGTAATAAAAAGGACTTTGGCTATTCAGCCTTTACCTGATTTTGTATTACATTTTATTTATATTTTATTTATATTTTATGATAATAAAGCAATATCAACAAAAAAACGTCGCACGACGAGCGTTAAAAACACGCGCACACGATTAAAACGACACGTGGCACGACGAGAATAAAAAACTTTTTTTCGATTTTTTGATAAATTAGACAGACAAAATTAGGGTATGGCAATCATCTTCACTCCCATTTGAACCCTAAATCAAAAACTTCCATCTTCATCTTCTTCACCATCTTCATCTTCCCCACTAACTCTCCCCCATTAACAAAAACAAAAAACACAAATATGGAAATCTTCAATCCACAAAGGACTAAGCCAAACGAAACAAATTTGGAACAAAAACAAAGCTCCAAGTCAGTTTCGCAAAATCTGGAAAAATCAAACAACGCCCACAAATCACAGATCTGAAAAAACGAATGGCTTCCCACAAATTGAAACAAAAACCCACAAATCGAGGACGAATAAGAAGTGGATTAAGGGTTATGAAAAATGGGTGTAATGATGGGTTTGAATGGGAAGAATAAAACCAGACCTGTTCTGGGTTGCTCTTAATGGGTTTCTAGGACCAAAATGAGACTAAAAAAAAGACATAGGAGACCAAATTGAAACTAAAAGAAACCAAAGGGGTCCAAATTGAAACAATGCTTGCAGAGTTCATCTCCCTCGACCATTTGACTATAACGGGTTGTTCGAACCGCATAGTTGAACCAGAAATTCCTCGCTCTGCAGGTCGTGAAATGTAACAAACTTACATGCATTTTAATCGAGATTCATAGAAAAAAAAAGAACCCCTATGGTGATTTACGGAACAACCAACCTTGTTGAGAGAAAGTATAGATCAAATAATCTAGTGGGGAAGATGAAGATGGGGTTTCTGATTTTAACTTTTAGTTTTTGTTTTTCATTTTCACGTTTCCAGATTTGTACTTTTTTATTTTGTTAATGGGGGTGAACGTAACACCCTCAACTTCAGACGTCATAAAATTAGAATGTTAACCATTTCAATAAAATTCAGAGTTGTAAACCTATTTCAGAATTGGACATATCACAACTTATGGAACACCATTCCTTCTTCTTTACATTCATTAGGCAATAGTTACCAAAACTAAAAAGCCAACTGGCATAACCGATACTCATCTATTACAGTTATATATAACTGAAAATGTCCAAAATCCAAAATAGAGTCACAAGATACATCAAACTTTGAGTACATAATCCAAAGTCGGTAATATTAGAGCAAAACTCTTATTACATCTAGGGTGAAAGCTAAGCAACCTAACAACTTGATCCATAAGATCTATCAATAACTAAGTAACTACTCCAGCAGCTACTTTTCTTCCTTTTGCTTCGCTTTGCCTTGTTGATCTGAAAACAACAACAACATAAAGGGTGAGATTACAAATCTCAGTGAGTTCTTTCGTGACCCCTCACAACTCAAATCGCGGTGATTTATTTAATATCTCATTCGGACCCCAATTTCCGATTAATGGCATACCAAATGCCTCATGTGGATTACCAAAATCCTTTGGGGAGCATAGTGTTTACCCTGGATTTTGGTAAACACCGCTAGTTACACACACGTGTTGCTCGCGAGACCAACTAGAAACATCTCAGATCATTTGTTTTAAAGTTTTTTATAGAAGATTATTGTTGTTCTTACGGAGTTTAACAATGATGGTGATAACCGTAGAAGTATAGCAATTTGAGAGAAATGCAAAAAGGAAGAAGTGATTTCAGAAAACTTAGACAAGTGAAAAAAGAAGATTAAATGCAAGTAAATGTGCGAAAATCTTAAAAGAATGTAAATGACATTGCATAGAATTAAAAGGATTGGTACGCAGATTCATACATTGATTCCCGTGACTCTATTTTCTCTGAATGCGGAAGTAAGAGTTTTTTGGAAGTTTATGTGGAAATGAAATTGCGACCTTGAATTCTACGTAGAAACTTCTATTTATACTAAAAGAGAGAAACAATAACCGCACAACGGTTTTCAAAACAAATAACTGTTATTTCGACCAGGTAACCGCTCTATCTTTCGACCAAACTGCTGTTGTCCCTTTCGACAGCGCTCTTTGACTTGACCTGTTATCTGGACATTATTCTCCTTCCTGTCGAACCGTTGGCTTTAGCTTTCCAATTTTTCGCTAAGTTACGAACTACGCAAATTCTCCCTGTATACATCTTCTCGTTGTCGAAATGATGGTTCTTCTTCTTGAATCTATCAAGTCAAACTTTGTTGACTGCATTATATTTTAGTCTGTCGAAAATGCAGGCTAACAAATTGCCCCCCAAAAAGGCTTTTTCGACTGATTTCTTGAATGGAGATAGAAAATGACATTTTGAAATAGCATTCGACTATCCTGTGTAAAATCTTATGACATCATCTAATATCTTTCTTCAGAATTGACGAGACGTTTTTTGCGCAAAAGACAGCTTGCTGGCGCTTTCCTCCAACGAGAGCGCGCCACATGCGTAAAGGTAACTGTTGAGATCTTCCATGATCCCACGTTTCCCCACTAATGCCATGATTACCCTCATTTCCTTTTCTTTTTAATTTAATAATCATGGTAAAAACGACTATAAAAACGCCTGCGCCTTTTTACTTCTCTTTTTTCCAGAATCTTCATCTTCTTCTCCTTTGTTTCTGCGAACCCCCTTTCTCTCTTCTTCTTCTCCAGTACGCGATACAGAAACTACTTTACTAAAATTTCATTTCTCTGCGAGCTTTATTTTAGCGACAATGGCGTCTTCTTCCAACATCATTCCTGCTACTGTGACTTCTAAGAAACAAATCTTTGTAACCGAACCAGCTTTAGGCGGAGAAATAGCCAAAGTCTACCAGTCCCAGGTATTAATCCCTCCTTCTGCACCTCTAAAGCATGCATTCTTAGGCCCTCTACCTCTTTCTGGTGATGATTCAGCCAAGATCAAGGAGGTTTTTCCTAGTTATCACCGGTACAACCCTAGGATCTTCGGTGAGGGTCCACATATGATGGATTTTATGAATAACCCAAATAGGGTTTTTCGATCTTCACCACCGGTCGAAAAGAACACGCCTTACATCGACTGGCTCAACAAGGTGGAATCGAAGATGGGAGAGATCTGAAGTTTGATATTAAAACTATGAGGTTAAATAAGATGATCAAAACATGAGAATAGTTTTGAGAGTCTTGGGACAATAAGGTTTGTACTTAAGGGGTCTTGGCAATAATCAACCATGAGAATATGTTTTGATTATTGTTTCGAGGCACACTCTTGTATTCTGAGAGGAAACATGAGTTACCGTTGAATATCTTGTCCTTAGAAAAGAACTTAACATAAAATAGAGGATGGATGAGAGATTGTGAATGTTCTATTATTGAGATAAAACCACAATCCTAGGACGCCTTTATAATTCTGAATTTTAAATCAAACAATCACTCCTTCTACTAAATCATTCCTTTTAGCTAATCACCACCGAAAATAATATTGGTAATCACACAAGTCCCTGTGGATCGATAACTCTTTTACTACGCGGTATAACCGTGCACTTGCGGGTGCATCTGCCTTGGGACTAGACAAATCCTCCAAACCTCAAATCGATAAAGTGCATAAATTAAAATTGCTGGAACCGTGCACTTTATCGCTTTAATTTCTTGTTCTTACGAATCGGTTATTTATGCACTTTATCGCTTCCAGCAATTTTTATTCTCTTGCACCCTCAATTGTCGAGCTTGCACGGGTGCATCTGCCCTGGGACTAGACAAATGCTCGAAGAATGAAACAAACATGAGGTCGGTGAGAAGAGATGGGACTGAATCCAGTTGAGGTTGGTTTTGATGATTGATAACGAGGTTGGGACCATGGTTCGATGCGTTGTTCACCAGAAATGAAATTCTTCACTATGGCCGAGAAGAGATGGGACTGAATCCAATTGATGGTTGTTGTATTCAAGATCCGGATCTCTTTGATGGAGTAGATTTATGCTAGATGTGTTTGATTTCGTCGACGGTGACTGATAACTCTTATTTATAAGAGTTATTTGTGTGTTCTCAATTAATTAGTTGCTTTATGCTTGTAAGTATTATATTTTGGAAAGTGAAGGTTGCATTTCTGGTTCAATAATCTTTGGCACCTTGGTGCCCCATTTGTGCTTTGATATGTGTGTTTCATTGCTGCAGCAACAGTTGCCACAACATTTCTTTCTTGCGTCAGATGAGAGAGAATGCTGGAAGCGCTGATTTTAGCGCATTCTAGTTGGCAGAAAAGGATGGTACAGAACGTGGGAGAGCCAGCGCATGCATGAGAGAATATCCCACCTTTATGTTAGGAACTTGTACTTTTGGGCACGCAAAATGACAAGGGGAGCCTCCAATTAGGGTTTTTCTTGGATCATGTACCCTAGTACTATATAAAGGCAGGCTTTCCTATTCATTTGGTACGCTAGGTCTGAAAGGAGAAAGTTTAGAAATAGCTTTCCTCCATTTTTGTACCCAAGCTACCTCAAATCACCAAAGTGGAAATATCATTGCTGAGAGTATTGCTGCAGCAATTACAGGAGCTAAACATACTTGAAGATTTGCTACTTTGGGAGCTGTTTTGTAACTCCAAACCTCAAATCTTGGAGCCTACCTTCGGTTTCTTCATCTTAGTATAATTTCTCTCTTGTATTTCATATTTATGACTTTAGCATTTATGGTTGAGTTAGATTTCTTGTGTTGTTTGCTCATTATGAGCTAAATACTCTTAGTTGGAATATTTGGATCTATGTAATGAAGTTTTAGTGCATCTAATGAAGTGTGTTTGATGTTTGAGCATTTTATCTTTTGCGAAGTTAATATTTCCATCTTAAATTAGGAATGTCCAACTAATTTCAAGTAGCATTTGTAAATTCTGAAAAGATTTATGAATAGATCTCAAAAGATAATATGGATAGTGGATATTAAAGGACACTTTAATATTCCTTGCTTAAACCCTAGACATAGGAGGGCAAAATCCATAAGGTGAATACTGTGGGTGCGTAAGTAGCCTAGGGTGAACCTATTTAGGGCTTAGACATAAGCTCTTATAACGAAACCCGAGTGAAGAAGTAATTGAAAAAGTATAAACTGATGCGACAGTTGCTAATGCTGCAGCATCAGATACAACATTAATGCACTTTAATGGATTTACGTAGGAAAAGCATTCAAACTTATTTTCAACTCTGATTTTCACACTCTTTTACTTAAATTGTTTATTAATGATGGTTCAAAAAACTTGTGTCCTTTTATTTTACATAACTAATTTGTTAGCCAAATTGAACACTCTTTGAACTCCAATCCCCGTGGGAAAGAACTTTACATATCATATACTACTTGTTGGACTGTGTATACTTGCACAACATTTCACACAACAGTGACGCATCATAACTAGCAATGAAAACTACTGAGGTCGTACTAAGAAATAAGTTTATGCCGAACTCGTATGAGTCATCTAACCCATCATTAAGGAACTCAGCCATAGTCGAAGAGAATAAACTGAACCGATCATGGAAAAGGAAGACCTGAAGTGTAGGTCACTGTTAATGCCGACATCATGCAGACACCACCTCGGTGCAAATGTTCTAAAAAAAGTATCTTCAATCTGAAGTTAAACCACCATCCAGCTTGATGATAGATGATGTAGATTCTTGGTATTTGAGTTTTCAACCACCGTGAGTGAAAAAGAGAGAGCGATGAAGCGCTCCCACCGTGGTCGCCAATGAACTATACTAGCTACAGATCTCAGTCAAGCAATGAGCTGAGTTGCTCACCAAGCTGAGAAGCTAAAGTAATAAACATTATGCATGATTTCTATTCTGAGAAGAAAGAAATAACCGGCCCTTCTCAACTCACAAATATAGTTGAGAAGACCGTTTTGATCTCATCCTTCTCTTCTCACTATCACAGTTGAGAAGACTGTTTGAACTCACCCTTCTCAACATAGTACATGTACTAACAATGTCTAACATTACTTGTGGAGTTGTTTTCATTATTTTAGGTTAATTTTAAAAAGGGTCAGAATTCCAAACCCATTGCTTGTGACACTTATTGACTTCAATTAGCATCAGAACTCGGCCTCTGGGTTGCACCCTCAGAAAGTGTGAAAGGAAAATATCTTGGAAGAAGTCATGGCCAAACCAAATTGTGTAGCCTTTCTACCAGAAGGAGCATCATCAAACAGACCTCCAGTACTACCCTTGGAAGAATCAAATGAAGTTGTTTTTGGAATCTCAAGAAATTTACATATGGGACATTGTTGAACATGGACTATGTGTTCTTACAATGACAAATCAAGCTGGTGCACCCACTCCAAAACCTAAAGCTTAGTGGACTACTGATGAAAAATACAAAGTTTTGTTGAATTCAAAGGCAGAGTATTATCTTACTTGTGCCTTAGGAAGAGCTGAATATGAAAATATAGTAGGGAAGGAAACAGCTAAAGAAATATGGGATACTATGAAAAGTTGCTCATGAAGGAACAGATCAAATCAAAGAAACAAAGAAGAGCATGCTCGTCCATGAATTTGAAATGTTCAAAATGAGTGAGGATGAAACTATTGATGAGATGTTCAGTAGATTCACCACAATCATTAATGGATTGAGCACTCTGGGAAATACCTATCCAAACTCTGAGAAGGTTAAAAAGTTATTGAACTGTCTACCAAAATCTTAGAGACCCAAGGTGACTGAAATAGAAGAAGCAAAAACATTGTTAACTCGACATTAATCATTTGCTGGGTTCACTAAAAATACATGAACAAGAGCTAATGGAGGAACTTCATCCAAAGAAAACAAGAAAATTGCTCTCAAAGCTTCTCATAAGGAAGATAATACATCTTTCCATAAGGGAAAAGCTTTGGCACTCCAAGCTTCTCAAGAATCAGATGATGAAGGACATTGTAGTTAAGAAGGGTCGGAAGGAGGAGAACTTTCTCTAATCTCAAGAAGAATCAACAGATGGTTAAACAACCAAAGAAGAGGAAAATATCAGTTTAGAGGGAGACATTTAAAGGAGAAGGAAGCAAGTCAAAATTAACTTGCTCTGAATGTAAGAACCCCGACCACATGAAACAAGATTGTCCTCTCCTCAACAAGAAAGGACCAAGAAAGTTCACATCAAAGAAGAAAGCCATGATGGAAACTTGGGATGACTCAGAAGAGTCGTCAAGTGAGTCTAGGGAAGAAGCAGCTAATCTATGTCTCATGGCAGGAATTGAGCAAGAAGAGGTATGTAACTCTGAACCTTTAAATGTGAAAGTTGTAATGAAATTCAGTCCTCATTTGATAGTCTATTATATGATTCAAACATTCTTTCTCAAAAATGAATATTGTTTAAAGATCAATTATGTATTTCAAAAAAGGAAAATGAGGAGCTGAAAGTTCAAAATGAGAGAATGGTCAAAATAATTCACACTTTACAATAATTTCATTTCAAACTTTCAGAACATTTCAAGCATCTCAACTTGAAAATGGATGAAAAAGCCAAGTTTTCCTAACTTAGAACTTGAAAAGGAAAACAAGATTTTAAGAGAAAAAGTTAGTGAACTAACAAATGAGCTAATGAGAAGGGTCAGATATATGAGAAGGGCACTTCTGTGAAAAACAGAAGGTCCAAAGTATTGAGAAGAGTCACATATATGAGAAGGGAACTTCAAGTGAGTTTAACTCCTCTTGAGAAGAGTCAGATATATGAAAAGGGTACTTCTGTGAAAAACAGAACGACCAAAGTCAAATACTCAGAATTGCAAACAAACTGGACACGTCATTTCAGGTTGTGGTAAAAAGCAGAAAAGTACCTCAAGAAAAGAAACTAACCCTCAAGGACCCACAAACCAATGGATGCCTAAATCTTTGTCTAACTCTGATACAGGCATTCCTCATAGTATCAAGAAGAAAGTTGTGGTTCCTAGATAGTGGATGCTCAAGGCACATGACAGAGGAGAAGGAGAAGGATAAGTTCCTCTCCATGGAGAGCTTTGAGGGAGGATCTGTCATGTTTAGTAATAAGGACTAAGGTGTTAAGGCAAAATCCCTAAACATGTTTTGATGAGAACAAACAGTTTTGATAAACTTCTTAAGCTTTTTTATTTATTTGTGATCTAATAAGTTCTCTTGAGTGATCTTATAGACAGGGATAAATTATCACATCTTAAGAAGAATAATTGAGCCTTAAAAGATACTGTCTAACCTCAATGAGGTGCTCAGAAGCTGATAAGAAAAGGGTTAAAACTATATGACCAAGCATGATTCAAAGCAATACAACGGGACAACATGACAACCAAGATATTCCTCAGAACAAAATGTACTTAAGTTGACAACTATTTAGAAGATACTTCAAAAGATGTTCTGATCGTATCTCAGAAGCCAAGTGAGACAATGCTTAGAAGCTTCTGAATAGACTTCAGAAGCGTGAAGGAAAAATGACAAGCTTCTCTCAACGGTCAAAAAGCTACATCAATATTAGTTCTATGCTAAGAGGAAAAGAGTCAAAGATCAGAAGCCATCGTTAGAAGCTCTCATGCATTGAGGAGCTCAGAAGCTCTCAACGGTCAACTACTTTAGAAGTGTACGGCTCCTGCAACATTGTACCCGTCTAGGCGCAAAAGCAACAAACAGTTATATTCTCTTTGCTCAAGGGGTCCAACGGATCTATTAAGACAAATGGTCTATAAATATAACATTGAGCCCTCAGAAATTCTTCAAGGGAGACTGCACGAAATTCGTCAAGACATCAGAAGCTTCTCAACAGCTTCTGAGTAAGTATACACTCTCTCCTAAACACACTCACTGCAAATCAACATATCCGGGACTTTATTTGAGTGTGTTCATAGCTTGTTTGAATAGTCAAATGTATTTTACTTATGCTATCTCTTTGTATCCCAGTTCAGAACCCAAACATATTTTTATATGTGTATGTACCTTCTAAGCAATAAACATAGGCTGCTATATTGTGAAGAAAAGGGCTGAGAAAGAGTTTCTTAGAGGTTTAAGTTGCTAGACTTGGAAAAAACTAGTGGGACAGTTGATAGAACTGTGTTAAGAAAACTATCAGGGATTAGCCATTGATTGGCTTGTGTACTATTTGCAAAATAATGAAAAAGCTCACTTGGTGTGAGGAGTGGACGTAGCCCTGGGTTTGGGGTGAACCACTATAAATCTCCGTGTCATCTTTACATGCTCTCTATATTGCTTTTTCACTAACTGATTTCTAAACGAAGCAAGTTAAGCAAATTCTTAAAGAACAAAATTATATCTTCTAAACAATACTTATTCAAGGTCATCTCTTCTTTAAATACCAAACTAGCTTCCAAAATAATTTGAGTCTAGAAAAGGATTTTAAAATGTGTCACAATTCAAACCATCCCCCCCCCCCCTTTCTTGTGACTTTTATTTGACTTCAATTGGCTTCAGAGCAAGGCCTCTGGTTGAACACACTCAAAAATTGTTAGGGAAAGATCTTGGAAGAAGTCATGGCCAGACCAAGTTCTCTTGCATTTCTACCAGAAGGAGCATCTTCAAATAGACCTCCAGGATTCAATGGAGAACATTACTACTACTGGAAGAATCAGATGAAGCTATACATGGGATCTCAAGATACAAACATATGTGATATCATTCAAAATGGTCACTATGTTCCTAAGGTCACATATGATGATGGAAGCGTTGATGACAAACCAAAGGAAACATGGACTGCAGAAGAAAAATTCCTAATCCTGCTGAACTCAAAGGCAAAGTATTATCTCACGTTGCTTTAAGAAGAAGTGAATTTGACAAATCAAGGAAGCCAAAACAGGAATTCCCGTCAAAGAGTTTTAAATGTTCACAGTGAGTTAGGATGAATAAATTGATGAAATGTCTGTAAGGTTTACCACAATGATGAATGGCTTAAGTTCTCTGGGAAAGAACTACACTAACCTAGAGAAGATCAGAAAATTACTAAACTGTCTGCCAAAGGCATGGAGACCCAAGGTGATAGCCATTGAAGAAGCCAAAACCCTATCAACTCTGAACATTGATGAATTACTTGGCTCACTGAAAGTGCATGAGCAAGTAATCAAAGAAGAACTTCACCCAAAGAAAAGGAAACCAATAGCTCTCAAAGCTTCTCAGAATATAGGAAGCTCATCTTCTAAGAAAGGGAAAGGAGTAGCTTTAAAATCCTCTCAAGAAACATATGAGGAAAATGATGAAGAAAATGAAGAAGATTCAGAAGGAGAAGAATGGTCATTAATCTCAAGAAGGGTAAACAAGTGTTTTGCAAACAGAAAGAAAGGAGAAGCATTTCCTCAATACAAAAGAGAAATGTCAAATAGTGATTCAAACAAACAGAATATCACTTGCTTTGAGTGCAGAAAAACTGGTCACATGAGACAAGAATGTCCTCTATTAAACAGGAAAGGATTTAGAAGGTCCTCAGAAAAGAAGAAAGCACTCATGGCAACTTGGGATGATTCAGAAGACTCCTCAGAAATTGAAGGACAAGCTGCAAATCTATGTCTCATGGCAGGATCAACTCAAGATAAGCTATCTGACTGTGAACTCTCTAGATGTGATACATGCAAAGAAATAGAATCATCTTTTGATAGCTTACTCTCTGATTCAAACATTTTATCACAAAAATGCATGATTTTCAAACAACAACTATCTGAATCAAAAAATGAAAATGAGGAGCTGAGAGCCCAAAATGAAAGAATGTCTAAAACCATTCACACTCTACAGCAATCTCACTTCAAACTTTCTGAGCAACACAAGCTTCTAAGTTTAAAATTAGTTGATGCAGCAAATGAATCTAAAGATCCAAATTTGGAAATAATTTGTGAAAATAAAGCTTTGAAAGAACAAGTTAATCATTTAACACATGAGTTGCTTATATGTGCACAAAATCTCAAGTCTGCTCAAGAATGCACAACTGCTTCTGAGAAGGCTAGGATTTATCATAGACTGGCTTTTGAACATCACAGAAAGCCAAAACCAAAGTGCTCATACTGTAAACAGCTTGGACATTACATTTCAAGTTGCTACAAAAAGCAAAAAGGCAGGTTTTGGAAATATACAAACCAACCAGGACCCAAAAAACAATGGCTACCTAAATCTTTGTTATCTTCAATTGCAGAAGTGCCTCTTAACGTCAAGGAAAAATTTGTGGTTCTTAGACAGTGGATGCTCAAGGCACATGACTGTGGAGAAAGATAGATTTCTCTCTATGAAGAGCTTTGATGGAGGCTTTGTCATGTTTGGTAATGATGACAAAGGCTGGACCAAAGGTATGGGTACAATAGGTAAAATAAATTCTGCTCAGATTCAAAATGTTCAATATGTTGAAGGCTTGAAACACAATCTTCTTAGTGTGAGTCAATTGTGTGATGCTGGAAATGAAGTATGTTTTAATTCTGATGCATGCAAAATAAATAGTTTAGGTTCTGGTAAAACATTTTTTGAGGGTCATAGAACAAGTAATCTTTATAGTGTGTGTCTTGATGATTTGCCTGATGAAACATGTCTCATTTCTAAAGAAGATGATAAATAGATATGGCATATAAGACTTGGTCATGTAAGCATGAGAACAATTTCAAAGTTGTCTAAGTTAAACCTTGTTAGAGGGCTTCCAAAGATAAAGTATGAGAAAGATAAGTCATGTGAAGCATGTATCCAAGAGAAAGATGTAAAATCATTTAAAACTCTAGACATGATATCTACTCATCGACCTCTGGAACATCTCCACATGGATTTATTTGGTCCAACTAAACATGCTAGCTTAGGAGGAAAAATATATGGCTTTGTTATTGTTGATGACTACTCAAGGTATACATGGGTGTTATTTTTGAAAAACAAAGATGATGCTTTCAATGAATTCAAAACCATTTTCAAAAAAGTTCAAAATGAAGTTGGCTGTAACATCATTGCAGTAAGAAGTGACCATGAAGGAGAGTTTGAAAACTCTTCCTTCAAGGAATTTTTTGATGAACATGGTGTGTCACATAATTTCTTCTGTCCAAGGACCCCACAACAAAATGGGGTTGTTGAAAGGAAAAATAGAACACTGCAAGTTACCTTTGCTCCCACACTTTTACTCTAGGTTTAGGTAGGAACTTAATGAGCTAAAACTGATCTGATGCTAAGTTAGTTGTTGGTAGACCTAGATTGTGCCAAGTTTCTATTAAAAACTTAGGGTAGCATATGAAACTAAGTTTGGGGGTGCATCAGTTATTTTAAGGCTGAACATGAAAATTTTAGGGTCGTCAGTGCAGAAGTGTTTGTTCAAGTTGTACAAAGTCAAATAAAAAGTTGTATTAAGCTGCAATAGCCTATATATATAAATCTAAAACGAAATCAAAAATATTCTGAAATAGGCATTGCAACAAAATAGTGTGTTAAAAGTAATGCTGCAGCAATAAATCTGAAGTCGTGTAAATAGAATTGCACTAGCCAATAATCTGAAATATTTAATCAAGGCCTTTGTTGTGCTTTGAAGCCCCCCTTTCTTATGTTGAAGTTGTTAATACACTCAAATTTCTACAAAATATACATTAACATATGTTTGTAATTTGACCAAATCTCCACTAAATAGTTCACATGCATGCAAAAGATGGGGTTTATGGGTTGTAACGGGGCCAAGGTAAATTCAAGCAGGGTAGGAAATAAGAAGGAAGGGATAATCAAAGGGTTAAAATAAGAAGCACATAGTAACCTTTGAAATCAAATATGGAGCTCCTATCTATTTTACACATTTTGTCCAAACTTCAAATTAATTTCACTTCCTTCTTCACTCATTTTTTATTGAGTCGGCTCTTTTTGATTTGCCTTTTCTCTTGAGTAGACTTTTTTTTTCTTTTTCTGTTGAGTAAACTCTTTCATTTTTTTATTTGCCTTTTCCTCCTTCTTGCTTTCGTTTTTTTTTTAAAAAAAATTATGTTCTAATTTCTAGTTTGAATTCCAATTTTATTTCAATTAATATTGTCCTATTATTTTTATCACATAATTAGGATTAGCTACCATTTGCATGTTTATAATCAATTAATTTATCAGCGACCGTACTGCAATTAATGCATGACCAAACTTTAATTTAGTCTTCCAATCATTCAACCATTTTGTTCTTTATGCTTTTCCTGAATTTAAATTCATGCATGACCAAACGAGGGCTAATTTAGGAAAAAGAATATTAATCGTGAATGACCAAACGGATTAATAGTTTTAGTAAAGAGATTGGTAATTAAATAAAATTGGGGAATTCAGATAGAATTAGACATAAGGGAATCAAAACTTGCAAGTGAAATCGTGACCCTAGGCCTCTCTCCATTGATTAAACTTTGCATTTTAATTCTTGCTATTTACTTATTTTTATTTAGTTTCTAGAACCTTCAAATTATTCGTTAGTCTAAACAATAAATATTCTTAACTAGTTTTGTACTTTTTAATTAATTCTCGTGGATACGATAATCTTTTATACTACTACTGCAAAAAAGTACACTTGCTCTAAGTGTGTTTTTAACGCAACACTACAGCATTAGGTGCTGCAGCATATGCCCAGCCGATCTACACCAGAATTTCAGTTGAATCCAGAAATAGAAAGACTATTCAGAAGGTTGCGAATGATAAACAATACTCCAAGACTTATTGAATTGGGTAGATTTGTTGTCATGGCTTCTCTACATGAATCCCAACTTGCATCTCCTCGTGGTTCACAACATGCTGATGGAACAATAATTTGAACTGAACTAGGTATCCCTTGTGAGCCACTACATCAGCAAGAAGTAATAAATCAAACAAGCATAGGCATGGCTAATGACAGGGACAGACCTATGAGGGATTTTGCTGTTTTTGACCCTCAAACTATGAAAACTAGCATTGTAAGGCTTGAACTTGCCACAAATCATTTTGAATTTAATAAGCCTATGATGTTTCAAACAGTTGGTCAATTTGGTCGAGGTCCCACTTAGGATCCCCACTTGCATTTAAAACAATTTTTGGAAGTTTGTAGCAATTTCATACTCCTTGGTGTTTCTGATCATGCTTTTAAACTCAAACTTTTCCCATATTCCTTGAAAGATAGAGCTAAGGTCTGGTTAAACTCTTTAGAGCCAAACTCAATCACTACCTGGAATGAAATGGCAGAAAAGTTCATGATTAAATATTTTCCACCTATCAAAAATGCCAGGATGAGAACTGGGATTACTTCTTTTAGACAAAATGAGTTTGACACACCAAGGAGTGCCATCACAATGGACTACCTGTGGTTGATCAAATGGAAACTTTTTACAATGGGTTGGAACCTCGGACTAGGCTTATGCTTGATGCATCATCTGGAGATGTTTTGTTAAATGGTTCTTATACTGATGCTTATAACCTCACTGAAACCATTGCTGCAAATAGCTACCAGTGGCCTACAACTAGGGTCAGTGCTCAGAAGAAAGTGGCTGGGATGCAAGAAGTGGGTGAAGTCACTGCTCTATCTGCTCAAGTTGCATCCCTTACCAATATGATCAAAAATTTAAGCACACTCAATGCTGCAGCACGAGTTGTTGCAGCAACAGAAGCCAAATCAGAAGCTAAAGCAGCAGCAATTGAGCAAGCCCCAGCAGGTTCTACTAGTTGTGTTTATTGTAGAGGTGGTCACTTATATGAAGAATGTCCAGCCAACCCTATCTCAGTCAACTATGTTGGATACAACAGAAACCATAACCCTTATTCAAATACCTACAATCCTGGGTGGAGGGACCATCCAAATTTCAAATGGAGTAACAATGCAGCACCTGCTGCAGCTCCAACAACACCACAAGGATTTCCTGCTCAACCCAAGGAAGCAGCACCAGCAGCTGGTAATTCCATGGAAGCCATGCTTAAAGCTTTCATGAATGAAACCAAAACTCAGTATCAAACTCAAGGTGCTGCTATCAAGAACTTGGAGAATCAAATTGGTCAAATAGCCACTGCTCTAACCCAAAGTCCTAGTGGATCATTACCTTCCACTACTGAAGCTTCATCTTCAAAAGGGAAAGAGACTTGCAAGGCTATATATCTGAGGAGTGGGAAGGATTTGGCAGGGCCATCACTTGATACGGGTGGGGGTACAAAAAGAACATAAAAAAATATGAAAAAAAGATTACAACAGATGCTGTCACAACTGATACTGCACCAGTACCATCACCTAAGCTTGATCAAGCTATGCCACCTCCACCCTTTCCTCAAAGGTTAAAGAAAGCTCAGCAAGACAAGCAATTTGGCAAATTTTTAGAGGTGCTAAAACAACTCTGCGTCAACGTCCCTTTGGTTGAAGCACTTCAACAAATGCCCAATTATGCTAAGTTTATGAAGGATGTGCTTACCAAAAGGAGAAGATTGGGGGAGTTTGAAACTGTAGCAATGATAGAAGAGTGTAGTATGATCATGCAGAACAAGCTTCCAAGAAAGTTAAAGGACCCTGGCGGCTTCACTATCCCGTGTTCCATTGGGGAATCCTATACTGGCACTTTATGTGATTTGGGTGCAAGCATCAATTTGATGCCCATATCTATATTTACATAGCTTGGTATTGGAGTTGCTAGACCCACCACTGTTGCCCTTCAGTTAGTCGATAGGTCCATTGCCTATGCTGAAGAGATAATAGAGGACGTGCTCATTAAAGTTGACTACAGATTTTGTTATTCTTGATTATGATGCAGATAAGGAGGTGCCTATAATTCTGGGAAGACCATTCTTAGCTACAGGGAAGACTCTTATTGATGTGCAGAAAGGAGAATTGAGCATGAGGGTCATTGACCAAGAGATCAAATTCAATGTGATGAATGCTCTCAACCCCATTGATCAAATTCAATGAGGGAAGACTCTTTTGGTGAGGTAGCATTTCCATGTCCTGTCATATCCCATAAATCACGCCATCTGTCCCACCAATCAACCCCATCCACACACGTCATCCAAGCCTCAACGGCTATGTCATTTATTACATCAACCTCCCAAAACTGTCATCTTCAACCATATATCATCATCCCTCTCGCATTCACTCTACACATTACCAAACCCTGAACCCGCACACATTCCCCAACCCGCGAATCTCACCACTGTAATGCATTCATCTTAATCCTTTCGCTCTTTCTCAAGTTCATCTCATCTTCGTTGTTAACCGCAATGGGTTGTACTAAGCAAAGTGCAATGAAATCATCTGAAAGAGGAAATCGACCATGGATCGAAGTGAAGCGCCGTTCATCAAAAATGGTTGAGGATGGTGCTGAAGACGAGTCTAAGTTTCAAAGAATGAATTTCTGGGCTGAAAGAGGTTTCAACATGCAAAATGCACCTGTTGCGTTTACTACTACAGTGAAATCATTAGCAATTTGTTCAGCATCGTTCATCATTCTGCACAGCTGTGGTAAGAGAGTTCTATGAAGGGATTGTGCCTGCAAAGGAGGGTAAGATTTTGTCATATTCGGTGGTTAGGGGTGTTCCAGTGAAGTTTGATTCACGTACCATTAATGAATGCTACGCTCTGGAATACAATGGTCTCGCATTCGCTAAGAGAGTGAGCAATTTTGGGAAAAAGGAAATGGAGGCTGCAAAAGATGCTATCTCTGTGAAAGGCACGGTTTGGGAGAAGGGTACCAACAATGAGTTCAAAATTAATAGGGGAGCATTGAATCGTGGCGCAATGGTCTGGTTCAATTTCGTGAAGCACTCAATACTTCTAACTTCCCACACCACGAATGTAGAGAAAAAGAGAATGTTGTTGCTGGATGCCATCCTTGGAGGAAATGATGTTGATGTAGGAAGGCTAATTTAGAGAGAGATCCTCTTGGGTCAAACAAAGAAGGCTGGTTACTTTTTCTTCCCTTGTCTAATCACCGAGCTCTGTGCCAGTGCAGGGGTGGAGATTGTTAAGGGAGAGCATAAAGGATTCCCTGTGGCTGCATTCCCTACTGTGCTGAAAGTGAAGCAGCAAGTTGCTGCAGCATCTTGAACTGATCCTGTGTTGCAGCAATTCATGCTGCAGCAACGAGCTGTTTGGGAATTTCAAAGAAGCCACTACGAATGGAAGAAGAAAATGTTTGCTGAGAACTTCAAAGGAAAAATCAGGAGAGCCTCCAGTGTTTCCTGAATGGGTCTTGGAGGAGGAATTTGTGAATGAAGATCTGCCTGAAGATGAGCCTGACATGGAGCCTTTGGTAGAGGAAGAAATGGAGATAGCTGTTGAGAAGAAGAAACCCAGAGATGTTGCAAAGAAGTCAAAGAGTAAAGTTGTGGAAGAAGAAGACACATTGGTGACAGAGGACGAAGGAGCACTAAGTGAGGCTGAGAAAGAGGAAACCAAAGAAATAATGGTTGAATTGAATAAGCAGAATGAATAAGAGGATGAGGATACATCAGAAGAAAGTGAAAAAGACAGCCAAGATTTGGATGACCACACTGATCTAGAAATGGAGCCCAACCCTAACAACCAATCAGCCACCACCATTTCAGACACCATAGCCACCACTCAACCACACCCAGAATCTAGCCCTATATCCTTCCTACCAACACTTCACCTACCACAAACGCACCTACACCACCTCCATCACATCCTACCCAATCCACTCACATACCACCAGCCAATACACCACCACAAACACCACCCCAGGCAAATGATAAGCCAGAAAACCAGCCTCAACCAGAGATTGAACCCACCCAGGAGCCACTTTATCAAGAACCTAAGAAATTACCATGTGGAGGAGGAACTAGAGACGAAATGGTAGGTAATTGAGGAGGAGGAACCGAAGATGAACTTGTTGGTAATTGAAGAATCAAAACAGGAGTGGAAGATTCATTTATGACTGCACGGATGGCCACCTGTCATGACAGACAAAGGGTAAGAAAGACGAAGCGCAGAACAAAAAAGAAGGAATACAAGGGGGAGATCATACCTTCGGCCTCTTGGATGGACTAGAGGTTTCTTCCGTTGATACTGCAGTGTCCTTGACCGTTGGCAATAAGGGGGTTTCAACTGGAGCCTTTTTGGGTGGCCTACGGAAGATGATGGGACCTTCTTCGTCCTCGTTGTCGGCACGATTATCCGAAAATTCTGCAACTATAACAAGAGTAAGACGAGGAAGAAGACATGCATTAAAATAAAGAGCAAACGTGCTGAAAAGAAACTTACCATTGCCACGATGAGACCGAGTGGGTGGCCGCCGAGCAAGAACAGCGGATCCAGGTGTCTTCTTGGTTGTAGGGGGAGTCATACTAGTACTGGCCAATGCTGCGGAAGGTGCTGGAGCTGTGTGGGGATGACCGAGGTACTGGGCCAGATATTCGCCGAGCGCCCAAGGGAAAACCTCGTAGTGCGCCCACACACTTTCAGTGACTTTGTAGTAATTGTTGGTCACAATCTTACACACGTTACCATCGATCAAACCTTCACGACGACGGGGACAACTCATAGCTTTGTAAGGCAAAGGCACATGCTGCATGAGCCCGAATTGCCTACAAACAAAATTGAGATAGTAAAATTCCGCTACGACGTTGCTGTAGCGGGAGGGACCATGGTAACCAACAAGCACATCTCGGGCCACTAAGGCAGAACGCCAATGATCACGAGCAGCATTGCGATCAACGAGAGTGAGTTTGGACTGAGGTTTCTGGGGAGCAAAAATCCAAGAGGGAGCAAACTTCTTTTCCAGGATGGGACACCATAACATATCGGCCGAGTCTATGTGCAGGAGTTCCTCCATGAACTTGGCTGGGGATAGTAAATGGCAAGGCATGAGTGAAAGTTGAAGACCTAACATTCGTCCGGTTGGAGATTTGGGAATGGTAAGCCCCAAAGACAGGATACGGGGAAAATAGAGGGTAGCCCACAACTGAGAAAACCACATCAGGCCTTGAATCTTGGTCACGAAACCATATTCCCTGATCTGATCAAGGGTGACTTGAATACCTCTATAGAGCCCACCGAGGAAGTAAGGAGCCCACGCATTGACAGTGTCGCTGATCATCAGAGCAACAAAGGGTTGGAGTTCTTGGACAATCCCTGCGGAAGCAGTGCCATAGAAAAACTTGTAGAAGAAGTACATGAGGAAAGCAATACGTTCTGTCTCACTGATATCCGCCTCGGTTTTTGAGTTCTTGACAAGAAACTTGGAATAATGGTTGTAGCTAACCTTCTTGGGCAACCGGGCAGGGTAAACAGTGGCGCCAAAAGAAGGCAAACCTATAATGGCTGTCGCGTCAAGAACCGTGGGGGTCATCATGCCCCATGGAAAGATGAAGGCGTTAAAATCAAAAGACCAGAAGCCCAAAAGGGGTAACAGAACATCAAAATTATGAGGGATGGCAAGGGTAGACAGAGCAATCAGGTCACACAAACCCCAAGCTCTCCATGTATCTTTCTTGGCCGAATGGATCCTGACGAACTAGGCTCGATAGTCATCAATGGGTTTAGCCCAACCTCTGGTTTCTGACACTTTGGCATCAACGGTGAACCAGTATTGGGTGATTGGAAGACCTGGCTGTGCCGAAGCTTTGAAAATCTGTTGAAAGGCGGCAAAGCCTTCACGAACCTCAGAGGTAGTGGGTTGCACTATGACACCACCAGGAACTGCAACGAGAAGATCATCTTCAGTAATGCAGAGAGGACGCACCCGACGGGCGCCACCATATTTGTAGTCTCGGTTCTGCGAATCTGAAGACATAATTGTGGAAAGACGGTTACGATCAAGGGAAACGAGTTTTGTTCGCGGGAAGAAGATGATAAGACTTTGAGAAATTTGGAATACAAGCAACCGTGCATAGCAATTATGAAACCTAGTAATAGCTATTAGGAGTTGGTTTGCGGAGCATTGGGAACCGTTTTAGCCGCCTTATCAGTTTTCGAAATGCCAAGTGTCACATAATGGAAGGAAGCAACTGCAACCATGGCATCAGGTCACATCAGGGTTTTTGTACCATCAGTCAGTCCTCGCGGCCATACGATAGCACAAAAAGGGGGGCAATTGTTAACACCCAAAAATAAATCAAATTGTAGGCTGAGGGCTGTGAGAGAGAATTAAAAGAAGACTAGGGCGTCGAGGCAAGTCACTTGACAAAACTCGGAAGGTATTTGCCGAAGGGACAATCTGAAAGGAGGGGCTCGATGCAAAAGGATAATATAAACGCCCCGAAGTGGGATTGAGCCCGAGGGATATCAGAAGAAGCCGGGGCAGAGCAATTTTCAGCCTATAGAGTGTTACGGCCACAATGGCTCGGTTGCCTAGGTATAATGGCTGCAGGCCAAGGACGAGGATCAGCCGAGGCACTATATGGCCGAGGTAAGGATGAATTGCTTCCGAGGAAAGGAGAAGCACGTGGACAGAATGTGGGAGCAGTTAGAGGTTAAGCGAAGAAGAGAAGCCTTGAGGAGTGGAGCAAAGCGGTTTTGCCACCCCACTAATCGTGCTAGTGGGATCGTGAGTAATGGCTCCGATTTCTTAGGGCTAGGAGCGAGATTATGCGTTGATCTACAATTGATCCAACGGTAGGCAAGTGTTGGCTCGCGTAGTGGCCGACGAGGGCCTATGTGATGTGTGTGTGTGTGTGTGTGTATATATATATATATATATATATATATATATATATATATATATATATATATATATATATATAGAGAGAGAGAGAGAGAGAGAGAGAGAGAGAGAAGAGTAAATTGTACAGAACACACAATCAATCAATACAAAACTTTTTTTCTCTCTCGCAATTTATCTTTATCGCATTTTTACTTTACTTTACTTTTATGCATTAGCCAGTAGATAATCCAATCCTCGCGTCCCCTCTACCCAACCTATCACTCTTTGGAGGAGTTAAGAAACCCACAGTTGAGGAGCAGAGTTCCCTCCTCAACGCAATTGCTTGAAGAAAAGAGGAATCAAAGACTGTCCAAACCCTGGCCGAAACCACAGCTAGGACCTAAGAGTTTGACGACAACAACAGTCAATCTTTTTTACCTTAAGGGTGAAACTCTCAACCCAGTCCGTCAATAACTGAAGAGCCCAACCCTCCTCTCCAACAAGCTCTGAGCTCGGATAGGCATAGTCCGAGCCCTCCCATTTAAAATGCTCCTCAGACCAAGACAGGCGAAACAAAGGCTTCATAACTTTCCCCTTCTCATCCAACTGGGCGACCTCCTTCTTTGCAGCATCATCCACCGGCCTCACGTAGAAGTACTTATATTTAAAGTCCTTGACGGAGTCGGTCACGGGGACGAAGAAACTTTGTTTCCTGTTGCAGCGCATGCCGACATGGCCCTGCCTCTCCTTACCGGACCCGATCTCGGACTGGCGAAAAACATCAAACAAGGTAAAGAAGACTTTGTAGTGGCAGGCTCGATTCAAAGCCCCCATCACTATTTCAAAAGTTTTTATGAAACCCAAGCGTTGGGGGTAAGCTGTGACGGCGCCACCTTCAAGTATCTCAAGATCCTTTTCTGGAAGGCAGAGAAAGGGATTCGCATCATCATCATCATCTTCTCAAATAGAGTCGAGTAAACAAAGAACCTCAAACCAGAAACTCTGGTACACACGACGTCGATCTCGGCGACGGGTTCCAACCTCCAATTTTGCCCCTCACTGCCAACGTACTTCTCGAACTTCTTGAAGTCCTTCAAATCAGAACGGCCGACTTGGTATATTGTCCCTCTACTACAGACATCTTTGGAAACCCATCTGTAAGGGTCCTCGGCCTCGGCCCCGTCCTCCTCCATCTCTCGCGCTTCAGGCTCGGGTTGAGCCACGTGTTCGGCCCTGGGGGGGAAACTCCTCGGCTGAAGGGGTCAAGGAAGAGCCGCTAGCCTCGGCCATATCCTGTAACCTCACCGAGGTCGACATCTGATCCTCATCCGGGATCGGATTACCCTTGGCATATTTCTTTAGAAGCGGTTTCCTGGGGGCAACCACACCCGGCCTCTCACTATCTCTTGTCTTCGCCTGCTTGCCTGCGGGGGAGGAAGCCGAAGTCAAAAACACACAACAAGAGCAAGCTCGAACCCCAAACGGATCCGGGCCAAACTGACCATCTTCCTCCCCAAGGTAAGGTGGGGGGGGGACCGGGTACGACGACCCGTTCGTTCAAACAAAAATAGTAAAGAGGCGGAGTCAACTCCAATGGCCAGGACTGGGCCAAGCAGCCCAATCCGCACAAGCCCGCAATTCAGTATTGGATTCGGCCCAATACCAGGAATAAGAGCCGGAGCCGACTCCAATGACCAGGATTGGCGCTGGGATGATCCAACGGCTCAGGCTCAGTCTAGGCAAGGGGAGACCCCCCTTCAGCGTCTATAAATACAGCATCGACCTCTGAAATCAGGTACGCTTCGCTCATTTGTACCTCTCACTTACTTCTGATTGCTGACTTTGGCATCGGAGTGTCTGCAGGTACCAACCCCGCCGAGTCTAAACTCGGGAGGAGACGACTCCAAGAATATACATCCGACTTTGACATGGGAAGGGAAAACTTCAAGACTAGATCTACCAACTGCTCATCCCGGACTCTGATCCTTAAGCAAGGTACTGAATACCAAAATTACTAGACCTCAGATTGGTTATGCAGTCAACAAAGGTTGTCAATTCATGACTCAACCTATTAACTCTCATTGGGTGGTAGTGAAACGAATATTGAGATATTTTAGCGGCACACTGGATCTTAGCATTGCTCTGCACCCTGCTTCCAGTTACATTCCAGTTAGTCTTCAAGCTTATCGTGATGCAGATTAGGCCTCGGGTGTTGATGATAGGAGGTCCACCTTAGGTGCATGCCTATATTTTGGTCCAAACCTTTTCTCTTGGTGGTCCAAAAAGTATACCTTGTTACACCGTAGCCTAGCCGTTGTTGCATCAGAAGTTTCGTGGGTTCAATCTCTGCTTCAGGAACTGCAGGTTCCCCTATCCACTACAGTCATCTATTGTGACAATCAAAGCATAGTGTATTTAAGTCACAATCCAATACTCTATTCTCGTACTAAGCAAATGAAATTGGATATTTTTTCTGTTCCTAAAAAGGTGCTGAGCAAATCTCTTATAGTCACTCATGTTCCTGGAGAAGCCCAAATTGCTGATATCCTCCCTCACAAAGCCTTTGGCCAAAACACCATTTTGCAACTTCAGAGACAAACTCACTATGACAACCCTTTCTTAACACTCGGTCTGAGTTTGAGGGGGAGTATTACAGATATAGCGCAGCTGTTTTAATTAGTCATGTACAATATTTCCAGCTCAACGGTTTGTTACTGCTGAGTCAGCTGTTAGTTAGTCAACTACTATTCTGTTAGCTTTGTTGTAATAATTTCAGTGTTTAGAACACTTGTATAAATACTGAGCTCTCATAATTGAGACTCATCAAATGGAAAGATTGGTTACAATTATGTTTTAGTTTCTCTAAATTCTACAGGGCCAAGAGCTTTTAAGGCACCCAAAGAGAAAACCACTTTTTCTCATTTAAAGACACCGACCGGGGCCATAATATGGGGTATTCATCTCAGTAGTAACCGGTCTATGGATCACTTGAAGACAATCTTTAATGTGGCTAGGGTAAGCAGAGGAGTATAAGTCAAAGTAGAAATTTTTCGACCAAAAAAAAAAGTCAAAGTAGAAATTTCATATACATTTCATAATGTCATCCTGACTTTACAGCAAGTTTCATGATAAATCCTGAATCTTATGCAGTTTGTTTCCGGCTCTCCTTTGAATAGTAAAGGCATTAAATAATTAAGGTTTTGAATCAATTAACGGGCCTCCTTTGAGAGCATGGAAGAGTTCATAAGAGAGAAGCCCCTGGAACCCAAACCTCCCTGGCTCTTTGGGGGAAAAAATTAAATCCTTGCTTTTCTAGTGTATTCCCCTTTTGTTACCACTTGAGCTCCACCAAAATTTCACAATTACAGAAGTCATGGAAGCACAAAAGGATTTAGGGACGTTTGCAATGGGTATGATGTAGCTAGGAATAGCCTAAACACATCGTTTACAAGCACTTCCTTACCTTAAGAATGGCAATCATGTCATCATAGCCAATAAATCCAAGAACAATAAGAACAATGAATAAGTACTACTACAACATCATAATAATCCAGAAGGAAAAATCCGCATAGACCACGTTGCAAAAATACCACAACGAGGACTTTATTAATCAAACCTAAACAGTTGATGCTATCACAACAAAATGTATTAAATTAAATTAAATCTCAGAATGAAATTCCAAGTCCAACCACATTTAAGCAGGGCTACAGCTCACTCTACTCATCCATCCTAATGGTAAAATCACAAGTTTTTAAAAGCTGAGTCATGAGTTCCCTTTTGTGGAGTGAGTCTAGCTAGAAGTGCCTTATTGTGGCAATGCTCAGCATCCACAAAGTAGAAGTGCCCATTAGCCTTAAATGTCACAAATGGCCTATTGGTTTCTGGTGAACGAATATCCGCAAACTTAATAGTCTTTGGGATATGAGTTGCCAACCATGACAGCATCTCCACCTCAAAGCTGTCCGAACCGGGCACCCATCGGAGTTTGTGAATGTACGGACTAACGAACCAGTGAAGGATAGCAGTTGTAGATGCACTAAAGAATATCACTGACGATGCTACTGCACCCTTTAGGATAACATTCATATCAGGGGACGTCATGAAGGTTATGACTGGACCCAGAGACACTGAGAGGCAGCAAGTCGATAAAGACAGAAGTTTTACTTTTTTTATGGTACTTGAGATCGGACCATGATAGACAACTCCGGTCTCCTTGTCTCCTTCCCCAGATTGCACTCCACCAGCAGCAGCAGGTCCAATGCTAATCTTGTCTTCTTCCTCTGTTGGTGTGCCTTGAGATGATGCCCATCTTATTTGGGCAAAAGCAAGTTGGGAAGAAGTTTTGCGTGTCAAATTGGCATTGTTCGGCGTTTTGAATGTGGGATTAGCACTAAATGGCCGTCCAGATGTTGAGGACCTCAAACAATGATACACTGAACCATAGAAACATATGCGCATCAATCAATAAATAAATATATCAATAGTTATACTGTATACTGAACCACAGAAACATATGTGCATTAGTTATATTGTATACTGATAGGAAAGACTGTTGCCATTCTAACCAGCCTGCATGCATTTCAGAAACTGATACGAAGGAACCCAAATAAAAGGAAAAGATTACCCAAAGACATTACCCTCTCTAGTCTCTGCCCAAACCTCTAAGGGTCCTACCTACCCAACAATAATCAACATCCTGCCTATCCCACTAACTACCGTAATCTATTGGGCTTAGGCCCAAACCCGGTATCCTAACAGAAACAACATCCCAAAAAAACCTCTATTAGCATTCATAATGGGAGCAAACTTGATAGATTTGATTGACTCAGTTTCAAAAAATCCATTGGTTCATGTTTTACTAAGCCACAAATTCAAGCCAGCTTGATCTTTTTATCACATTCTTATTCTGAATAAAATTGATCAATCAATTCCGAATGGGGATGCTACGGTCATATAACATCTACTAACCTACTAAGTAAAGTAGTAAAGAGCAAAGAGCAAAGAGCAAAGAGCAAAGAGCAAAGGGAAGTAAGCACACACAGAGAATTGATAGAAGATGATAATTAGTAGTAATCTGAACTGAAAATGTAAAAATTGAGAGCTGGTCTCCATAAATCCACATATGAAATGGTGATAGATTGATAGCATTATTATTACAAGCATGAACTGCACAAACTAAATCATCTTTCTGATCGTCCTTTAGATTTTAATTCTGATTAGGGTCGTCTAGGTAAACTAACTGTTTGTCTTCTTAATTTTAATATTGATTAAATTCCTAAATTTCAGCACAAAAATAGTGGCAGAGAGCACTCACAATTTATCTTCCCTTCAAACTTAGTGTTGTTAAGAGGTGATTTGGGTGGGGGGGAATCGGGAGAAGAATGTAAAGTTGAAAACTTTTTGTGTAAAGAAAATGAGGGTTAGTTAAAGGAATAATAATGAAAGATATGCTAGAGAGAGAGAGAGAGAGAGAGAGAGAGAAGGAAGGAACCTGAAGAAGACGGAGTGTTGGTGAAGAAGCGATGGCGGCACTGCGATCGCGATCGCAGAAAGTGAAGGACAGCCGTTCTTGACATAGCTAGCTTAATCTGACAGACCAGACGAGTCGACGATGTACTGTATAGGTTTTGTGAAGGTAACAAGGGTTTTTTTTTGTTTTACACTAACTAACATTATTCAATTAATATTTTCAATTCGGTTTCCAATCAAACACCGTGGGGGCATTTGGTCTAGCCGCATGATTCTCGCTTAGGGTGCGAGAGGTCTCGAGTTCAATTCTTTGAATGCTTCATCAAATTTATTTTTATTTCAACATCTTTAATATAGAAAACATCAAGGGTTAAATATGTTTTTTATCCCTATAAATAAAGCGAATTTTGTTTTTAGTCTCTTGTTTTCTAGTATTTTTTGTTAAAGGTCTCTGTCAAACAAACAAATTCGAGATGTGTGAGAAAAAATGACTCGAATTAGATACTGGGTGCATTAGTTGACAGGTTTACACTGCAAGCCCCAATGTGTGTGCTTTTCGAGATGGATAATGGCGAAAGGGGTGAATCAAACCACACCACCAAACAAATCCCAGATTCTAGGTGATTGTTCGATCAAATTCAAGGCACCAGGTAGTTAAACAAAACACGAAAATCACGCCCAAAAAGGGAGAGAACATCGTGAAACCTCCAACCACTTTGCACCGAGGATTTTCACCAAAATGGTTATTGAAGACTGAACTACCCATATTTGAACGGTTAATTTTTTTTTTCTGAATCTCAAATATAAAAAACACAAATTGTCAAAAAAAAATGCACTATAAAGATAAAAGCAATTGGGCTGCACTCTTTTGCTTTCTTAAAACCAATGGACCAATTGACAAAAAAAAAAAAAACCAATGGACCAAGCCCACCTTTCACGCTGGCACTTCCAAGTGATCCAACCCACTCCCTTTTTCCTAATTAGCTACCCCATCCCTTTCCCAGCATTCACGCCTCATCCTACTTTTGAGGTTGTGATGTTAGTTTTTTTGGTAAACCAAGAAATCCCTTGTGCGCACAATTGTAAAGACTAATCATCTGATGTACTGAGATCTATTTAAGGGGTTGACATCTCCCACCAGGTATTTTTTTATACGCACCGGCCCGGGATTGAACCATTGACCAAATGGTTAAGGAGCTTAAGTATCTACCACTTGTGCTATACCATGTTGGTTTGTGACGTTAGTTATATATATATATATATATATATATATATATATATATATATATATATATTTGAACTTTATAACAATAATAATATTAGACGAATGAAACCCTAACGCCGCCGCGGCTTGCAAAGGCTAACGTCGCCACCGCTTGCAAAGGCTAATCACCGCTGCACCGTGCTCCTAATCTTGCCGACTCTGCTGATCTCCCATGTTCTCGTGATGCCATAGCCCTGTTTCCTTTGTGTCTGCTCGAGATGCTACTGGTTTCGCTCACTTCTGTTTGGCTTCTCCCCTGATCGCGATTTCATCCCTGTGTCTGGCTTGTTTGCTCTGGTGCTTTCTCTCATGTAAAATGTCTCTCCCTGCTATGGATCCTCTTCCTCCTCTGTGTGAGTTTTGTTTCCTCCGATGTGAGAGCTTGACTTTCCTCCGTTTGTGAATGTTTTGAAGCTTCGTTTTCTCTCCGTTGTGAGAGTTTGGTTTTTCCCTCCCTTGTGAGAGTTTGGTCTTGCGCCGTTGTGAGAGCTTGGTTTTTTCTTCATTGTCAGAATCTCGTTGATCGGTGGTGGGTTTGAGAATCTGTGAAATCATGTGCTGTGAAATGGTGTTGGACGGTAGTGGGTACTGATGCTTTTGCTGTCGAGTGGGTTATTTTAGAAACAATTATTCTGACTAGTTCATTTGCAGGGCGGATCGTTTCTCTTCAGGAAATTGGATGACCCATTCTTACAAACATTGGATTTATAGAAGAAATCACAGTGTCTGGTTCACAACACCTGTTTTTTTTTTAAATAAACTTTTAGCCGGGAGAAATAAGTTTCATAAGTTGGAACTGCCAAGGCCTGGGCAATACAAGAGCAGTTCCTTCCATTCGTGACCTCGTTCGGGCATATCACTCGGATGTAATTTTTCTTTCTGAAACCTTAGTTCATGCAAATAAAATTGAGGAGCTTTGTATTCGCATTGGTTATGATTTTGCTTTCGCAGTAGACAGAACGGGTCGTAGTGGGGGTCTGGCTCTTCTTTGGAAGCAACCCTTTGATTGTACTATTTTAAATTATTCACCAAATTTTATTAATGTTGAAGTCTCTTGTGTTGGTTATCGAGATTGGTGTTTTACTGGTTTTTATGGTTTTCCGGATAGTGGGCGTAGGAGGGAGTCTTGGGAGTTGTTGAGAACTTTGTCACGTGATAATGACCTCCCGTGGTGTATAATGTGTGACTTTAATGATATTCTTTCTAATGATGATAAAAGAGGTCGAAATGAACGTCCACCATGGCTAATTCGTGGTTTTCAGGAAGCTGTACGAGATAGTCAGCTTCATGACATTCCAATGGAGGGCTACCAATTTACTTGGACAAAAATCTCGGGCCGCCGGATAGTAAAGAAGAGAGGCTGGATAGGGCTTTAGCTATGCAAAGATGGATTGATATGTTCCCTATGCACAGGTTAATTAATGGTGTTTCAGACAAGTCAGATCATTCGCCTATATGGCTCAAATTATTTGAAGAACATAGGCACTACTTAAGAAGGAAATTTCGGTTTGAGAATGCGTGGTTGGATGAACCGGACCTTACATACGTAGTCAGTGGTAATTGGAATGCCAATGATGGATTGGGTTTTATGAACAAAATCAAGCATTGTACGGAGGCGGTAGATGTTTGGGGTCGCAAGTTAAGGGCGAGATATAGAGATGATATCAAGCGGTGTAGAAACGAGATTGAGGTGTTGCAAGGCGCGGGGGCTGAGCTCCATGCACAGACGCTAAAGGAGAAGAAGGAGCGCCTATCATTGTTATTAGCTCAAGAGGAAATTTTTTGGAAGCAACGGGATAAGGTTTATTGGTTAAGGGATGGTGACAAAAATACTAAATTTTTTCATGCTATGGAGAGTGCGAGGAAGCGGCGAAATAATATTCAAAAATTAGTCCGGGATGATGGGGTGGAGTTGACAGAATCGTTGGAAATGAGGGAGGAGGCTAGACGGTATTTTATTGACCCATTTCAAAGGAGGCAAGGAGATTATGAAGGGGTTTTGAGGCATGTTGTTGTGGATTTTATAGATGTGCAAATATACACAGTCACACAAGTAATATAGTAGAAAGAAAGGTCGAACCCACAGAGATTGTTCTTAATTTATAGTTGTTATAGCTCAGAAAATCAGTGTGTAAAAGTAAAACACAGTAGTGAGAAAAGTGAAATAAGGAGATAAATTGCTAAGAAAATAAGAAGGAAACTATTTGGTAAAGGATTAGTTGGACTGCTTTTACTAAGTAATTTCTCTTCTATGTTAGTGCTATAGCATTGGATTCTATAGCATTGAGTGCTCTAGCATATGCAACGTGCCTTTCGGTCACTTTCACCAAGATTTCGTGACAAGATCATATGTCTAGGCTTCAAGTAAGTTCACCTTTGTATATTAAAGACCCCACAGTATTCACTCTATGAACTAAGCCCTCCTATGTCTAGGTTTGGGCAAGGATTGTTCTAAATGTCTTTAAAACAACCACTCATTCACATTAATCTTTGAGATCTATTCATGAACCATTTTTGAACCCATGAATCTACCTACTTTAGTTGGCCAGTACCAAAACAGGTTTGAAAGAATTAAGATACAAAGATTAAAATGCATTCATCACAATACCATATTACTAACACATTAGAATATCATTACATAGCTTAAGCAATCCAACCAAAAGGTGTTTAGCTCATGATAAACAATGTCAACAACTTACAAACAGAGGTGTTCATATCACCAAGACAAGAAATAGAAGAAGAATGTTCATATCACCAACTAAAGGTATGTTGTCTCTCCATGGTAGACAAGTGGCGAAGTGCATGTGGTAGGAGGGTGGCTGCATCAGCATGGATTGTGGCAAATAGGGAGGCACTATCTGGGCAGACTAGGATTCACTACAGATCTGTTTCCTGTTGTTGTCTTCAAGTGGACCCCAGCTCTGCTACTCACAGTGATGCTATAGCACCTGATGTTATAGCACCTGATGCTATAGCACTTAGACAGAAACATCAGAATTTTCACAAGGGCACCATTTGTGCCAAATAATTTCATTTTAGACCTTGACTCCTTTTTCCCTGATTTAATACAATTATTCACAAAATTCCTAGTTTAAGCATGCGAACCTACAATGATTTAAGGATAGAAATGCGTAGATAACTCTTCTAAGGGAGAGTTATCACATGTCCGGGTTCAGATTTCACAAGGGGATAATGACAAGTTGATGACGCCGTTGGGGATTGAAGAATTTAAACAAGCCCTTTTTAACATGCATTCTGATATGGCGCCGGGACCGGATGGGTTGAATCCAACTTTCTTTAAGAGGTTTTGGTACTTATGTGGGGTGGAGTTGTTCAACACGGGGAAGACTTGGCTTGAATCTGGTGAGTTTCCTCAGGGCCTAAATGATACTAATATTGTCTTAATTCCAAAGATTGACAATCCTACTTGCATGAAGGACTTAAGGCCGATATCATTGTGTAATGTCATCTATAAGATCATTTCTAAGGTGCTTGCAAATCGTATGAAACCGTTGCTAGAGAAATGTAATTCTTTAGAGCAAACGGATTTTGTAGCAAATCGCTCCATCCTTGATAATGTGTTGGTTGCCATTGAAACTCTTCACCATATGAAATGTAAAACTAGTGGCAAGGTGGGGGAGGTGGCACTGAAAATTGATATTAGTAAGGCCTATGACAGGGTGGATTGGGGTTTTAATTACGAAATGATGAGGCGTATGGGTTTTGATGAGAGATGGGTGAAGTGGATATCTATATGTCTTGAGACAGTTAATTACTCAGTATTGCTTAATGGGGAAACAACAGAAACTATCACACCTGGGAGAGGTCTTAGACAAGGGGACCCATTGTCCCCTTATTTGTTTATTCTATGTGCGGAAGGTCTTACCACTCTTATTAAAAAAGCAGAGGCCAGAGGAGACATTCATGGAATTAGTGTGTGTCGTGGGGCCCCATCCACCACACACCTCCTTTTTGCTGACGATTGTTTTTTATTTTTCAGGGCCACTGGATCTGAAAGCAGACAATTACAGAAGATTCTTAATACTTATGAGAGATCATCAGGCAAGGCTATTAATATGCAGAAGTTAGAGATATTTTTTAGCAGAAATACAAGTCAAGAGACCCGGGGACAAATAATTGATATGTTGGGTGTCTCGGAGAGTATTGGCATAGGCAAGTATTTAGGGCTTCCATCAATGATTGGCAGAAATAAGAAGCAGATTTTTGCTTTTCTTCGGGACAGGACTTGGAGGTTCTAATAAAATCTGTGGCTCAAGCAATTCCTACTTAATGTATGAGTACCTTTATGCTTCCCTCTACTTTAGGTGAGGAGTTGGAAAGGATGCTGAATTCTTTTTGGTGGGGTACGAATCGAACCAATTCCAAAGGCATCAAGTGGCTAAGTTGGGAAAAGCTCTCTATGAGGAAGGAGTATGGAGGTTTGGGTTTTCATCATTTCTATTGTTTCAATTTAGCAATGCTAGGGAAGCAGGCTTGGAATATTTTTACCAAGAGAGATAATATAATGCATCGTGTCTTCAAAGCTAAATATTTTCCGAATGGAGATTTTACGGAGGCTCGCTTGGGCCATAATCCCAGTTATGTTTGGCGTAGTATCTACACTTCTCGAGTGGTGTTAAATTTGGGTTATAGATGGCGAGTTGGGAATGGTAGGAGCATCAATGTCTGGAAGGACCCATGGCTACAAAGTCGAAGTGATTCTAGAGTGATATCCCTGTTGATACAAGGTTTGGAAGACCTGACCTCTATGATGTAGCGTCTAGTGATTGAAATAATGCTCTCATTGATTCAATTTTTTCGGAAGCCGATGCAAGCTTAATTAAATCCATGCCTATGCTTATTCGCGAAAGTGACGACAATATCACTTGGTGGAGAAGCAGGAATGGGTCTTATTCAGTTCAGTCGGCATATTATGCGACAATGGAGGATTTGACTGATAACTCACACCTAAGGAAGGAAGGTGACTGGTTGGCGCTATGGAGGATGAAAGTGCCTCAGAAGGTTAAATTATTAATGTGGCGTGCAGCTAGGGGAGTACTACCAACAAGGAGAAACCTACACAAAAAGATGGTAAACTGTCTGATGTGCACGGGTAAAGATGAAGATGAATTGCATTTATTTTTTGATTGTTCTAAGTCACAGGAAATTTGGACACATAGTGGCTTGCAGGGCGAATTAGCACAAGCAAGATCATCTACTAATAATTTTAAAGCTTGCTTTTGGAATTTGTTGAGATCTTTACCAAATTCCCAAACGGGTACTTTTAGTATGGTGTTCTGAGCGATTTGGAAGGTGAGGAATGAAAAAATCTGGGAGAACATTAATACAGATGCCACAGGTTCCGTGAGGAGGTCAATGGAACTTTTGTGGGATTGGGAGGTTGCTAGGAAGAAGCATGATCCAAATTCGGTAGTGCAACAACATAGGGACAATGAAGTGGTGAGATGGTTAAAGTTGTGTGATGGAGAGCTCAAGTGTAATGTGGACGCCGCACTATTTAATCAACAAGGTCGATACGGTATTGGGATGTGCATTAGGAACAATTTGGGAGAGTTTGTCAAAGCTTAAACTATGAATTTTAACGGCATACCTCTTCCCCAAGAAGCGGAGGCTATAGGGCTTAAGTTTGCTATTGAATGGAGAGAGTTGGGTCTTCAAGCGGTTACCATCGAGCTTGATTGTTTACCAGTGGTGAATGGTGTGACAGGAACCAACAATCAACACACAGACTTGGGCGTTATCATTTCTTCTTATAAATTGTTATTATCAAATTGTGAAAGCTATAGGATTAGCTACATTAGGAGCAAGCTAATCTCATTGCTCATACTCTAGCTAGGGCATCGAGATTATTAAGCATCATTTAGCATCGGTTGTTTGAAAACCCTATGCTAAATGTGTGACCGGTGGCAATTTTGCAATTAAATGCAAGTTTTCAGTACTCATGCCTACATTTAACATCAGTTGTTTAAACAACTGATGCTAAATGTGCATTGTGATGGACCTTTAGTATCGGTTGTTGTAATAACCGATGGTAAATGTGCGTGTCAAACACATTTAGCATCGGGTTTTAATACACCCGATACTAAATGTCCAATTTTTTCTATCCGCTCGCGTTCTCTCATACTCTCTTCTCTCTGAATCTCAGTTCTCTCTAAACTCTCATCTCTTTCGTCTCACTTTCGATCGTTCTCTCTCAACTCTCGTCTCTTTCAATTCGTCTCACTTGCGTTCTCTCTCAACTCTCATCTCTTCTGTCGTCGTCACTGTCACTGTCGCCTTCTGAACTCTCATCTCTTCTGCCGCGTTCTCACTCGCAGGGAACCTTCGAGCTTCGCATAGAACCCTAAGTTCTTTTCTTGCCGTTGTCGTTTCTCGATCGTTGTCGCCTATCTCGCCACCGCCTTGCTCGCAATCGCCTTCAGTGCAGAGAAATTTTCGAAACCCTAAGTTGCTCGCCCTCGCCGTTGGTTGCTCCCTGTCGCCCTCGTCGTTGCTTGCTCGTCGTAGCTTGCTCGTCGTCGTCGTCGCCTTCAGTCCAGGTACCCACAGTTCTGTGTTTCTAACTGTTCTTAGTTTTTGACAATGTTCGAATTTTCTGGCTTTTTCATTTCATTTTATGTTTCTGTTCCTTCGTTTCGATTTGATTTTGTTTCTGTGCAATTTCATTCATTTTGTTTCCCTATGCTTCATCTGAAATGTAGCAAGTATCTCTTGCATTGTTTGTGTTCCTGTATGTTTAGATCTGTGAGATTTAGGGTTTTATTTTCATATGTTTTGATCCTTTTTTTACATTATTGCAGACCTGTTGATCAGATATCAAGCCCTGCAAAAACTGAAAAACTGAATAAAGAAGATGATGATGTTCATTCCATAACTTCGTAAGATTTATACACTCTCAGTCTTAGATTATATTTATATGTCGTCTTTGCTAATTAGGATTTTAAACTTGTGGCATTGACAATATTTTGATAATATTCACAATTTGCTTCTTGCATTTGGCCCTATTGGTCTATGACTGTTAGAGTTTTTTTACTAAGATGAATGAATACTATTTCAGGTGCACCTGACTTCATATTGGTCTCCTTGCTTTATAGTTGATTTCTTTGATACATAATAACAGATTTGGTGTCCTAGTCTCGACATCACAGTAAGTCTTCATCTAAACTCTTTCAGCAATATTCTTTATTTCTAACTAATGTGATTTTATGATTTCCCCAAAATGGTAACTTTTTTTATAATTTCATAATACATTGATTCTTAGATACACACATGTGTAAGAGTTATCAAATTGATTTCTTTGTAAACTACTTTTGTTCATTTCATTCCCCTTCGTTAAAAGGATTCCTGGGGAACATTCAAGTTATGTGAGATGGGATTTTATTTACTATAATTTGTGATTTTTATTAATCATCAATGAATGATGAGTTCTATAAATTTACTTCTCTTTATTGTTTTACTTAGATACTTAATTGGAAACCTTTTTACTGGACCATTTCTCAATGACCTATATTTTTACTTGTTTTGATTTATCAATTTATTTTAACTATCTTGGTTTGATGTGATAGTTTGATTTTGTTTTAACAATTAATACTTGGTTGATTCTTTGGAGCGTAGCCATGGATCGTAGTTGGATACAAAGTAATCATCTGAGTGATGAGTATGTGAAAGGATTCGAAGAGTTTATAAACTTTGCTCAAACAAATCTTCGCAAAACTGATGCTCCCACAACCACCAAGTATTCATGTCCTTGTTGTAATTGTGTGAATCGAGCCCCACAACCACCAAGTGTAATGCGGGATCATTTCTTTGTTTATGGGATCTTACCCAGTTATACAACATGGATATGGCATGGTGAATCAACCGGCAACCCAAGTGTGTCCAAAAGTGAGAAAGTCGATGAAGATATGGATGATCGAATGGAGGACATGATACGTGACATTGGTCCTGAATCTTTTAAGCGAGCGCATGAATATGATAATTTGTGCAAAGACAAAGATCAACCTTTGTATTTGGGTTGCACAAAATACACTCGGTTGTCTGCGTCGTTAAAACTGATCAATCTGAAGGCGATAAATGGGTGGACTGATAAGGGATTCACTGAATTGCTTGAGATGTTGGAAGACATGCTCCCCATAGGTAACACATTGCCAAAACGAACGTATGATGAAAAGAAGATATTGTGTCTGATGGGTGTGGAGTATCAGAAAATACATGCATGTCCCAATGACTGCATATTGTATCGGAAAGACTTTGAGAAGTTGCATAACTGTCCTACGTGTGGTTGGTCGCGCTACAAAGTGAAGTCGGGTGAATCTAAGTTCCCCTGCGGAGGTTTTATGGTATCTTCCAATAATACCTGGGTTCAAATGCTTGTTTGCTAATGCAAATGACGCAAAGAGCATTAGATGGCATGTAGATGAGAGGAAATGTGACGGGCAGCTTCGCCGTCCGGCTGATTCTTTGCAATGGAAGAAAATTGATAATTTGTATTCAGATTTTGGCGCTGAGTCAAGAAATCTTAGGCTCGCACTTGCTTCAGATGGGATGAATCCATATGGTAACTTAAGTACGAATCATAGCTCGTGGCCTGTTCTCCTTTTAATTTACAACCTATCTCCATGGTTGTGCATGAAGCGCAAATATGTGATGCTATCCATGATGATTTCTGGCCCGAGACAACCTGGTAATGACATAGATGTTTACCTTAGTCCATTGATTGAAGACTTGAGAAAAATGTGGGATGAAGGCGTGGATGTGTTTGACGGGTATTCTAATGAAACTTTCAAGCTGCGAGCCATGTTATTTTGCACGATCAATGACTTTCCTGCATACGGAAACTTGTCTGGGTATAGAGTCAAAGGTCATAAAGGTTGTCCTATTTGTGCAGAAGACACGTGTCACCATCAACTCAAACATGGAAGGAAGACTGTCTACCTTGGGCATCGAAAATTTCTCAAACCTAATCACAGATATCGTAAGTTGAAAAAAGCTTTTAATGGGTGCTCGGAAAATGACATTGCTCTGAATGCCTTGACCGGAGAAGAAGTCGATCAAGTGGTTAAGGACATCAAAGTTGTATTCAGAAAAAAGCAGAAGCAGCCTAAGGAAAAAAGCAAGTGGAAAAAGAGGTCGGTGTTCTTTGATCTTCCGTATTGGTCCAATCTTGATGTAAGGCATTGTCTTGATGTTATGCACGTCGAGAAAAACGTTTGTGATAGTGTCATTGAGACGCTTCTCAACGTTCAAGGGACAAAGGATGGTATAAATTCTCGTCTAGATTTGTGTGAGATGGGCATAAGAGAACAATTACATCCAGGGGAACGAGGTAAAGGCACATATTTACCTCCAGCATGTTATACCTTATAAAGAAAAGAGAAAATGAGCTTTTGCAAGAGTCTACGGGGAATCAAAGTCCCACATGGTTACTCGTCAAATATAAAGCGACTGGTTTCAATGAAAGATCTCAAATTAGTTGGCTTGAAGTCTCACGACTATCATGTCTTGATGCAACAACTACTACCTGTGGCAATTCGTGGCATCTTACCGAAAGATGTCTGATATACCATAACTAGGTTGTGCTTATTCTTCAATAGTATATGTGCTAAAGTCATCGACCTTCAAAAATTGGACGAGTTGGAAAATGAAGTTGCTATTATCTTGTGTCAATTGGAGATGTTTTTTCCTCCCTCATTCTTTGATATCATGGTTCATTTAATTGTTCATCTGGTTAGGGAGATTAGATTATGTGGCCTTGTTTATTTAAGGTGTATGTACCCAATCGAGCGATACATAAGATCTTCAAAGGGTATGTGAAGAACCAATATCGTCCTGAAGCATCCATTGTTGAAAGGTACGTCACAGAAGAAGCGATTGAGTTTTGTTCTGACTACTTGTCAGAAGCAAAATCTGTGGGACTACCAAAGTCTCGTTATGCAGGGAGAGGTCAAGGTAAAGGTACACATGGTATAACCACTAAATGCATGGGTCGAGCTGAAGTGCTTCAAGCACATTTGTATGTTTTGAATAATACAGATGAGGTATTACCTTACTTGTCTCTCCATAAAGAGATAGTAAAGGCCAAAAACCCTCGAATGAAAGAAATATTGTTATTGAACGAGCATAACAACACATTCATAGATTGGTTTAAATCAGAGATTAAGAAAGATGTGAGTGCCTCTGAGACTTTGAGATGGTTAGCACATGACCCTCACTTTAATGTCGTATGTTGGAGCGGGTACGACATAAATAGGTTTTCCTTTTACACAAAGTCGAAAGATGACAAAAGCACCATGCAAAACAGTGGAGTTATGGTCATGGCTTCCGCGATGCACTTATCTAGTTCAAAGGATACAAATCATGTACTCGCATCTATTGCTTACTTTGGTGTCATTGAAGAGATTTGAGTGCTTGATTAATGTAAATTTAAAGTGCCTCTTTTTAAATGTAAGTGGGTTAACAACAATATTGGTGTACGTACTGACGAAATGGGATTTACACTAGTGGACCTTGACAAGGTAAGTTATAATGATGAACCCTTCATTATGGCTGACCAAGCAAAACAAGTTTTCTATGTCAAAGATCCTTCTAACAAAAAGTGGTCAGTTGTCATGCAAGGAAAAATAGGCAGTGATGAGAATGAAGATTCAAGTTTTGCAATTTCCGAAACACCTTGTTTGTTAACACAAGTGCCTACTTCAGTTGATGACAATGAAGTTGACGATGAACATTCCACTCGCAATGATCATAATGAATGAATTTTATACGAAGGAGTTTAGATTTGTTTTTTTTAACCTATGAAATTGTAATTTTGAACTTAGTGACAATGATGGTTTGTTTCTATTATTTCCTTTTGAGCATGTGACGAATTTTGTAACTTAGAGAAGTATGTTTTCATAGTTCATATTGAATGAATGATTGTTTTTGCCTTTCCAGCAATTCTATTAATTTGTATGGTTGTTGTTTGTCGGATGCTAAATAACATTTGTATATTGGTCATTTCTGTGAATTGGTCATTTGTATGGTTGCTGTTTGTGGGATGCTAAATGTTGTCTGTGAATTGGTCATTTCTGGGGTACAACAGGGTTCATATGGATCAAAAATGAAGAAACTAAAATGTGTAAAATGACATTTAGCATCGGTTGTTTGAAACAACCGATGCTAAATGTCATTTTCAAATGACGTTTAGAGACATTTAGCGTCGGTTGTTTAAAACAACTGATGCTAAATGTCATTTTCTGATGACGTTGAGAGACATTTAGCCTCGGTTGTTTGAAACAACCAACGCTAAATGTCCCTCAACGTCATCAGAAAATGTCTCAAAGGGGACTTATAGCGTCGGTTGTTTCAAACAACCAATGCTAAATGTCAGTTTTGGAGACTTTTAGCATCGGTTGTTTCAAACAACCGACGCTAAATGTCATTTTTAGCCACCTGGAATAGTTTTTAATGTGATATTTAGCATCGGTTTTCTGAACACCCGATGCTAAATGTCACATTTAGCGTCGGTTAAATAACTGATGCTAAATGTCTGACATTTAGCATCGGTCGATTTAGCGTCGGGCGATAACCGACGCTAAATGTCCAATTTAACCGACACTAAATGTATTTTTTCCACTAGTGAGGAACCAACAATCAACACACAGACTTAGGCGTTATCATTTCTTCTTGTAAATTGTTATTATCAAATTGTGAAAGCTATAGGATTAGCTACATTAGGAGCAAGCTAATCTCGTTGCTCATACTCTGGCTAGGGCATCGAGATACTATGCTAGCTCTCAAGTATTTGATTTCAGGCCAACCTGTATTGAAACTTCTCTTATGAATGAAATGAACTAATTTGTGTTTTGTGTCAAAAAAAAATAACAATAATAATATTACTAAAGTAATATATCACTAAGATAATATATTTCTATAAATAATATATCACCATAAATTTCACACAAATAATATAGTAATATATCACAACAAATCATAGTAATTTGACAATTAATAAATATAATGTATGATTATAAATATGTAAGACTTAGTAATATATTGTCTAAATATATGCTAATTGTAAAATAGGCACACACAAAAGTATTTCAAAATTCCTAATATATGCACATAAATTAATAACTAAAATGGGGTGTTACATGAAGCATTGAGTCTGATCAACTCAATATTTCATGCAATGTACTGAGAATAACGACAATTGATTGCCTTAGCACTGAAAACTACTGAGACACTAAACCATAGGACTGTTGGCAATCTCCTTTCATCAGAGTGTGTAGCGAAAACAGTGAGCTACAAAGGAGGTGGTAGACTGAAGAGAGGAGTAGCCGTCTAGTTTAGGAACCAATTCGACATTTGTGTCACCGCACAACTCTTAGATGATTACCTAAAGGATTGTAAGCTTGTAAAACCCCCTAAGGGAAAGTGTTAGTCACATATATACTTGCTCGGGATAAGTGGGCCTTTTTGTTGTTAGAGAACCTCCTTTAAGTTAGGGTGAGTCCTTCACCCCTTTATTTCTCCAATTGTTTTGATGTTTGATTACTGGTACATGAATTTGATTGTTTTCTAATTTTAGGATGAGTGAGACTTGAACAATTTTTTAGGACAAAAATTTTCAAGTTGGGGTGAAATGTAACACCCCCAAAGTAATTGTTTTTAATTACTTTGACTATTAAGTAATTTTAATTATTTGTTGCTAAGTGAGTTAATTATTTGTTGTTTTGAGTGAGAACTTCATGAAGTTTTAAGTGAGGAAGTAGAGAAGGGCAAAATAGAAATTTCACCCAACCAAACACCCACTAAAACCCATCAAACATGCTGAAACCAATATTCTAACACACACACACACTTCCATAGTTCAGTTCTCCAACCAGAGAGAGAGAGAGAGAGAGAGAGAGAGAGAGAGAGAGAGAGAGAGAGAGAGAGAGAGAGAGAGAGAGAGAGAGAGAGAGAGAGAGAGAGAGAGAGAGAGAGAGAGAGAGAGGGAAACATGCTGAAACCAATATTCTAACACACACACACACTTCCATAGTTCAGTTCTCCAACCAGAGAGAGAGAGAGAGAGAGAGAGAGAGAGAGAGAGAGAGAGAGAGAGAGAGAGAGAGAGCAAAGGGAGGGTTTGCATGTCTAATTCACCTCCTCCATTGAAACAAACACACATTCAGCAGCTCAAGCTCATTATTCTCACTTCCTTTCACCTACATTTCGAAAACCCTCACTCTCAAGCATCCACCAAATCTGCCAATTTCTAGAACCATTGCAAAAACCTTGTTATTTCACTTTGCATGTGCAATTTTCCGCAACTAGGAAGCAATAGGAGAACAACCAACCTTTCACTACTCATCAAATAAGGTTTTCTTAGCTCGCAAAATAAAATGGTGTAATGTAATACATGTTACTTATTACTTAATAAGAGTCAAAAAAATATGTGCTAAATATAGATTAACAAGACAATAAATAATTGAGAGACATTGCGAATATTTGAACAAATAAAATTTTCACCAGACTTAAAGCACCCAAAAACATAATGATTAGATTCACACTTTATATATTTTGTCACGAAATTAATTTTTGGTTTGACGAAACCAGTTATTGAGCAACAAAATCCATATATTTTTTTCTGAATCTCAAATTACCCCAAAATACACTAAAATTTTTCCTGAATCCTAATGTACCCGATACTACGGAAGAACTCGTGAAGAAAGGGTAAAATGATCAAAATAAGAGTCACAAAAAAATAAAATGTGCTAATATTAGATTGATAAGACAATAAAAAAATTAAAATAAAAAAATTTGACATGTAATTAATTTTGTTTTCACTAAATCAATTATTAGGAACAAATTGTGTATATTTGAACAAATAAAATTTCCACCAGACTTAAAAGCACCCAAAAATTTAATGATCAGAATCACACTTTACATATTTTATAGTGAATAGTTGCTGATGAACGAAATCGATGTATTTGTTGATATAAACTATTTTCTCAATCATATTACACCTCAAAACACACCGTTTAGAGTAACACTTTATGTGGAAATTCCAATTTGGATTTTATTTAAAATTTATTTTTTATTAAAAAAAAAACAAAATATTCATCATCATCTTCCCCAATCTGTTCAACCATCTTCTTCATCATTCCATCAAAATCCAATCATCACACCAATTGGAGACGGAGTATTGACTTTCATGTGGGTATTCGTTTCCTCCATGTTAGGAATTGTTTCCGTTTCCATAACCAAAGCCCTTAACATATAAGCAAATCAAAAATCTACAAATCAAAAATCAAACAAACTGCTTAGTTCAAAGAGTGTGGTTTCAAAGTAACTCACATAAAAGCATAACACAATTGTTATTTACCAAATGCGCCAATGATCAACGCATTAACAATATCTTCGTTATAATACATTATTATACAAATAAACCTAAAGCAAGAAAACTTCGTTGACAGAAGAAAAAGAAATTGGGGAAAAAGAGGGGAAATCACAATCCCCTTCGTCCATGACTTTTGGGTTTTCCATTAAATTTCATTACCGCAGCAGTTCCTCCTTCTATCGGGGAAGATGATGATGTAGATTGGGGATTTGGGGATTTTTTGGGTTTCAATTTGGGGATTTTCTGGGTATCAATCAAGGGCATCAAATAAGAGCTTTACAGATAGCAAACCGAAATAAAAAATAGAGAAAAAAGAAACACATTACCTATCAAGGGAGACGAAATTGTTTGAAGAAGATTCGAGGTATGAAACCTGGGCAGCTAGGGTGCAGGTTCAGATGAAGAAGATGAACAAATTGGGGAAGATGATGAGTTGTCTTTTCAATTTTAATAAAAAAATAAAATTTTAAATAAAATTCAAGTTGGAATTGCCACATAAGCATAAATAATTGACATGTAGACAACTTAACAGCCAACTAGGTATTTTTGTAACAGAGTCAAACAGAAAATACAAAAAATGGTGTTTTTAAAACTGTTAACACCTAAAAATAATTAGGTCGTAGGCCGGGGGCTGAATGAAGAAGGCAGCGGAGCCGGAATACTGAGGCAAGCCACTAGACAAAGATTTTAAGAGATAATTGCCTGAGAAAATAAACAAGGGGAGCCATCGGGGCATATCACTAGACAACTCCCCGAGGAAGGGGTTGGCCCGAGGAGAAATGGGCAAGACCGAGGAAGAGTACAACCTCAGCCTATAGAGTACCACGGCCAGGGTAGGCTCGGGTGTCTGAGTCACTGCTGAGGATGAAGGTTAGCTGAACAAACCAAGTGGCCGAGGTGAGGCGGTTTTACTTGGAAGGCACATAAGAGATAGGCACGAAAATAGAACGTGGGAGCAGTTGAAGATCAAGCGAGAGGAGCGAGGCCTTGAAAAGCGAAGTGAATGAGTTCACCCCACTAACCGTGCTAGTGAGATCATGGGTGGTTACTCCGCCTCTTTAGGGCTTAGGAACGATGATAGTCGTTGATCTTAGATTGATCCAACGGTAGGCAAGTGTTGGCTAGGAAAGTGGCCGACAAGGGCTTACAGAGTAATTGTACAGAAAAGACACACATCAATCAATCAAAAACTATATGTTTATTTTATCTATCTACTTTTATCGCACTTTATATTTATCTTTTATGCATTAGCCAGTAGTATAATCCAACCCTCGCAGCCCCCTCTCACCAAACCTGGCCCTTTCTAGAGGAGTTGGGATACCCACAGTCAAGGAGCAAAGTTCCCTCCTTGGCGCAATCGCTTGAAGAACAAAAGAATCAAAGAACTTGCTCAAACCCCTTGCTGAATCCACGGCTAGGACCTAAGAGTTTGAACCAAGGAACAACAAATTGCCATACCCAGTGGGACTAGAATAGGTGAACAGACCATTGTGTTTGATTTTCCTGGACTAGATTATCATTGGCGTATGCACCTGCACTCTGGGAAAAACCTAAGCATGGATTCACCTTCTGCTTCAAGAAAGGCAGCTGCTGCGAAAGGCCAAATCACAGAGTCAATGGGTGTTTCAGGGAATACTACTGCAACGGTTATTGCGGAATCGAATGAACCGCCTCGCCAGGAGGAGGAGCCTGTGGTCATGACCACCTCATTCGTTCGGCAACAAATTCACATGGGGATACGTGATATAATGTACCAAGTGTCCCAACAATTGGCTGACATAGTTAAGCCTATGGTGCACAATGAAGTGCAACAGGCCAAGGAATTGGAGCATAGGCAGGAAACACAAGGTAGCAGCCCTACCAACCCCATTTTCCCTGGCCAATTACAGGGAGGACATCCTACTTCTCTAGGAGGCACGCATCAGCCCCTACCACACACCAACCATGTTGGACCTCAACAGGCATCCTCCTATGCTCATATGGGAGGCATACATCAGTGTTCACCGAGTGGGAGTTTGACTGGGCCTCAGCAGGCGTTCTCTCATCAGGTTTGCCTTTCTCTTGTGATTCCTCAGCCCAGTACTTTTGCCACTGCCAACACTGGGGGCAGTTTTTGGCGAATGTCACTAATACGGCTTCTCTTCAGCAGGGACAAGTGCAATTGACCCGAAGGCCGCCATAGGCAGTGGGCTCGGTGGGTCTGCCGCAGCGATCATCCTATGGATGGTTTGCCACGGCTAACTACCCGGCCTATGCAGGGGGGCAAGCCTTCGCCCCAGAATCAGGGAACGATATGATCAGTGGGTCTTGCCCAAGTCGGCAGCCATGGGCCCAGAGCTCACCTGGCTCGAAAAACCTACCTCCTAGTCAGTCGTACCCCAGAGCACTCAGTACCTACCCGACAGGTTCCTATATGCAGACACAGATGAATGTTGCTCCGGTCGAGCAGCCATGGAATCAACTTCCACCTCACTGAGGCATGCAAACATCTGTACCAGGAACTGGCCCTGTTAACCTGGCCCAAGTAGTGCCCGGGCAGCCATGGACAGACGCTCCACCTCAGGTACCACCGCAGCCAGGGGCGCAGGGTCCCCCAGGCCCATTGTGGCGCTCAACTCCTCCACCTGAGAGACCATCGGGGGCCCAACTCCTGAATCCTAATTTGATAGCTGACACCATTAAGAAGTTATTCGGTGTCCAGCTGAAACCCCTGATAGACCGGTGTACAGGAAGCCTTACCCCGAGTGGGTGGATAGATTGGTGCTTATGCCCAGGGGATATAAAACCCCTGACTTTGCCACGCTCTCTGGGGATGATGGTAAGTCTACCATGGAGCACATCGGCTGATTCACGGCCCAATGTGGGGAAGGAAAACAGAATGAATTCCATAAGTTGCAGTTGTTCCCTTTGTCTCTGACAGGAACTGCCTTCTCTTGATATTCTTCTCTCCCACCCGATTCTATACAAACCTGGGCAGATATGGAAATGTGCTTCCATGACAGATTTTATTGGCCACAACCTGAAGTCACCGCAACCGATCTCGTGAATTTACGGCAGAAGGTGGATGAGTGATAACTCTTATTTATAAGAGTTATTTATGCTTTCTTAGCTTAGATTGTTGTGAGTTCTAAAGTAATATTGTGTTTAATTAGTTAAAATATGTTGCTTAGTGTAAAAGAAGAATTAATTCTGGTTTTTGATCATTTGGAAATTTGGTGCCCCATTTTGTGCTTTTATGTGTGGGTTTCATTGTTGCAGCAACAGTTCCTGCGTCAGATGAGAGAGAAATTGCTGGAAGCACGGATTTGAACGCATTACAGCTGTCAAGCAAGGACAGACGCACTACCTAAGATGCCAGCACCTGGACAGAGAATATTCCACCTTTTTAATGGGCACATGTACTTTTGGGCACCTATAAGGACAAAGGGCGCCTCCAAATTAGGGTTTTCTTGGATCATGCACCCTAGTACTATAAAAAGACTACCTTCTTCTTCATTTGGGGAGCGGGTTCAGAGGAGGAAAAGTTTAGAAATAGCTTTCCTCCATTTTTGTACCAAGCTACCTTAAATCACTAAAGTGGAAACACCATTGCTGGGAGTGATGCTGCAGCAATACAGAAGCTTAATTACTTGAAGATTTTCGTGGATTTGGGAGCTGATCTGAACCTCCATGCTACTGTTCTTGGAGTCAATCTTCAGTATACCACTTCTTACTATATTTCTTCTTTGTATTTTTGCATTTATGGCTTTAGACATTATGTTTAAGTTGTATTTCTTGTGTTGTTTGCTCATCATGAGCTAAATACTCTTAGTTGGGAAGGTTTGATCTATGTAATGAAGTCTTAGTGTGTTTAATGCATGTATTTGATGTTTAGCATTTTTATCATTTGCGTGATACTATTTCCAAACTTATTTTAGACTTGATCACCTAAATATAAGTACCATTTATAGATTCAGACATGGTTTATAAATTGATCTCAAATGGTAATATGGATAGTGGTTAGTAAAGGACACTTTAATAATCCTTTCTTAAAACCTAGACATAGGAGGGAAAATTCCATAAGGTGAACATTGTGGGTGCGTAAGTAGCCTAGGGTATACCTATTTAGGGCCTAGACATAGGCTCTTGTAGCGAAAACCTAGTGAAAGTATTTGAAAGAATAGCAACTGTTGCGACAGCACCTAGTGCTGCAGCATTAGATACAGCATTAGACCATTATTATGAATTTGCATAGTGAAGGCAGTCCCAACTTACTCTCATTCTGGATTTTCACTTATCCTTTATTTTACTTGCTATTTGTTGATAAAATTGGGTTCTACAACTTGTTATTTTACTTTGCTTTTACTCACTAGCTTGCTTCCTAATTAAATATAGAAAAGAACTCAACAATCCTCGTGGGAACGATCTCTACTTACTCTTTATTACTTGTTGCGATTGTGTATACTTGCACATATTGTTTTCACACAATAAGTTTTTGGCGCTGTTGCCGGGGATTGTGATAGTTATTTTCTATTGTTTAGTTAGTTTGATTCTTTTATTTAGTTTGTTCTGTTTTTCAGCCAATTTTGTTTTTATTTTGTATTGTGCTATGTGTTTGTAGTGTGTTTCATTTGTGTTTGCTGTTTTGTGAAAAAAAAATCCACTTTAAGCCAAGGACCATTGGGATTTTTACTCTTTGCAAGAAAAGAATGTTCAACAACATTGTTTCAATGGAGAGGAAAATGAAAGGGGCTGTTTTGAGTTAAACTCCTTGCCCATGTCAAACTTTGTGTGTGAGCAAGAGCCAAGTTCTCAAGCTCAAACCAAAGGATTACATGAGGGGAACTCTTGTTTTAAAAAACTCTTAGCTCATTCCATTGAATCTATTAGAGTGGATCATGACAACTTTGAAGCTTCATGTAAGAATATAGAGGTTCACATTAAGACTATAATGGAGCATCTAAAATACGAGAGTTGTAATAAAGAGATGGTTGAGCAAAAGTAAGAAAATGGTGTAGAGTGTGAAAAACTCTTAGCTCGTTCCATTGAATCAATTAAAGTGGATCATGACAACTTTGAAGCTTCATGTAAGAATATAGAGGCTCACATTATGACTATAATTGAGCATCTAAAAGAAGAGAGTTGTATTGAAGAGGTGGTTGAGCAAAAGGAAGAGAAGAGTGTAGAGTGTGAAAATGAATGCGGTCATTTGGAAGTAGTGGAAGAAAACCAAAAAGATTGGGTAGTTGTAGAACAAGAAAAATTCAAAAATAGTGACAAGGAAGAAAAACCAAAGTTGAGGTATGAAAAGATTCATGTAACAAGTGAGACTCAACCCTTGGTAATTGAAGAAAAGAGTCATCCGCAAAATGAGCTTCAATTTTTTCAAGAGAAGGGGAATTCCTATCCCAAATGCTTATTGATTGGGTCATGGGAACACTTGCTTCCCTATGCCAAATACATGGGATTTCTGACAAAAAGGAGAAAGCGGAAGGATGATATTTTCTTCTTGTCCTATTATCCACCCTAACTTGGGTTTTGAAGGCCAAGTCTAGCTAAAGACTATAAAGTAAGCGCTACTGGGAGGCAACCAGGATTTTTAAGGACTAATTGTGTTTTGTTTTTACTATTTCAGGTAAGAATAAGTGGTCTTGTGGTATGTGGTGTCAATTATGCAGATTTTTGGTGCTGTAGTACCTGTTGCTGAATTGTTGAGCACGTGGTCAAAAAGTCAAAATGGAGTTTCAATTCCCAATGTGACAGATTTGGCAATCGCCTCTACTAACTAGCTGTGTGTTTTCTCCGTCTCATCATTTAAACCTTGTTAACGATCTTTTCCCCAATCACCACCCACCCAAAACCTTTCCACCACACCTTCACCTAAACCATCACTAACCAAAGAACCATCCCCTGCACCCAAAACACCTTCTCCATCACAACATCTCACTTATCACAGTTTCAAACCTTCATTACTTACCCTTCATCCACCTCCACCAAAAGCAAAACCATCAATACTTATCCCAACACCTTCCCTATCTCCAAAACAATGCACTCCACAAAAGTCCCTATCAACCAAACCACCTCAATCCTCACCAAATAAACATTCACCCAAAAATCAACCTTCCATAGAGAAACACATAGGTCATTGGAAGAAGAAATGCAGAAAGTGGATGTTGTCACAGGTCGTGTTGCAGCATCAGTGTCAGAAGGCAGTGCTGCAGCATCTGTTGCAGCACCACAGAAACTTGTAAGAACGAAATTGGTGACCAAAACAGGGCTAAGTATTGCTGCAAAATAAATTAGTAGCCAGGACATTGGCTCAGATGCATCTTGGAGAGGAGCCTCCTGTGAGTAAAGAGCCAGAAGTTGCTGATTGACTATGCTGATTCTGAGCGGCAGCAATCTATTGCTGCAGAATCCAATGCAACTGTTGAAGAAATCACCAAGCTACAAGATCCAGTACCAGCAACAAACCATGGGTCCCTCCTAGTTAACCCTTTTCTATTTTGTTGTTTATGTTTTGTTATTTGTTTTTAATAGTTGTTTTCTATTTAGTAATGTTTCAATAATCCTGTTGGATGCTGTAGCATCTGTAATAGCATCCAGCAGCTGTTTAGGATTTAAAATCATGTTTTGTGTTAAATGTTTTCAATTAAGTTCTGTTGTGTCTAAGGTCTCTCCCATTAGTAATTGCATGAGCAGTGGGGACACTGCTGGGTCTTAAGTTGGGGGGAGAACCTTTTATGTGTTGTTTGTTTTTAAAAGGCATGTTTAGTTGTATCTTTGGTTCAAATCAGTAAGAGATTATGCTTCATTTTGGGCTGACTTAATGATGATTATCGTGAGACTGAGTGAGTGTAGCCTGGTTTGACAGATGAATAGATTGCTACTGCTCCCACACTGTTATTCTAGGTTTAGGTAGGAATTTAGTAAGCTAAAAATGATCTGATGCTAAGTTAGATTTTGGTAGACCTAGGTTATGCCAAGCTTCTACTAAAAACCTAGGGTAGCGTATGAAACTAGGTTTGGGGGTGCATCGGTTATATTAAGGTCAAGCATGAAGATTTTAGGATGGTCAGTGCCTAAGTGTCTGTGTACATTGTACAAAAGTTCAATAAAATTGATTAAAGCTGCAATAGCCTATATATGGAAAAAAAACTGAAAAAGAAAAAGTGTTATGAAAAATAGGCATTGCAGCAAAATAGTGTGTCAATAGTTAAATGATGCAGCACCAATTGCTGCAACAATGAATCCGAAGTCTTGTAATATATAACAGTGCACTGACCAACAATCTGAAATGTTTAATCAAGCCATTTGTTGTGCTTTGAAGCCCCCCTTTCTTATGCTGAAGTTGTTAGTCTACCTTTCTTTTTGAAAAATTCTTGGCATAGCCAAAAGAAAACCATTCTTTCTCTAGCTAGGTGAAGTTTTGAAACTTGCTAAGAGTTGAACTAGACCTAGCTGTCACACACACACTTTGAGCAGATGGTAATTCTAGAAATCTTGAAAAACTTAAGGTGTATGTGAGTAACTAAGGATCTGAAAGTTTATGCCCAACTTTAGCACCTTTGAAAATCTGTTTGAATCAATTTGTGCAGCTGGATATTGCCTTGTTTGTGTTTGTTTATTCTTTGTCAAGTGTCATTGCTTGAGGACAAGCAATGGTTTAAGTTTGGGGGTGTGATAATTCTTATTTATAAGAGTTATTTATGCTTTCTTAGCTTAAATTGTTGTGAGTTCTAAAGTAATATTGTGTTTAATTAGTTAAAATACGTTGCTTAGTGTAAAAGAAGAATTAATTCTGGTTTTTGATCATTTGGAAATTTGGTGCCCCATTTTGTGCTTTTATGTGTGGGTTTCATTGCTGCAGCAACAGTTCCTGCGTCAGATGAGAGAGAAATTGCTGGAAGTACGGATTTGAACGCATTACATCTCTCAAGCAAGGACAGACGCACTACCTAAGATGCCAGCACCTGGACAGAGAATATTCCACCTTTTTAATGGGCACATGTACTTTTGGGCACACATAAGGACAAATGGCGCCTCCAAATTAGGGTTTTCTTGGATCATGCACCCTAGTACTATAAAAAGACTACCTTCTTCTTCATTTGGGGAGCGGGTTCAGAGGAGGAAAAGTTTAGAAATAGCTTTCCTCCATTTTTGTACCAAGCTACCTTAAATCACTAAAGTGGAAACACCATTGCTGGGAGTGATGCTGCAGCAATACAGAAGCTTAATTACTTGAAGATTTTCGTGGATTTGGGAGCCGATCTGAACCTCCATGCTACTGTTCTTGGAGTCAATCTTCAGTATACCACTTCTTACTATATTTCTTCTTTGTATTTTTGCATTTATGGCTTTAGACATTATGTTTAAGTTGTATTTCTTGTGTTATTTCCTCATCATGAGCTAAATACTCTTAGTTGGGAAGGCTTGATCTATGTAATGAAGTCTTAGTGTGTTTAATGCATGTATTTGATGTTTAGCATTTTTATCATTTACGTGATACTATTTCCAAACTTATTTTAGACTTGATCACCTAAATATAAGTACCATTTATAGATTCAGACATGGTTTATAAATTGATCTCAAATGGTAATATGGATAGTGGTTAGTAAAGGACACTTTAATAATCCTTTCTTAAAACCTAGACATAGGAGGGAAAATTCCATAAGGTGAACACTGTGGGTGCGTAAGTAGCCTAGGGTATACCTATTTAGGGCCTAGACATAGGCTCTTGTAGCGAAAACCTAGTGAAAGTATTTGAAAGAATAGCAACTGTTGTGACAGCACCTAGTGCTGCAACATCAGATACAACATTAGACCATTATTATGAATTTGCATAGTGAAGGCAGTCCCAACTTACTCTCATTCTGGATTTTCACTAATCCTTTATTTTACTTGCTATTTGTTGATAAAATTGGGTTCTACAACTTGTTATTTTACTTTGCTTTTACTCACTACCTTGCTTCCTAATTAAATATAGAAAAGAACTCAACAATCCTCGTGGGAACGATCTCTACTTACTCTTTATTACTTGTTGCGATTGTGTATACTTGCACATATTGTTTTCACACAATAATGAGGTCGTGACTGACTTCATTGAAAGATTCTGAAAGATGGCCGGAAATTGCTCAGTACAATTTCCAGAATCTCAGCTTACTCCCATGGCCATCTCTAGAATGCATCCGCAATTGAAGGAAAAACTTGTGGGACAGGCTTGTAGTGACCTCAGTGGCTTAGCTTCAAGGGCCGTGCAGATTGAACACTTTATACAGGAAAGAGAGAGGAAGAGAGCTATTAGGGGCCGAGTGCCTCAATTTATATCGGTAGTGGGTGCAACTGAGGACTCGGACTACGATGAATCAGCCGATAACACGGCAGACATCCTGGTGGCTGAGATAGTCAAAGGCAAAGCATACCTCTGCCCTGCTCTTAAGCCTTCCAAAGGAAAGGAGAAGGACGAAGCAGAGAACAAAGTTGAATATTCCTTTGACCTCTCCAAGGCTGATCAAATAATTGATTATCTCCTCAAGGACAAACAGGAAGAAGTTTCCCCCTCCTGAAGAAATAAAAAGGAAGAAGTACTGTAAGTGGCACAACTCTTTCAATCATGCCACTTCCAATTGTATTATCTTCCGCCGAGCCATTCAAGGGGCTATAAAGAAAGGGAGGTTTAAGATGGCCGACAAGGGGACGCAGGAGATGAGCATTGATACTGATCCTTTCCCCAGCATGAGCGTTAACATGGTCTCCTTTTCAGGGAGTGACCGAGGGAAAGGAAAGAAGAAATATGTATGAGTAGGAGGCACCCCAGGATAAGAAAGTATTTGTCTTAGACCGCTTAGGGCCACCCCCCAAAGGGTCCACAGTGGCCGACCGCATGGCATTGTTACAAGAAAGGTTACAGCAGGGAAGGCCGAGCCAGCCCCAAGGGGCCCAAAAGAAACTTCCGAAGCCAGGGAAGCTTGTTCAAGACCTCAGAGATCTACACCTATCCAAGCTTAACTCTGATAATAACTTTGGGAGAAATTCACCTCGGGCCCAGGATGTGACGGAAAGAATGCGATATACTTCACCTAGGGGGCACAGTAGGCCTACCCATGATTCAGCTAGGCAAGCCACCGTGCCGGCCCCAGGCGGAGTACCTCATACCAAAGATGAAAGAAGGGTCGCGCAGGTCACCGAGACCCAGGGGATAACATCAGTAGATATTATCGTACTTAACGACCGTGAATTGAGGGCTGTCAGAATAGTAAAGCCACCATCAGAGGTGCCACAAGGTCAATGGATGACACATGCAGCAGCAAGAGCGCCAGCGCCGGTGGTTGCCTCCAAATCTCGTTCCCAAAAGAGAAGGCAACAGAGGACAAGGGCCTATCACAGAATGAGGGAGACCCTCCAAATGCTCACCTCGACCAGAGAACAGTAGATGTTGTTTGAAAAACCCACGGCCGACATGACTAGACACTTGAAACAACTGTATATCAAGGCCCATTTGAATGGAAAGCTGTTTAATCGTGTCTTCGTAGATGGCGATACTGTATTGAACATCATGCCATTAGCCACTATCAAAAAGTTAGGGAAGAACGCCGAGGACCGCATTCCAACCACCATGACCATGACAAGTTTCATGGGGCACCCATCCCACGCTTTGGGAGTGTTGGTGGCCGATGTGACAGTTGGGAGCAAGGTGACTCGCTCGGCCTTCTTTGTCATAGAAGGAAAGCCCTCATATGTCATGATCCCGGGGAGAGATTGGATTCACACCAGTGAATGTGTACCTTCCACCCTACATCAGAAACTAATGATATGGATAGGGGATCAAGTGGAGATAATAGAAGCAAACCCTAATCCATTCCCTGTGGAAGTAAAGATGTTCGAAGATGTTTTCTATTCTCCTCATTTACACCCTATCTCCATCCCAGGGAGTTATGAGGAAGGTGGCATCAAGTCGTGTGACTGGATCAAAAGAGGTTTTGAATTCAAAATGTTGGCCGACCCACAGCCTAGCAATGAGGATAATGATTAATCTCCCACCAGAAGTGTAGAGCCTGCTGGATCGATTACACCTGTTCCAGATTGAATCCAGCATTGAAGAGGCTATGTTTGGTGCAATGGATGAAGAGCACGAACCTAAGCAACACTTCTGCCAAGGAAATTCAGATGACGCCTTTGATAGGACGTTGCCTGAACCTCCTCACCTGGAGCCCATCCAAAGGAAAATTCCAACCTTTGAAGCGCAAGATCCTCTGGTGGAGGTGAACCTGGGGAGTGAAAAGAAGCCAATGATGACAAAGGTCAGTGGTAGATTGCAACCTCAACAGTGAGATCAGATGTTGGCGTTAATAAAGAGCTACCGTGACTGCTTTGCGTGGGATTACTATGACATGCCAGGCCTAGATAAAGCCTTGGTAGAGCATAGGTTGCCCATCAAGGAAGGTTGCAAGCCCCATAAACAGCCACCAAGGAGGTTCAACCCACAACTGATGCCACAAATCAAAGCCGAAGTAGAAAGACTGCTCAAGGCAGGGTTCATAAGAACTGCCAGGTACGTAGAATGGTTGTCTAATATAGTTCTTGTCATAAAAAAGAATGGCCAGGTCAGAGTTTGTATTGATTACAGGGATCTGAACTTGGCCACTCCCAAGGATGAGTATGGCATGTTGTGGCCGACATGCTTGTCGACGTCGCGGCTAACAATGTCATCTTAACTTTCATGGACGGATATTCTGGGTGTAACCAGATATATGTGTACGAGGCTGACACCCATAAGACTACCTTCAGGTTCCCTGGTGCCTTGGGTGGTTGGTAATGCCTTTTGGTCTCAAAAACGCAGGTGCCACATACCAGAGGGCCGTGAATGCTATCTTTCATGACCTCATTGGAAAAAGCATGGAGGTGTACATCGATGATGTGGTGGTTAAGTCCAAGAGTTTCGAAGCCCGCCTAGTGGAGCTTGAACAAGCTCTAAAGCGGATAAGACTCCATAATCTAAAAATGAACCCGGTTAAGTGTGCTTTTGGCGTGTCTGCAGGAAACTTTTTAGGCTTCTTGGTACACAACCAAGGCATCAAAGTAGACAAGAACAAAGCTCGAGCTATCATTGAGGCAAGGCCCCCCAGGAACAAGAAGGAGTTGCAGAGCTTGCTAGGTAAAATCAACTTCCTGAGAAGATTTATCTCCAACTCGGCCAGAAAGATGAAAGCTTTCTCACCTTTGTTGAGGATAAAGAATACTGAGGAATTGATGTGGGGAGTGAAGCAACAGGAGGCCTTCGACCAGATCAAGGCTGCCTTGACTAACCCTCCTGTCCTAGTGCCTCCGCAGCCTGGGAAACCTTTGAAGCTATACATTGCGGCCGAAGATCAAGCCACCGGCTGCTTATTAGCCCAAGTTGATGACAAGGGCACTGAGCGTGCTATTTATTATCTTAGCAAAATTCTCAACGACGCTGAGACTAGATATTCTCCTATTGAGAAGCTTTGTTTGTCTTTGTTCAATGCTTGTACTAAACTGGAATACTATTTATTACCGAAAGAGGTTCTAGTTGTGTGCAAAGTTTACATTATCAGGTATTTTCTTAATAGGTCCGTCTTGCAGGGAAGACTTGTCAAGTGGGCCATTAAGTTAAATGTGTTTGCCATGACATACGTGCCACTAGGAGCTGTTAAAGAGCAAGCCTTGGCGGATTTTTTAGCTTAGCATCCATGTGTAGAGATACGTGACGCCCCAGCCGAGTGCATCAACTATCTAGGCTTGAAGCCTTGGGTCCTTATGTTTGATGGCTCAAGTACCCAAACCAGGACATGCATCGACGTGGTCATCACCATCCCATGTGGGCAGACATGGAGATTCATGTGCAGGATAGGGGATCAAGCCTCCAATAATCAGGCCGAATATGAAGCCTTGATCATGGGACTTGGTATCCTGGCCGCCATGAAAGCTCAATATGTGGAAATCAAGGGGGATTCGCAACTGGTGATCAAACAGATCATTGGGGAATACAATTGTTATAATACGAAACTCAAACAATTACGAGCCTCGGCGCATAATTTATTAAAGTCGTTTGCCGAAGCCGTCCTCATGCATGTCCCCGGAAACGAAAACCAAGAGGCAAATGATTTAGCCCAACGAGCCTCGGGTTATAAGGATTCGGTGGTCGAGGTATGGCAGTAGGATACCTCAATACCGGCCGAGGAGGACCCTGCCGAAGCTTGGATTGGAGTATTGACAGACTACCTCCGCAGTCCAACGGCTAACACCGATTTCAAGATTAAGCAAAAGGCGTTGAAGTACATCTTGATAGGGAGCAACCTGTATAAAAGAAGTGCCAATGGGGTATTGTTATGATGTCTTAAGAGAAAGGACGCGTATATGGTGATGGCACAAACCCATGTAGGGATTTGTGGTGCACACAGGCCTGGCCCCATCATGAAATGGTTAATATACAGACATGGATACTATTGACCGACGATCACGGCCGATTGCTTCCAGTTTGCAAAGGGATGTGAAGCCTGCCAGCTGCATGGACCAATCCAGAGAGTGCCTGCAGACGGGCTCCATCCCATTGTCAAGCCTTGGCCATTCAGAGGGTGGGCCAAGGATCTGATTGGCAAGATATACCCTCCGAGCTCGAAGGGCCATAACTTTATTATTGTGGCCACCGATTAGTTCACTTAGTGGGTGGAAGCTGCGCCTCTAGCAAGTGCCAATCAGGCTGCGGTGATCAGGTTCATAGAAAACCAAATCATATACAGGTTTGGCATTCCTGAAACTATCACGGCCGATCAAGGAACGATGTTCACTAGGGAACGGGTGGTGGCCTTTGCCCAAGAATACGGCACCAAGATGAGACACTCGTCTCCCTATTATGCTCAAGCTAACGGACAGGCAGATGCTACTAACAAAATCATCATTGAGCTCATCAAGAAAAACATAGAGGATAAGCCTCGGGGGTGGCATGGTGTGGTGGAATATGTGCAAGTATACACAGTCACACAAGTAATATAATGATAAGAAAGGTCGAACCCACAGGGATTGGTTAAACTTTTGTATGTTCAGAATGTATAAATTGGTGCTACTACACTAATCACAAATTTGGGGTTTTTATGTTAAGTGGAAATAGAATGCAAATATGTAAAATAAGATGAAGGAAATCCGTTGAGAATGATAGTTGAGATGTCTTTACTAAATAATTCACTTTTGAGAGTTTTGTGCCTTTATTAGGTGCAGATGCACTGAATGCAGTTGCATCAGTATGTGCTTTTCAGCTACTTTCTTCAGAGTTTCATTACAAGCTTCTCATGTCTGGGCTTGCTAAATAAGTTCACTCCTGTCTTTGAAGAACCCACTGTATCACCTTAAGGACTATGTTATCCTATGTCTAGGACTTAACATGGTTTTAACAAAGTCTTCTCCATTAATACGTTAACAAAGCCTTTATTAAAACACTCACCCTTATTAATCTTGATTTCTAGTTATAAACCATGTCTGTGAATATAACTCTACTTATTCTAAGCGATCATACTTATCCTGAGCAGAGGGATCCAAATCTTTTGGGGCAAAAATCCACTGAGGGCCAATGCCGGCTGATAGGACTGGACACCAACAGAAATATTGGAAAGGGTCCAGTTCCAGCAATATGCGGAGCACCTCTGCACGCTCCACCAGTAGGACAGGGGTGGCAGCGAGGGCGCCTCTGAGAACCTCAGCGGCCTCTGTGGACATATCGGGGGCAAAGTTGGGGACGTAAAGTTGAGGCTAGAGCTGTAGAAACCATATGGGACCTTCAGCCTTCGAATAAAAGCCTCTGTCTTTGACCTGCATAACAAAGCTATCCAGGCTCTTGTAGAAAAGGGCAAGGAAGAAAGGGCCCCAGGCGTATTGTTGGCCAGTCTGCAGCAACTGGACGAAAACAAAGAGTTCATTAACAACACCGAAGGACTTGGTGCTGAAGAAAACTTTATTAAAGAAGTACAGCAGAAATGCATAGTGTTCTACATCGGTGACAGGACCGACGGACCTGGCGTTCTTGGATAAGAGGTTGGAAAAGGCGGGAGCATAGATGAACAGGGGTTCTTCACCACGAAGTCAGGGTTTGCATGAACATCAAGGCCACCCGCAGGGATCCCCAAGATGGCAGCCACGTCCAGTAGGGTGGGGGTCACAATGCCCCAAGGATAGATGAAAGCATTGACGGTAGTGGACCAGAAGGACATCAATGGGAACAAAAGGTTAGCAGCGTGTGAGACCTCCTATTTTGACAACATAATCATGTCATAGATCCCCCATTCCTTCTAAGAAGCACCTTTGTGCATAACCAAACGATCTACCCAAGCAGTGTATTCGGTGTTGCTATTGAAACAGCGCGAAGAGCCCGTTGAAACAGCGCGAAGCCATGATCGACATTGGTAGTCGTGGGCCACAGGTCAGAAAGGGGACCAAAAGTGGCGAAGATAGCGGGGACAGAACTTTGAGCCATTAGTAGTCGAAAGAGAAAATCTCAAGGGGAGCGAAGGGATGTTGCTTGATGAGTAAAGAGGAGAAAACATAAAACTCTGCAAAGAGGGCATCATTGCTATTTATGGCCATAGGCCACAGCCGTCGTGTCCTTGGGAACCGTCGCTCAGTCGCTTCGGTTGACGCGAAGCGCCAAGTGTCACAAAACGGTACGATAGTCACTTCTAACGGTCACATCAAGTCGCCTCAAAGGATTTCTGCAATATCAGTCACGTCCTCACAGCCGTACGACAACACAAAAAGGGGGGAAATTGTTAACACCCAAAAATAATTAGGTCGTAGGCTGATGGCTGAATGAAAAAGGCAACGAAGCTGGAATACTGAGGCAAGCCACTAGACAAGGATTTTAAGAGATAATTGCTTGAGAAAATAATCAAGGAGAGCCCTTGGGGCATATCACTAGACAACTCCCCGAGGAAGGGGTTAGCCCGAGGAGAAATGAGCAAGACCGAGGGTACAGACTCAGTCTATAGAGTACCACGGCCAGGGTAGGCTCGGGGTGCCTGAGTCACTGTTTAAGGACGAAGGTTAGCTGAACAAATCAAGTGGTCGAGGTAAGGCGATTTTACTTGGAAGGCACGTAAGAGACAGGCACGAAGATAGAACGTCGGAGCAGTTGAAGATCAAGCGAGAGGAGTGAGGCCTTGAAAAGTGGAGTGAAGGAGTTCACCCCACTAACCGTGCTAATGAGATCATGGGTGGTTACTCCGCCTCTTTAGGGCTTAGGAACGATGATAGTCGTTGATCTTAGATTGATCCAACGGTAGGCAAATGTTGGCTAGGGAAGTGGCCGACGAGGGCCTATGTATATAAATAGCAGAGTAATTGTACAGAAAAGACACGCATCAATCAATCAAAAACTCTACGTTTATTTTATCTATCTGTTTTTATCGCACTTTATATTTATCTTTTATGCATTAGTCAGTAGTATAATCCAACCCTCGTAGCCCCCTCTCACCTAACCTAGCCCTTTCTAGAGGAGTCAGGATACCCACAGTCAATGAGCAGAGTTCCCTCCTTGGTGCAATCGCTTGAAGAACAAAGGAATCAAAGAACTTGCTCAAACCCCTTGCTGAATCCACGGCTAGGATCTAAGAGTTTGAACCAAGGAACAACAAAAACATAATGGACCAAATAGTTACAAAAAAAAAAGTTAAGGGACCTATTCGTTACCTGAAAATAAGTTAAATGACATCGAGAGATATTTTGCCAATTTTATTGGAATTCTAAAGTATTCCAAAATACAATTCCTAGCATCACACTTTACGTAATTTCTAACGAAATAATTTTTGTTTTCACCGATTCAATTATTAAGAAACAAACTTAGTTGTTTGGGCCCCTTAAGCATTTGGTCAGGGGTTCGATCCCTAGCCGGTGTGTATGGAGAGACATCGCTTGGGAGAAGTCAACCCTTAAATGAACTCCAGTACCTCGAGGGATTAGTCTCCATAGAAGATACCCAAATTTACCCAAAAAAAAACAAACTTAATGTAATTATAGATCTAATTTTTTTCCTACATTCTAATATACCCCTAAAACAAAAACAAAAATAGGACGAAAAGAAAAAGAAAAAAAAAGGCAAGAGTGCACGAGAATGCAAGTGCGGATGAAATGTGTCACGTAGGTAGATGCTTAAAGCAGGTTCGATATGGGTAATTGGTGATGAAAACACATACAGTGTTCAGTAGTATCATTAAGAAATGTAAGTTCTTATTTAGATTTCTGACCATTTTAACTAGTCTTCATGATTATGATATAATTCCAACACATAAGCTTTCTATTATTTTGATTGAAATGAATTAATTTGTTTTGCCGTAAAAAGACGCCTTTTTAATTGCAAAAACTTTAGCACTTATCTACCACCAACAATGAACAGAAATTTTCAATTTGCACCACACACCGATAATACCTACGCCCACCCACACCAACTTTGGTAACTCCAAAATAATTGCAAAATTTCAACCTCATTACTGAATTGCAATTAGCTTAAAACATATGTAGGTATATCAAACACTAGAATAAATATTTCAAAATTATGATCATTGAGTCGAATTAATTAATAAAAATAAATTCGACTTCAACTTTTCCTTCAAAAGCTGTAAAACAAAATAGTAACATCAGTTTCTTCAACCTGAGTATCAAGAAAGCGGCAACTCTTTCAAGAATCAGTAGCGATGACATTTTGATGTTGCATTTTCTTTTTTCCTTTGCAAGTTGACTGCAGAAAAGATAATCGAGACATACATGCATTATTATGTCAGCAGCATATTTAGAGGATCTAAATTTTAGAACATAATATCATCAAACGTGTCTTCACTACATAGAAAATTGGTGACCAGAAAAACAGTATGTGACAGAAAATAAATATTAGTATTTATCCTTTTAGCTAATAGGTTTATTTCTAGCAATTTTATGTTTGTGTCTTGTTGTGTGACTCACCATGCTCTAGAATGATCCTAGGGAATGACTCACCATGCTCTAGAATATTCATAGGGAATATTCGCAATGACTAGCTAATCATTTGTGGCTAGCTTGTCCTATTTATATCATTTCCTAGTATTGAATGAAGCAACCAATCATTAAACAATTAATACAAACTTCTCTCTATGAATTTCTCTTTTATTCCTTTCATACATAGTTCATCTCCTTCGAAGGGTATTCTAGTTCATTACATTTCCTAGCTTGAGTAAGGGTATTACCGGAGATCATTCTCCCTAGTATCCATGTATCTGTTACACTGTCCCAAAAAGCACATAGTTCAGCATAGTGTACACTAGGGAATTTTGCATAGTTCAGGCATTATTCATAAATGTAACTGTCGAGAAGCTCATATTCTCCAATGTAAATCATTACTCGTGCAACAAAGGAATATAATATAGCAAATTAGCAATGCCGATCCAGGTAAAGCTTCAAGACCATAGATTTATAGGACTTCGGTTTTACATTTAAATGGAATCAAACATATCATACAAAATTCAAATTTTGCTTCTGCAAAGTCCGCCTGGAATCCTTAAATGGTTCGCATTTCATTTTGAAAACATTTGGGCTAGATTGTCAAAAAATCCAACTTTGTGATATCAGTAATTGTGATAGATTGTCAAAAAAAAGTATTTGCGATAGGAACCCAAATTAAAATGAAATAGAAAGTTGTATTAATGATTGAAAAACAAGGTAAAATGTAGGCTAAATTACACCGGAGGTCCTTTAAGTTATTTAAAGGTAACAAGTTGGTTCTTTAAGTTTTTTTCGTACCACTTAGGTCCCTCAAGTTATTTAATTATAACACCCACCAACATTGCTTATCTAAAAAAAAGGTACCTACCAATACCACCCCCTTAAAATTTGCCTTGTTGAGACCACAAGGTAGAGAAAAAGCATATGCTCTCTAATAGCTGCTGCCACTTCCAAACCTTCATAGCAGAAAGAGGATAGAATTTTACACCAGCTGACCCCACAAGTGCGTGAAATTAGCATGAGTTGCTAGCCTAACATGATGACCATACTCCTGAAGTATTTTGCAATGGCCAGAAAAGGTTGTGTGTCGCCTCTAGTTCCCAACACAAACATGACAATTTGTAACCGTGGAATTGATCTTGATAGCAGGCCAGCAATCAATAGAGTCTACTATAGAAGAAATAAGAGCCTTTACAGGCCGTATACAGGGGTATTATTGCAATAGATTTGTAACAGAATGCATAAATAGACTGCTGAACAGTTAGTTGATAGTCAAAAAAGAAAATAGGAGGAGCATCTCGAATGGCTCGTGTATAGTTCTCTGGAACTCTAAACCTGGGATTGCAATAGTAACACTGATTCTGAATTCAATAAAATTTCCCTTTCCATATGCATTGTATCAAAGCACGTACGATCCAGATGAATTCATGGTGAGCAAGAAGAACGATTCAACCAAAATGGATTCACGCTTCGATGAATTGGAATGACGAATGCAATAGAAGCAAACAGAATCAGCAAATCAGTGGCAACCCGAAGCAAAAGGAGAAGTCCAGTAGTAGCGATGGCAACGGCGAAGGTGAGAAGAGGTTGCGCAACGGCGAAGCTGCATCGGGTTGGTTGAGCAAAATCACACGCTACTTGAAGATGAGAAATTGGACGCTGCGTTAATGGCGACGAAGGGCGAAGCCCTATCGTGGATGCAGTTGTGGGAGGCGAGTGGTGAAGGCCTCACATGGAGCGATCTCAAAGAGGCAATTCTCCCCGGTTCCAACCCATGGTGGTGGTAACTAACGCGTTCGAAGTCTTGAACTTGATGAGCATGAAGCAAGACGGAACCGTGAAGGAGTATCGCAGGAAGTTCAAAACTGTATTCGGTCACGTCAAAATCCAAAATCAAGAACTGTTCTTGGGAATGTTTTCCAATGGACTGATGGAGGACATCAGGGCGGAGGTGAGGCTACAACGGCCTAAGGATTTGGCAAAGGTGATGGACGTGGCACTCATCGCGGAAGAAAATATAGGAGCGGTGGTCAGAAGAAGCAAACCACGACGAGTCGTGGGTATGTGGGTTTCAAAAATTGGCGCACAGAGAATCAGATCAAGGCAAGCACTGAGGGTGCTCCACCTTCCGGTTAGTCACATTTTTGTGAGAGCATAGAAATCTTTTCTCTGAGGAGCTGAGGCTCTGGGTTACATATTGTAGAGGTTCCTATCTCAGTTTTTCCTCTTTTCCCTGTTAATTCAATACAAAATCCCCACTCAATTTTCTGTTTATTCCTCTACTCTTGTACTTTAATCTTACAATTTGTTTCCTACTTATTCATTTCATTGCAAGAGTCTTATAACTCAAGAGTAATGGTGAGGAATCCCCTGTCGAGAGATATCCCACGAGTGTAAGGACAACTCTAAAGAGCGTGAAGGAACCCACACAAAACAGAAATAGGAAGAATAGGTAAGAGATCAAGTAAATCATACCTTCCTGCTTGTAATCATTTTCCTAGAAGCAGCCTTGCTCATGATGCTTTTGTAGTACTGTGTAAATGGAGTATTACCACTACGCTTTTCGACCTGCCAAATCAACATTGAAACTAGTCTAATTACACCATTGACTGGAACCTTGATTCAGGAAGGAAAATATAACTGAAAGATAACCTGAAGAAAAGATTCAACAGACTGCAGATCCTTCGGTGAGAAAGGCACATCGTCTCTTTTCTTTTGAACAAAGTTAATATTCATCTCCACCTGAATTCCCCAACCCCAAAAAGGGTAAAACCAGAAGAAAGAGTTGGGTGAGATGTCAATTATTAAATGTCTGCTTCAACTTAGGACAAAAGATAAGTTTTTGGAGATATTGACTTTTTGGAGATATTGACTATTGAATGGTTAATTCAGCTGCAGGTGAGAATTAAACAAGCTACATACTCCTTCCCAGAATCAATATAAGCAAAAAAAAACTAAATTCCTCTTAGTTAAGAATATTGGTTAATTTTATTTAATTTTTATGTAATAACGAAATAATTGCATACCCCAAACTACTGTCTTTTCCATTCCTTTAATTTTGTCTGGGAACTTGTTATATGAAAACAAGTGTTATTTTAAATAAAAAAACTGAATTAATTAAAGGGTATTTTGGGAATGATATCATTAAATAAAATTATTTAGAAATTGCTTATATCTTGAACGACGAAACATGATTAATTTTTTTGCTAACATCTCTTTCCAGAGAGAGTACTATATAGTAGTAGTGCACATTCATTGCTCAATAGCTTATACATCAAGCAACCGTAGGCTCCCAAGAAAATCACAAAATAGGTCAATAGAAATTACATGCTTCAAATATTTTGACATGCTTTATTAAGTTTCATTTTGTTAACATACCCATTAAACAACTAGATTTTGAGATCAATGTTACTCCAGCCATATTAGCTCACGATTCAGAAGTCCAACTCTGAGTGTGAGGGACATTTTGACAATCTCACTTCGGTTAGAGATATGGCCTAAGTAGTCCTGTAAAACCTGGACAATCCACACCATACAAGTTGGTTTTGAGTGGTTGAGTCATAAACTCAAATTTCTGCTTGGACAATCCTTACGTTAGAAGTCAGTTTTGTGGTGTATAGTCAGTTCCTAAGTCTAGATCCATTGCTGGGCCACCCGTATTGTCTACGCTCCAAACCCACTGCCTTGGGCTTGAGCCGGTGGGTGTTAGGAAAGACTTAAATTACAATCTCACCCAAGCCGCCTTAATTGCGACAACTTTGGGTTGCCTACATTGCAGCTTTCATCACTTTGTTGTTTTCGGTGTGAGGGGGGGTATTTAGTCCCACGTTGCTTTGGCCTAAGGAGTGCTTATAAGGCTTGGGCAACCCTCACCGTACAAGCTAGTTTTGTGGGGTTAAGTTAAACCTTAATCCCAAATTCTAATTGGACCAAAATAAGGGAGAAAAATATATTTTAGTCAACCCTAATTACACCTTAACATGCCTCTATAATATTACCAAATGAACATTTTTAGGTTTTTTGCCAAAAACATTTTTTGGATACATAGAGGGCCGAAGCCCAATTTGTTTTTTGCCAATTTTAGATCGTAGCCTAAAGCACATGAGATGTTGCAATTTACATCGTTATAGCCAAGGTAATTAAAACCAGGACAGACCGACCAGTTCAATCAGTCGGACCGACAAACACAATTCAACTACTTCTAAGAACCGCTGGCCCTAAGGACTAGACCGTAAACAGGAACACTGGTAAAGAACCGCTAAAATCGGACAAAATCGGAGGTTTACCAATTTTCCCCGGTTCAGGAAAAAAGTTTTTAACGCATTTTTTATTTATTTAAAAAGTGCATTGATGCTCCACACGTCTTGACCAAACTTGGGTACCAAGGCTAGATGACTCTTTACTTTGCCACTGTCTCTCAGGTTCAATTTATAATAGTCTTTTACCTTTTTACTTCTATACATTCTCGGTGTGGGACTTCAGTGTTTACCTTTTCTACTTCGTTGTGTGGCCAATCAAGGAAGTCAATACATTAACTTCTTCACTTCTTTTTTATTAAAGCATCTGATGCTCGATGTGGGACTAATGGTTCTTTTTGTTCTTGCTTTTGAGATTGACGGAGAATGAGCCTGTTTCTTCTTGCTTGTCATTGCTGAATGTATGGTGCTCAACTTCATGTGTGATTTTCCTTTTATTTTTGACAATTACACTCATTATTTGATGGTGGAAATTGTGCTCAGCACCTGTGGCATTTATGCAACTCTTTCCAACAATTAAAGATTAAAGATCAAATACAATCATCCCTGTGAAGTATTTTTTTCTGTATTTTCTGAGATCCAGCCAAGCATGGCAGAGTCAATTTTGTTGGCAGCATTTAGTGTTTGGATAAAAGGTTGGAAAATGTCAACTTGCAAAGTTTCAGTCAGAGGTAACTTGCTGTAATCTTCTATTTGAGAAAGAAAAAAAAAGAAAAAAAAGTATGTCGTGATATGTATCGTGAATTTTTATTTCTTCCAATTCATCACCACCTGTGATATTTTTTAAATGGAGTCTAATTTTTATAAAAGTGTAGGTATGAATATTATGTTTTTTTAATTTATTATTGTTTTATATATTAGATTAAAAATTTAAATATTATTTATAATTATTACCAGTTCGACCCCAGTTGAACCCTTGAACTGGTGCCTACGCTGGTTCTATGCCGAGTCCTTATTACCTTGATTATAGTGTCGCAATGACAATATATCAAAAATCATGGTACCATTAAAAAAGTTAATATCATAAAATAAAACATTGCATATCTTATAAACCCCATACTCACATGAACAAAGTCTAGTAAGAACTTATACCTGATCAACAAAACGCTTGATAACACGTTTGAAACTCTCTATTGAAGTTCTCTCAACTATCTTCTTAAGATGGATAAGCGGAGCTGTTGCCAGCTCAGGAAAAGATACATGGTAGCTCCATTGTGAAAAGTGCTCTGAAAGGAGTTCAATGGTAGATGAGACACACTCTTCTTGGAATTCACGTGATTTTAACCAATGCTTAGGAAGCTGCAAAAATTATTGAGGGCCAATTAAAACAATAGAGAGAAAATCTCAAACTAAACTAAATTTTATTTTTACTCATCTGACCTTTAAGGTAGACAAAGATTCAAACACTTTGCCAGGTTTCCCACCATCCTGAGTAATATTGTACTCTAAAACATCCAGCACCAAAGATGTAACAGGGATGAAAACCCCACTAGAACCAGCAAGATGATTAAGCCATTTGATACATCTGAGTCTCAATGGCAAATATCTAGGCCCAGGAAAGAGGAGAGCAACTCCATTTATAATTTGTATGATCATATACAACAATGGCTGAAGATCATAGTCATGTATGTTTTCCGATATAAATGTAACCCAGAGATCAACACAACTGACGTACTGCCAACTGCATATTTTCTGAACCACCTCCTGCCCAGAAATTAAAAGGAAAAATATCAGAAAATTTTCCTCAATATAGTAATACAATGATTCTCTATATACATAAACATGCCATCTAATTTGATATGCACCCAAACATTTAAGGAACAATCCCTTAAAATTTACTCCCTCCCTCTCATTTTAAGTGTCCTATTTGAGTTGTGCACAATTCTTAAGAAAATGATTTATCGTGTTGATTTCAATGACAAAATGAGTTTCATTTACTAAAGTACCCTTATGAATAGTAGTTAATTGAATAGTTAGGTGAGTTGTGATACAGTAAATAAAGGTATATTGATGGAAAAAGTTAATAAATGTTGCATTGCTATTCTAAAGTGACAAATAAATTGATGCAAAAATATTGTAAAATTGACACTTAAAATGAGACGGAGGGAGTAGCTATTAAGGGGGGAAAACAAAGCCACTTAAGTACTCCATCGTGCATCCCATATTACTCATGTGGGACTTAGGCACCTCATAATACCAAGTCCATATCATCGCACCAACCCCTGAGAGCCGAAGTCCTCGGTGGCTGCACTCTACTTTCACTTCATTTGGTGACACTTCACTCAACTTCCTCGTTGGTCAGAACCCTCCAAGGCTCCACCAGTCGGAACCCTTTAATGGTAGCCTTCTCCGAGACACCAAAAAACTAGCTTTAATACCAATTGAGAAGCATCCAAGTACTAGGGAAACCCTCCCTTAAAAGCCGGTTGTTAAGGAGAAAGAATCAAGTCACTTAGGCACTCCACCAAGCATCCCATACTACTCAATGAGAGACATAGGCAACCCACAATACCCAAGTCCCTATCATAATTCTTTAAAAGACTGAACATTTACCTTGCACAAAAAGAGAAATGGCAATAATATTAAAACTGTTTAAAGCTTACCTTCTTTTTTGTTTGTAACCCCTTCTGCAATATCTTTCCAAGATGTCTTACGCATATCATTGCTTTGTTTGATGATTTAAGCACATCTAAACAGCATAGCTCCACAAAGGAGTTCCGTAGAGTATGTATATGTTCAAACATCCTTAGCTCAACAGATTGAGAACGACTAATGAAGGCCTTGTATGTTTTGACAAAGCACAAGTCTAACCAATCAGAGCTACACACAGAAGCTATATCTCGTATGATAAGAAAGGAATGTGATGACAAAGACCCATCACCTGTTGCCCAAAAACGAACAAAAATCTGCAATAAATTTGAGTGTGAGGTATGGAAGATTTTACATAACAAGTTTGACATTATACACACCATAGCCAGAAGACGAGAAAAAGTATGAGATCTCGGCTGGACATTAAACAATAACCATAACTAAAGGTGTTTAAAGAATCTGCTATGGCTAGCAAGTCATCAACCTATTTGGATCATAACCTATTTCTGCTATTTGGAAAGTGGTGCGATAGTAGTCTGCACAGTGCAGAAACAACCATTACTCTTCAAAAAAGAATTGCAGTCCTTTAAAATTTAAATTGACTGGATCGATAGCATTTTTTAATAAAAATATAAAAACAAGAGTTACAATTCTGATTTATGAAAGACAGCTGGAAGTCATGCAAACGTTTGAGAAGTGATAGTACAGTACCTCGGATTTCCAATCTATGTATTTTCTGTTAGCTTTGCATGACTTCCAGCTGTCTTTCATAAATCAGAATTGTAACTCTTGTTTTTATTCATAAAAGACAGAAAATACATAAATTGTTGAGGAGAGAAATTTCTCATATTTTGATTTTGATTTTCTCAAGTGATAGTACCTCGGATTTCCAATCTATGTATTTTCTGTTAGCTTTTCAATGTGGTATGGAGTATCTTCGATGTGGAAAGACAATGAAAAGCTAACAGAAAATATATAGATTGGAAATCCGAGGTACTATCACTTGAGAAAATCAAAATCAAAATATGAGAAATTTCTCTCCTCAACAATTTATACCAGCAACTGTCAAATAAATTTCAAGTATATTTAGGCTTTAATATGTATCCGGTCCGTGTAATATAGCTACTTTTTCGTTAGTCCTTTTAATTTATTTAAATCGATTTAATTCTATTATGCCTTTCATTCATTTGTCAATGTTGATAGCATTCAACTGTTAAGTGCTGAAGTGGCTCACAAAAGTCTACCGGGCCATGTCACTTGTCACCAGCTCAACGAGAAATAGGCCAACACCTATTTTATTTTCCACATAGGCCCTAACCCCCTCTACCTCCTCCACTTCCCCTCCCTTCTTCCCTTGCAACACCTCTCCTCCTTCAAGTGATTTCAATAAAAAATGAAAAAACCATAAAACCCAGGTGCTACATCCCAATCTCAATTTCAATTTTCGGTAACCATCTTCTCCAACAAAATGTATTATTTTCTTATGCCACTAAACATTGGGTTCGCGATTTAAGGGTCATCAATGAAAAGGTGAGATCGTGATCTATGGTGGATGACACGGGTACTCCTTTTGAAGCTCATGGCAGTTGGTGCCTCAAGGGTTACAGGTTGTGGCTGAGGGGTGGGTGATCCCAAAGAGGTGAAGATCTGAGTTATTGTGACTTGCTGCTGGCAAGTAAGTACTACTAGGGAAGCTTCTATTGGGCGGCCATAAGGCAGAGGGACTGGTTTAGGTGGTGAGATGATGTGTAGTGAAGAAAACTAGGTCCAATTTGTTGTTTTAAAGGAAACTTGGTGCATGTGCTAGGTGTCAAATTGATTGGCTCTAGTTAGTTCCAAAATCTATTTCCCTGATTGCTTTGCATTGAAAAATTAAGTCGTTGAAGTGCATTGGCAGTTCAGAAAACTAGAAGAGCAGGAAATGGGGTGTCCTCGGGGAAGAGAAAGAGAAGAGAGGGTTAAAGATTACATTGAAAAAATTAGTAGCCAACCGATTTGTCATTGAGTTGGTGACAAGTGGTGCACTGATGTAGAATTTAATGAGTCACCTCATCACTTAACAGCTGAATGCTAACGGAAAGGACATACGTGAAGAAAAGACAGAGGGGTGGGATTGGGAAAAAAATTGAAAGCACTAAAACAGAAAAATTGGTATATTATAAGGACCAAATAGATTTTAAGCCTATATTTCACTACCGTAACATTAAAGAATACCTTGAGAAGCTTGTGCAGTAAAGATGGAAATGCAGCCAGAAAAATGACAGAAGCTCTGAGTCGACAAATTGAGAAGGCTAATATCTCTGAGTCAGTGACCTGGTTCAACAGAAACATGGTACTCCTTAAGTACGACTTAATAAGTGGTCTAAGAGACAACCACTTTGTTGTATTCTTCAGATCTAAAACAGCTTCCTTCCTTGAACTTGAGCTTTGTATTCCCAGTAACTTCCTAAATGTAGTATCAGCCTCATGGAGCATGAACATTAATATCTTGCACAAAGTATCACTCGTCTGAATGCCGTCATTGACACCGGTTGCTTTAGAATCGCTGTGGCATGCTGCCCTATAAGCATTTACGAGACGGGTAAGGGCAGACAGACTATGCTGTTCTTTGACCAGTTTACACAAAGAATCAACAGATGCACTTGTCAACATTTTACCCACCGGAGAACCCGCATTGTCATCATTCATTGGCAATGGCTGCTCTCTATCTAAGTTATCATCATCCGAACCCTGAACCACATAAGAAAAGGAAGTCAATTTTCGTTAACAAAAGTGCTAGTCAAGTTGAAAATTTGAACCTATATGTTAGAGAAAATGAAGGAACATGCAAATGATAAGGCAGAGAGGAGTTGAGGAGTCTCTGAAAAGCAAAAATAACCGAGTTTCAATAAATACATTATGTTACAACAGTTTTTAACTACCTATTTACAAAAATGGATTAAAAGAAAGAGAAATGATACTCTCAACAAAGAGAGCACCCCCTTACAGAGATGGGAATTTCTCCCAATACTCAACACCCTCAATTCCCTCTAACTAATTTCCTCCCTGCTCCATTCTTTACTCTTCCTTCTTATAGTCACAATTTTCCCTCATTCCCTAATCTAGAATATTCTCCCCCTAATATTAATAATGGGTCTATCATTAATATTGCACCTATCATTAATAGAGGGCCTAACAGCCCCAAAATGAAAATAATATTGAAATCTAACCATCCAAACCAATGTGATAGTAATTGGCAATTATGATACAAATTGGGAACTGAATAACAGAATTTCTTTAATAAATAATCTCTGTCTGGAGAATGGTTCCCAACAGAGACTAGGATTACATAATAGGAATACAAACACAGAATTATACAATAAAGGATTAGAGTGATCCACAAACAGTTACCGTAGTTTCCCTTCCCAAGATTTCCGAGAGCTTGGTCTCTCCCACCCAAATTCCTATCCAAATAACGGCCTACCCCATTCCTCTCTCTCCATGTATTTATTTAATTAAACAACATAACTGCTACTTGGCAGTTACCACACATAATTAATAATTTTAAAGGCTAACATTAATTCTAACTGCTTATAACAATTCAGCCTATTGGGGTTGGACCTCCTCTTATAATGTTTACGAATTATATATCAATAAGAGGTCAAACACAATGTTGTTATAATCAAGATTTTTAGTAAGATCGGGAGGGGGTAGCAAGATCCTTATCCTATGTTGGCCCTATGCCCCTACAATCCCCCATTGCCACCTGTTCTATTCTGTTATTCCCTTCCTTTCTCCTCAACCACAACTGTGTGTCGCCCTCCTCCCCCTTTTGGTTCTTCAGTTAAATGTTGTCAATAGCATATTGCCAAAATCCTGCCATAATAGGCCAACTCAAAACACCAGTGCAGATTGCTCAAAAACCATAGTTGTCAAAATCAAGATTCTACGTAAGATCGGGAGGGAGGTAGCGAAATCGTAAACCGTAGAATCGGAAGATTCTACCGAAAAAATTTGTAGAAATTTGTAGAATCGGGAGGGGTTAACAAAATCGTAAAATCGTAACTAAGATCGTAAAATCCTACCAAAACAAAAATATTATTAGGATAAATATACACCTAGTAATATTAAAAAAGGGGGTCTTTTTGGTGAAAAGGGGGGTGAGGTTTGAAAAAGAAGATTTTCTATAGTAAGAATGCTAGAAAACGGGGTATTTCTGGTGAAAAAGTGGGTGTGGTTAGAAAAAATAGTTAAATGTGTCATTTCCAGTTTACACAGTTTTGGGCCAAGCCCATTACCCTAACCCTAGTTTTGTCCAAACCCTAGTTTTATGTCACTGCAGCAGTTGCATCTTTATTTCTTCTTCTATACTCAGCAGCCGCATCTTGTTCTTTTCTATTTCTTCTTCTATCTTACGTATTCTTCTTTAGTTCTTCTTCTCCACTGCAGATCTTCTTCTCCACTGCAGATCTTCTTCTTCCAACGCGATGCTGCCATGAATCGTGGTTGCTAACAGCTGTCTGCTTGTGCAAAAGCTAAGTGGCCGCACAAATCCAACCAGGTTCCACAAGTTCTGTTTCTTGAGATTCTGCTCTGAAAATCGTGATTCTGCTCGTGAAATTGCACGAGTTTGTGATTTTCGTACGATTCTACTGGAAATCTGATTCTGTGTACGATTCGAATCGTTGAGGTAAATACATGCGATTTTACGACTAAAATTGCGTCGCGATTTTGATTACTACGTCAAAAACCGCCACTACAATCCGCCATGGAATTTTTTAACAACACTCCTCCAGTCAAATGTTTGCTCCTTCTTTCATAAACTATCATAGGCACGTATTTGAAAGACTCAACTGATATGAAAGAGAAATCTTTATTGAATTCAGAAATGGTTCAGTCACAATCCATGGTTTAGAGTTCCAGAGAACAGGCAAGCTGTTAGGGAAACTTACTATCCACAATTCTGTTTTAACTATCAACTGCCTCTAACTAACTCTTTGGTAGCTATTTATTACATTCTGTTTATAGCAATATTACAACAATACCCCTGTATATCCCTCCTAGGGCCTATTAAACCTCTTATTCTTCCTATAATAGACCCTATTTACAATTGGTCTGCTATCAGTATTCTTAGGCCCAATGTCACTTCCCAGCCACAAACATACCCATACATAATTGGCCTATCAGTGGGATAACATCCTACATCGGCTAGGAATGTTGCTAAAGTATTGCTTCTAGACTTGGACAATTATCCCCCCTTAAGCAAACTATTGAAGTTGAGATAAGCCTAGTCTGTCCAAAATTCAAATGAGATGGTTGGAAGATGTTAATGAATTATTCACTAGAAAGTCCAACTTGGAAATTTACACGTTCATATTAAATTAAATATTAACTAAGCCATAAATATACTCACAACTTCTTCATTTGTGGCCTGTCCAATGCCCACATCATAACTTTCAAGAAATTTAGAAAACCCTTGATCCTGGAGATTTAAATAAGATAAGTCAGATTTTGTCAACAAAAAAAAATAAGATAAGTCAGATATTTGTGCAAGAAATTCGGGATCTGTTTTTTTTCAAGTTTTTTTTTACAAAAAGTACTGCCTGTAAGTACAAAAAAATTGTATGTGCAAGAGAGCAGCCTGCCAAAAGGGTGAGAAAAACCATCTTACATTAAATATACAAAGAATCCATCTAGCAATACATGCCACTGCATAAAATTTGGCACCAAACATACAAATCCAAATTCATTGAAAATAGTAACAACCAAAGTTTCTATTTCCACTGTGTATCTTGTATGCTTAATTCCGGCTAAGCTAACAAGCCAGCATTTCACTATTGAAAAGAATCTGATGCCAGAATCAAGGTAGACAAGTTCGTTATCCTAGGTAGGAACGGTGAGGGGTCATAGGTTCGTAAAGCACGAGTTCGTAGCACGAAACGTAGATCCCATGAAATTGTCCAACTAGTAAATATATGCATATTAAAACATATGAATAAAGATAAAAACCATAAATAAATGAAAAAAATCACAAAAACTTTTGTGTGTGTATATATATATATATATATATATAATCATTTTTTATAGGCAATGTTATATATATATATATGTTATATATATACAATATAGATAATATAATATAAAAAAACTGAACTAAAGCAAAAAAACGATAATGAAATTCTAAGCGACATAAAAAAAGAAAAGAAAAGGTAATGAAATGAAAGGTTGTGGAAAAGGACTCTGATCACAAAAAAAAAGGTTGTAGAAAAGGACAAAATCTTAAAATGCACAACTGGCGCTGAACGTGATGCACAAACGGTTAAACCATTGAGCAAATATCTAAGGGCTGGAAAGTAATTTTGTGTTTAAAAAACAAGGACACAATAGTAATTTCGCAGAGAAGTTACTATTCCTTCATCTTCTCCACGATCAGTAGAAGATCCGAAATGGGATGCTCTGTGATTTGCATCGCAAACAGAAACGCAGGGGTTAACAAGGGATCATTGAGAGAGAAGAGGGAGAGAAGGAATCGTGGGAGTGGCTGTGTACGTGAAGAAGAGAAAACTGAAAATGGGATTTAGGGTTTTGTTTTAAACCCCTTTGCAACCCGACCCGGTTGGGTTTAAAAAACAAATGCATTAACGAGAGCGGACCCGTCGCTCCTCTCCGCGCCTACCGCTCTTGTCCGCTCCGGAGTGTCTGTCCGCTCCGGAGTGTCGCTCCTTCATTTCCTCTGCAGATTGCGTTCTTGAATGGGGGCGGGAGCGCTGAAGATCCATGGGTTCTAAGGAGCGTCCGCTCCTACGCTCCGGAGCGCAAACTTAACTACCCTGGCCAGAATCAATTGCTCAATTAACAAGCTTCATTCTCGACTACACCCGGTAATACTATGAGACTTGTTTAGTGCAGTTCATCTTTTTTCTGTCTTGGAGTATTTTCTTTCAAAAGATGTATTGACAAATAAAAAACAAGTATACATTCATATGAATGAAATTATGAAAACAACAACCACCTTTGCTTTCAATCTGTTCAGCTTTTTTTCTTTCTTCAGAAGTTCTGTGAAAGTTTCTCTGTTTTTCACTGATAATGAACTGCCACCATTGCTCTCTGAAAAAGTCTTGCATTAAAGTCTAATAAAACACATGCAACAAGGGGAGACTGCATTTAATTTGAACTGAAAAGCTTGAAATGTCCTTACTCTCAATATAATTTTCATCATCACTTCCAGCAACGTGTGCACAGCTTGAGTCCTGTTCACATGCTCAAGAAATCAATATTAATATAGAACAGCTAAATCCAATGACAAGACTTTTAGCAATAAATGGTGACTCAAACCTCTGAAAGAAACCCATCACTGTCGGAATCTTCTCCAAGCACTTGACTGTCATCTTCACAGAACACAGCATCGAGTGAAGTGTCTTGAATTTCATCACTAACGGTGTTTCTGGTAACAATACATGAATCGTCGGTCATTAGTCTAAGAGCATCTAAAGAAACAGCGGCTAATATTTCTCCATGTAGGAAATCATCTCTCGTAAATGTTTCTCACTGATTAAGTTTTTCCCTATTACCTTGATGATATTATTCTTCGATGCTATACTTATAAATGAATAAAATGCACAGGCAACTAGTGAAACATCCATAGCAAAAGTATAAAAAACTGCAGGCTCAAAGACTAAGAATAGAACAATGTGACCCAGAAATTCAAGCTGACAACATAAGGATATGGAATATAACATTGGCTTAAACTTTCTGGTCCAAAAAGGGGAGGATGTAGAAAAGGAAATAGCCACATTTATCCTTTCGAAGGAAATTTCATAATACCCATAATCACTTTAAACAAAAATATAAAAGCAATAAAGATTATTATGTGAAAGATACTATGAGATTGAGAAGCCTTCCACAGAAAATAATTCCTCTGTGGGTTTAAGACAACATCAAGAAATTGCACTCAACTAAAATTCATAGTTCTTCATAGGGATTTCTACTACTTTTGGAGCATGATTTAGAGGAAAAGTCAGCACAGTTCAAAAATCACCAAACAAAGGGAAAAACTTGTTTAGAAAAAATGACATATCAAAGAGGAGTAATCGATATATTTTTTGTTTTAGGACCATTGCTGGCTACCCACAGAGTGTCCCAACGCTTTCAACGAAAGACTCATCTCTGCTCGCCCGTAGAACCAAATATTAGGCTGGCCAACACCGTGGTTTAACGTGGGCGGGAATCGAACTCGGGAGCAAACCGAGTAGACCCCCACTACGTACCAAGGGCAGGCTACTCCACTGGGCCAAGCGAGTGTTGGTTGGAGTAATCGATATATGAATATATGACGAGAGCCTTGAGAAAAATGAACTTAGATAATTTTAATTATTTTACCTTTCATTTGCAGTATTTGTTATATGACTGGCATCAATTTCTTCAATAACCTGACTATCTTCTGTTGCAATCAAATTTTGAAGAACATTAAAAATTCAAATTATAAGAAACCTGGAAAATTAACACAGATAGTGGAAAGAAAAATAATATAATTCCATAAAGCAATTATCTGTTCTCAAAAAGCCATCCAACAATTGCAAAAAGATGAGGTCTGAAATAAACCTAGGTACTTCTCAATTGCTAAACTAAATCAACAGTAATAATGGCATGTCATAAGGGTGGCACTTTGTTTCAAATGACAAAATGAAAGCCAGGGCTAAAGAATAGAAGAGATGCTTACTTTTTGAAGCTTTCCTTTTGAACTTGGATTTTAACTTCCTTTGATTCCTCAAAACTGACTGTAAATTCTTTTTCGCAAACTTCCTTGCATTCTTACCCAACTTCCCCATTTAGCTCTCTACACAAGATAGAAACAATTACAAGATATAATATATAGAGTTGTTAACAGCGGCTATTAGCGGCACTATCGCAGATGCAGAGTCGCTGTTTGTGTTGCGTTGCGTGATTAATAAAAGAAAGAAGCAAAAAAAAAAATAGATACCTGTGAGTGAGTGAGTGAGTGACGGCGGCGGGTAGAGCGTGGCTGACTGGCTGACGGCTGAAGAGGAAGTTGAGTTGAGTAGGGTTTCAAAAGCGGAAGGACAGACGATGATGGCGTATGTGTATCTTTTTTTTTTTGGTACACGGCGTATGTGTATCTATTTGCCACAATTTAATTCTTTCTTGCCCCCAAACTTTTACATTTTCATACACAGCTCCCAAATTTATAATTTATATATTTAAAATTAAAAATAATTCTTTATTATAATAAAAAATAATAATTCTTGTCAAAAAATTAAAAATTAAAAATAAAGTTTTATTTATTTATTTATTTTCTTCATCGGCATAGTGTTTTTACTTTGAAGTTTTTTGACTCAAAAAAAAAAAAGGTTAAAAGCAATGTTTTTAAAACCGGATCGGAGATTGAACCGGATCAGTAATAACTAGATTTATTTCCCGTGCGATTCACGCGGTGAGCTAGTATCAATGAATATAAATACATTAAATCAACTCATTAATGTTGTGAGAATGTGACTATTGATTAGGGATAGTTTAGTAAATCTATTTATTTTTTCCATGAATCCAAGAAAACTAAATGCATAAAACTATTATCCTTAATATGTGTAAATGTAGTTAATTTTGTTTATAATTAAGCCCGGATGGAGTACATCAATACATCATGCAGGGTTGAATAAAAAGCACCATTAAAATAAAAACACATATACAAAGTTGAAAGAAAATGTTGAGGAGTTCTATTGTAAATAAGATCGAATTTCCCACGAAAAAAGTTAAATTATAAATATAAATTAAATAACATTATCATAAAATTAAAAATTAACTTTAACAAAGACATAGTAATTGAACATCTACAAAAAGTCTAAACTTTTTTAATAACGTTATCTATATTCATCAAAAATATAAAAACTTAACTCATAGTTAAAGAGAAAAGAAGACAACACAATTAGAAAGTGGAACATGTACGAGCTATCATGCCGAGTTTGATTTAAAACTAAACACCAATTTAAGTATGTTTCTAATACTCGTTTGTGCGAAATTATCAAAATAAAGAAGAAAACAACAATTTGGACATGTAAAAAACAACCAATTTGGACATGTAAAATTTTTCTGCATCTTAAAGTGCCCCAAAACACAATGTCTAGCATCATACTTTACGTATTTTGTCACAAAAGTTTTTTTTTTCATCAAACGGGTTATTGAGGAACGAACTTCGCGTATTTGAACAGCTAAAATTTTTCCGGGGCCCTAAAGTACCCCAAAAACATAAAACCCTACTCAACAGCTTCCTTCTTATGCATCCTATGTCTGTAAGCCGCGACAATCTGTAACGATTTCGTCGTACCATAAACATTGAGTTTCAACCCCCAGAACAAAGAACCGAAAGGGTTTGCAAATTTGACCCCTTTTGTTTACTTTAGTCTGAATTGCAATGGAGGAAGGTAAATTGTGTCCTTCAAAACCCTCTCTTCCAATGGCTTTCCCTCCCTACCGTTGTTCCCATTTGCGCAGTAAAACTTACCACACACTTGTTCACATTCTCTCCCACTTCCCGCCTTCCACCATTCCAACTCTCCCCCTGAATATGCCTGGTATGTAACTTCACAACTCTGATCTAAATGTTGGTTTATTTTGTTTAATTGAATATTTATGAAATTCCAAGAGTGCCCTTTTTTTCACCAAAGTTGTTTTTTTTAATCTTTTCAAGTTTGCTTCTGGATTTGGGGTTGAACATGAAGTTTAAGGTTAGGTTATTGTTATGGGTCAATTTGATGTTAGTTTCAATTTAACTTTGAACTTCTCATGTTTATTTGCCACACTTGTTAGCAAAAAATATTTTTGATTGTATATTTTTTTTTCTGTTTCAAGATAATGACAATGACAGAACTAGGAAAGGAAACCCCGAGAAGGAGCCTGAATGCTCTAAATTAAAAGCTGGTTCGGATTTTATGGATCCCAAAAGTCCTGTACCTCAAAAGGAAATAGACGAGGTACATGAGACCATTGAAGGGGTCGGAGACAAGAGCATTGATACTTGTGCCATTGAGATGGTCTTAGATGATATAGAGCTTCTGATGGGGGGAGAGCAACTGAAACTAATAGACGAGTTAGATGATGGTTTAAACTCGGGATTATGCGAGAAACCAAATAGTGGTAGTGAAGTTGACTTGATGGATTATCAAGTAGAGGATGTTGAGTTTCTACATTTTGATGGAAACACATCTAGAAATTCAAATGAGTTGCAAGTACCAGAGGAGCTTAATAATCCCACCTCAGAAGGCTTTCATGTGTCCACATCAACAAAGGGACAAGCCTATGTTTCTGTAATTACTTCATCAAATTTAAATCAAGAATTGGTGAAACCAGGTTGTCCTGCAGTGGGCTTTTCTCCTCTTGTTGAAGACGGTGGGTTTAAGAAGGAAGAACAATATGTTCAGAAGGTTGCTGAAGCAACTCACATTTCTTTAAATCCGGATACAAATATTGATGCATTGAATACGAGTGGAGATGTTGGATTACTGGAGTCTACTATTTTGAGAGACACAGATGATACACAGAATGGAGAGAGATTTTGTGTGAAAAATGCAATAATTTCTTCAAATACTCTGATTGAAGAAGGAGGTCTAGAAGAGGGATAAATTTCTGGAGACTTTGAAATTGATGACAAAATATAAAACCCAAATGTTATACACTGTTTTTTTAATTATGCATCTCACATTCATGCTGAATGAGCAGCCCAAGGGACCTGACATGGCCAATCAACCCATGCACAACACAGGTCTACGACCCACGACCGACCCGACTCCCCGACTCCTATCATCTTCTTCACCCAGCTTGTAACCCGCAAAACCAACATAAAACCCTACTCAACAGCTTCCTTCTTATGCGCCCTATGTCTGTAAGCCGCGACAACCTGTAACGATTTCATCGTACCATAAACATTGAGTTTCAACACCCAGAACAAGGAACCGAAAGGGTTTGCAAATTTGACCCCTTTTGTTTACTTTAGTCTGAATTGTAATGGAGGAAGGTAAATTGTGTCCTTCAAAACCCTCTCTTCCAATGGCTTTCCCTCCCTACCGTCGTTCCCATTTGCGCAGTAAAACTTACCACACCCTCGTTCACATTCTCGCCCACTTCCCGCCTTCCACCATTCCAACTCGCCCCCTCAATATGCCTGGTATGTAATTTCACAACTCTGATCTAAATGTTGGTTTTATTTTGTTGAATTAAATATTTATGAAATTCCAAGAGTGCCCTTTTTTCACCAAAGTTGTTCTTTTTTAATCTTTTCATGTTTGCATCTGGATTTGGGGTTGAACATGAAGTTTAAGATTAGGTTGTTGTTATGGGTCAATTTGATGTTAGTTTCAATTTAACAGTGAACTTCTCATGTTTATTTGCCACACTTGTTAGCAAAAAATATTTTTGATTGTATATATATTTTTTTCTTTTTCAAGATAATGACAATGACAGAACTAGGAAAGAAAACCCCGAGAAGGAGCCTGAATGCTCTAAATTAAAAGCTGGTTCTGATTTTATGGATCCCAAAAGTCCTGTACCTCAAGAGGAAATAGACGAGGTCCATGAGACCATTGAAGGGGTCGGAGACAAGAGCATTGATACTCGTGCCATTGAGATGGTCTTAGATGATATAGAGCTTTTGATGGGGGGAGAGGATCTGAAACTAATAGACGAGTGAGATGATGGTTTAAACCCGGGATTATGCGAGAAACCAAATAGTGGTAGTGGTTGACTTGATGGATTATCAAGTAGAGGATGTTAAGTTTCTACATTTTGATGGAAACACATCTAGAATTTCAAATGAGTTGCAAGTACCAGAGGAGCTTAATAAACCCACCTCAGAAGGCTTTCATCTGTCCACATCAACAAAGGGACAAGGCTCTGTTTCTGTAATTACTTCATCAAATTTAAATCAAGAATTGGTGAAACCAGATTGTCCTGCAGTGGGCTTTTCTCCTCTTGTTGAAGACGGTGGGTTTAAGAAGGAAGAACAATATGTTCAGAAGGTTGCTGAAGCAACTCACATTTCTTTAAATCCGGATACAAATATTGATGCATTGAATACGAGTGGAGATGTTGGATTACTGGAGTCTACTATTTTGAGAGACACAGATGATACACAGAATGGAGAGAGATTTTGTGTGAAAAATGCAATAATTTCTTCAAATACTCTGATTGAAGAAGGAGGTCTAGAAGAGGGATAAATTTCTGGAGACTTTGAAATTGATGACAAAATTTAAAACCCAAATGTTATACACTGTTTTTTTAATTATGCATCTCACATTCATGCTGAATGAGCAGCCCAAGGGACCTGACATGGCCAATCAACCCATGCACAACACGGGTCCACGACCCACGACCGACCCGACTCCCCGACTCCTATCATCTTCTTCACCCAGCTTGTAACCCGCAAAACCAACATAAAACCGTACTCAACAACTTCCTTCTTATGCGTCCTATGTCTGTAAGCCGCGACAACCTGTAACGATTTCATCGTACCATAAACATTGAGTTTCAACACCCAGAACAAGAAACCGAAAGGGTTTGCAAATTTGACCCCTTTTGTTTACTTTAGTCTGAATTGCAATGGAGGAAGGTAAATTGTGTCCTTCAAAACCCTCTCTTCCAATGGCTTTCCCTCCCTACTGTCGTTCCCATTTACGCAGTAAAACTTACCACACCCTCGTTCACATTCTCGCCCACTTCCCGCCTTCCACCATTCCAACTCGCCCCCCTCAATATGCCTGGTATGTAATTTCACAACTCTGATCTAAATGTTGGTTTTATTTTGTTTAATTGAATATTTATGAAATTCCAAGAGTGCCCTTTTTTCACCAAAGTTGTTCTTTTTTAATCTTTCAAGTTTGCATCTGGATTTGGGGTTGAACATGAAGTTTAAGATTAGGTTGTTGTTATGGCTCAATTTGATGTTAGTTTCAATTTAACTGTGAACTTCTCATGTTTATTTTCCACACTTGTTAGCAAAAAATATTTTTGATTGTATATTTTTTTTTTCTGTTTCAAGATAATGACAATGACATAACTAGGAAAGAAAACCCCGAGAAGGAGTCTGAATGATCTAAATTAAAAGCTGGTTCTGATTTTATGGATCCCAAAAGTCATGTACCTCAAAAGGAAATGGACGAGGTCCATGAGACCATTGAAGGGGTCAGAGACAAGAGCATTGATACTTGTGCCATTGAGATGGTCTTAGATGATATAGAGTTTTTGATGGGGGGAGAGGAACTGAAACTAATGGACGAGTTAGATGATGGTTTAAACCCGGGATTATGCGAGAAACCAAATAGTGGTAGTGAAGTTGACTTGATGGATTATCAAGTAGAGGATGTTGAGTTTCTACATTTTGATGGAAACACGTCTAGAAATTCAAATGAGTTGCAAGTATCAGAGGAGCTTAATAAACCCACCTCATAAGGCTTTCATGTGTCCACATCAACAAAGGGACAAGCCTCTGTTTCTGTAATTACTTCATCAAATTTAAATCAAGAATTGGTGAAACCAGATTGTCCTGCAGTGGGCTTTTCTCCTCTTGTTGAAGACGGCGGGTTTAAGAATGAAGAACAATATGTTCAGAAGGTTGCTGAAGCAACTCACATTTCTTTAGATCCGGATACAAATATTGATGCATTGAATACGAGTGGAGATGTTGGATTACTGGAGTCTACTATTTTGAGAGACACAGATGATACACAGAATGGAGAGAGATTTTGTGTGAAAAATGCAATAAATTTTTCAAATACTCTGATTGAAGAAGGAGGTCTAGAAGAGGGAGAAATTTCTGGAGACTTTGAAATGGATGACAAAATTTAAAACCCAAATGTTATACACAGTTTTTTTAATTATGCATCTCACATTCATGCTGAATGAGCAGCCCAAGGGACCTGACATGGCCAATCATCCCATGCACAAAACAGGTCCACGACCCACGACCCGACCCGTTTCCCCGACTCCTATCATCTTCTTCAGCAAGCTTGTAACACGCAAAACCAACATAAAACCCTACTTAGGTTCTCCATAATAATTATGACCCATTCCAGCTTCCTTCTTATGCGTCCTATGTCTGTAAGCCGCGACAACCTGTAACGATTTCGTCGTACCATAAACATTGAGTTTCAACACCCAGAACAAGGAACCGAAAGGGTTTGCAAATTTGACCCCTTTTGTTTGCTTTAGTCTGAATTGCAATGGAGGAAGGTAAATTGTGTCCTTCAAAACCCTCTCTTCCAATGGCTTTCCCTCCCTACCGTCGTTCCCATTTGCGCAGTAAAACTTACTACACCCTCGTTCACATTCTCGCCCACTTCCCGCCTTCCACTATTCCTACTCGCCCTCTCAATATGCCTGGTATGTAATTTCACAACTCTGATCTAAATGTTGGTTTTATTTTGTTTAATTGAATATTTAAGAAATTCCAAGAGTGCCCTTTTTTTCACCAAAGTTGTTCTGTTTTAATCTTTTCAAGTTTGCATCTGGATTTGGGGTTGAACATGAAATTTAAGATTAGGTTGTTGTTATGGGTCAATTTGATGGTAGTTTCAATTAAACTGTGAACTTCTCACGTTTATTTGCCACACTTGTTAGCAAAAAATATTTTTGATTGTATATTTTTTTTTCTGTTTCAAGATAATGACAATGACAGAACTAGGAAAGAAAACCCCGAGAAGGAGCCTGAATGCTCTAAATTAAAAGCTGGTTCTGGTTTATGGATCCCAAAAGTCCTGTACCTCAAAAGGAAATAGACGATGTCCATGAGACCATTGAAGGGGTCGTAGACAAGAGCATTGATACTTGTGCCATTGAGATGGTCTTAGGTGATATAGAGTTTCTGATGGGGATAGAGGAACTGAAACTAATGGACGAGTTAGATGATGGTTTAAACCCATGATTATGCGAGAAACCAAATAGTGGTTGTGAAGTTGACTTGATGGATTATCAAGTAGAGGATGTTGAGTTTCTACATTTTGATGGAAACACATCTAGAAATTCAAATGAGTTGCAAGTACCAGAGGAGATTATATAAACCCACCTCAGAAGGCTTTCATGTGTCCACATCAACAAAGGGACAAGCCTCTATTTCTGTAATTACTTCATCAAATTTAAATCAAGAATTGGTGAAACCAGATTGTCCTGCAGTGGGCTTTTCTCCTCTTGTTGAAGACGGCGGGTTTAAGAAGGAAGAACAATATGTTCAGAAGGTTGCTGAAGCAAATCACATTTCTTTAGATCCGGATACAAATATTGATGCATTGAATACGAGTGGAGATGTTGAATTACTGGAGTCTACTATTTTGAGAGACACAGATGATACACAAAATGGAGAGAGATTTTGTGTGAAAAATGCAATAAATTCTTCAAATACTCTGATTGAAGAAGGAGGTCTAGGAGAGGGAGAAATTTCTAGAGACTTTGAAATGGATGACAAAATTTAAAACCCAAATGTTATACACTGTTTTTTTAACTATGCATCTCACATTCATGCTGAATGAGCAGCCCAAGGGACCTGAGATGGCCAATCATCCCATGCACAACACAGGTCCAGGACCCACGACCCGACCCGACTCCTATCATCTTCTTCACCCAGCCTGTGACACGCAAAAACAACATAAAACCCTACTCAACAACTTCCTTCTTATGCGTCCTATGTCTGTACGCCGCGACAACCTGTAACGATTTCATCGTACCATAAACATTGAGTTTCAACACCCAGAAAAAGGAACCGAAAGGGTTTGAAAATTTGACCCCTTTTGTTTACTTTAGTCTGAATTGCAAGGGAGGAAGGTAAATTTTGTCCTTCAAAACCCTCTCTTCCAACGGCTTTCCCTCCCTACCGTCGTTCCCATTTGCGCAGTAAAACTTGCCACACCCTCGTTCACATTCTCGCCCACTTCCCGCCTTCCACCATTCCAACTCGCCCCCTCAATATGCCTGGTATGTAATTTCACAACTCTGATCTAAATGTTGGTTTTATTTTGTTTAATTGAATATTTATGAAATTCCAAGAGTGCCTTTTTTTTCACCAAAGTTGTTCTTTTTTAATCTTTTCAAGTTTGCATCTGGATTTGGGGTTGAACATGAAGTTTAAGATTAGGTTGTTGTTATGGGTCAATTTGATGTTAGTTTCAATTTAACTGTGAACTTCTCATGTTTATTTGCCACACTTGTTAGCAAAAAATATTTTTGATTGTATATTTCTTTTTCTGTTTCAAGATAATGACAATGACAGAACTAGGAAAGAAAACCCCGAGAAGGAGCCTGAATGCTCTAAATTAAAAGTTGGTTCTGATAATATGGATCCCAAAAATCTTGTACCTCAAAAGGAAATAGACGAGGTCCATGAGACCATTGAAGGGGTCGGAGACAAGAGCATTGATACTTGTGCCATTGAGATGGTCTTAGATGATATAGAGCTTCTGATGGGGGGGGGGGAGAGGAACTGAAACTAATAGACGAGTTAGATGATGGTTTAAAAATGGGATTATGCGAGAAACCAAATAGTGCTAGTGAAGTTGACTTCATGGATTATCAAGTAGAGGATGTTGAGTTTCTACATTTTGATGGAAACACGTCTAGAAATTCAAATGAGTTGCAAGTACCAGAGGAGCTTAATAAACCCACCTCAGAAGGATTTCATGTGTCCACATCAATAAAGGGACAAGCCTCTGTTTCTGTAATTACTTCATCAAATTTAAATCAAGAATTGGTGAAACCAGATTGTCCTGCAGTGGGCTTTTCTCCTCTTGTTGAAGACGGCGGGTTTAAGAATGAATAACAATATGTTCAGAAGGTTGTTGAAGCAACTCACATTTCTTTAGATCCGGATACAAATATTGATGCATTGAATACGAGTGAAGATGTTGGATTACTGGAGTCTACTATTTTGAGAGACACAGATGATACACAGAATGGAGAGAGATTTTGTGTGAAAAATGCAATAAATTCTTCAAATACTCTGATTGAAGAAGGAGGTCTAGAAGAGGGAGAAATTTCTGGAGACTTTGAAATGGATGACAAAATTTAAAACCCAAATGTTATACACCGTTTTTTTAATTATGCATCTCACATTCATGCTGAATGTGTTGCCAAGTGGCTTCAGTCTCAAGAGGGGGGGGGTGAATTGAGTTTTAAAAACTTTTAGAAATCTTTTCAAAAGCTTTCCCCTTTTTCAAATGACTTAGATCCAGCTTTCGCGCAGGTAGAGTGGAAGCGAAGGAATTAGATATTTTAGAGCGAGAAAGCGGTAAAACAGTTTATAGGCACAACAATAATATGAAAGTAAAGCAGAAAGCAAGTAAAGCACGCAGAGATTTATACTTGTTCAGCCACCTCCCAGTGACCTACGTCCAGTCCTCACACCCTTGTGAGATTTATCCACTAACCGCAAGGCTTACGGGTGCCTTGGAAACCTTTACAAGATTTGGGAACTCCTTCACCTAGGATACCCCACCTATTGAAGAGCCCACAAATCTACCCACAAACAAGAGATACCTCACCCTTGTTACAGCACATGCAAATAGAAAGATACCCCACTTCCTAATTACATGCAACTACCCCCCCTAGAGAGATACCCCACTCTCTAGTGCAGATCCACAGATCTAGAATAACAACAGTTATAAGAATATACCTCTTAAAGTAGGCGGATGTTACAACTTGAAGATCTCAACCCCAACACTAACTCTTGCAGAAGATCAGCTCAGACGGACCAGCGGAACTAATCGAGCAAAATATAAAATAGAAGATTTTTTCTTAAAAGGATAGAAGATGATTTTCGAATGGGTTGATTGACTTGAAAGTGAAAATGAGTTTCCTATTTATAGGAAACCAAATCCAATCTATTTTTGGAAATGGATGAATCGATTCATTAAGAAATAAGTTAGATGAAGGAATCGATTCTTGGCTCATTGATTTTCAAGTAGGGAATCGATTCTTAGCTTTAGGTGAATCGATTCTCTTGTTTCCTTTTTCCAAAAACTTTTCAAAATTAGTTGTGAATCGATTCATGCTTTAGTGAAAATAGGTGTGAATCGATTCTGCTCCTAAATTGTTTCAGAGGTGTGAATCGATTCTTAGCTTTGAGGGAATCGATTCTTAGCTTTCCAAAAAACTTAGGACTTGCCAAATATAGATGAGAATCGATTCATGCTTTAGTTCAAATGATGGTGAATCGATTATTTACCTTGTTTTTAGTTTGGAAAACTTATTTTAGGGTTTTTCAAAAATGTTTCTAGGGTTTTATGTTAATGCACGCATTTTGAAAAACGCGGAACTTTGAGATATGAGCTGACCTCTGCGAGAGCTTACAAAAGTCCCAACACTCACCCAAACCCTAAGGACTACCCTTACTTTAAGGACTACCCTTAAAGATCTTCTTTCTTCATTCCTTGGGCATGTTTTGTCTTGGATGATTTCTTTGATGATTTGATATTTGATGCTTCTTTGCTTTTCTTTTTCCTTAGCTCTTCTAGGTCTTCATTGGCTCATTCTTCTTTATCTTGTTTTTCATCATCAAAATCATTTAGGACTCTTTGTCCTACAATAGGTTCCTGCATACAAGGCTGCATACAGGGTATCCACAGAATGAGCAGCCCAAGGGACCTGACATGGCCAAACAACCCATGCACAACACAGGTCCACGACCCATGACACGACCCGACTCCCCGACTCCTATCATCTTCTTCACCCGGCTTGTGACACGCAAAACCAACATAAAACCCTACTCAACAGCTTCCTTCTTATGCGTCCTATGTCTGTAAGTCGCGACAACCTGTAACGATTTTGTCGTACCATAAACATTGAGTTTCAACACCCAGAACAAGGAACCGAAAGGGTTTGCAAATTTGATCCCTTTTGTTTACTTTAGTCTGAATTGCAATGGAGGAAGGTAAATTGTGTCCTTCAAAACCCCCTCTTCCAATGGCTTTCCCTCCCTACTGTCGTTCCCATTTACGCAGTAAAACTTACCACACCCTCGTTCACATTCTCGCCCACTTCCCGCCTTCCACCATTCCAACTCGCCCCCCTCAATATGCCTGGTATGTAATTTCACAACTCTGATCTAAATGTTGGTTTTATTTTGTTTAATTGAATATTTATGAAATTCCAAGAGTGCCCTTTTTTCACCAAAGTTGTTCTTTTTTAATCTTTCAAGTTTGCATCTGGATTTGGGGTTGAACATGAAGTTTAAGATTAGGTTGTTGTTATGGCTCAATTTGATGTTAGTTTCAATTTAACTGTGAACTTCTCATGTTTATTTTCCACACTTGCTAGCAAAAAATATTTTTGATTGTATATTTTTTTTTTCTGTTTCAAGATAATGACAATGACATAACTAGGAAAGAAAACCCCGAGAAGGAGTCTGAATGATCTAAATTAAAAGCTGGTTCTGATTTTATGGATCCCAAAAGTCATGTACCTCAAAAGGAAATGGACGAGGTCCATGAGACCATTGAAGGGGTCAGAGACAAGAGCATTGATACTTGTGCCATTGAGATGGTCTTAGATGATATAGAGTTTTTGATGGGGGGAGAGGAACTGAAACTAATGGACGAGTTAGATGATGGTTTAAACCCAGGATTATGCGAGAAACCAAATAGTGGTAGTGAAGTTGACTTGATGGATTATCAAGTAGAGGATGTTGAGTTTCTACATTTTGATGGAAACACGTCTAGAAATTCAAATGAGTTGCAAGTATCAGAGGAGCTTAATAAACCCACCTCATAAGGCTTTCATGTGTCCACATCAACAAAGGGACAAGCCTCTGTTTCTGTAATTACTTCATCAAATTTAAATCAAGAATTGGTGAAACCAGATTGTCCTGTAGTGGGTTTTCTCCTCTTGTTGAAGACAGCGGGTTTAAGAAGGAAGAACAATATGTTCAGAAGGTTGCTGAAGCAACTCACATTTCTTTAGATCCGGATACAAATATTGATGCATTGAATACAAGTGGAGATGTTGGATTACTGGAGTCTACTATTTTGAGAGACACAAATGATGCACAGAATGGAGAGAGATTTTGTGTGAAAAATGCAATAAATTCTTCAAATACTCTGATTGAAGAAGGAGGTCTAGAAGAGGGAGAAATTTCTGGAGACTTTGAAATGGATGACAATTCATTTGATGTGTCTTCTGCGGATGCTTTAATTTCAGAACAAATTAAGGTAGATGATGTTCAGAAGACCGAAAATGTATTTGGAAATACAGTTTATCCTTGCAAGATAGGGAATGGAGAAAAGGAAGAAGGTAATCAATCTAGTTCCTTCATGGTAAATGCACTTCAAGATGCCAATAACAATGGACAAGTTGAACTTGGGACTAGCAATCAAATTGGGATTGGATGTGGAACTGAATTAGCAATCTCTCGGGAAACTATTGAATTTGACAAGGCAGGTGAGTACGGTTCTGTGCTAATGCCCAAATGTAACAAAGACAGATGCGTAGGAAATAAAGGTACTAGTGACATACTGTAACAAGAGTAAGTTATTGAAATGCACACAGAGTAGGAATAGGTACTGATTAGATGGATTCACTTCAAATATTACAATAGGAATTCCTAATTCAGTACAATGTCAAGTATAGTATATGATATTGAAGTAGTGTATGATAATGGAGTGTAAGGGAATTCGGGACAGAACATTCCCATAGAGAGGAAGAGAAGAAAGCAGCTAGAGAGAGAGAGAGAAGGAGAGTGACTTCACATATTTCATTTCCTGCCTCTTTTGATTTCTATTCCTTTCACATATACCCAATACTCTTCTTGTTGTAGACCTTGGGCTGATTTTCTCTTATTTGGGCTTCTCCTATATAATAGGTTCATTACAATACCTTACCCTTTAAAACCAACCTTGTCCTCAAGGTTGAAGCCACAATAAGGGTCTCGAGTGAAACTAGCAACTCTCCAAGTAACCTTCAAGTTAAATGTGCTGTCTTCGTATACCAAAAAATATTTACCCGGATCCCATTGTTTGAATGCTATAGATCCTTTTGTATGTTTAAAACAGCCTATGTCACTAGGATCCCAATTCTTGGAATCATTTGGCGGAATGTTTTGTTGCTTGATCCCCACATGGTAAAATGCATAGTAGAATTGTTTTGACAAAGCCACTGCTACATGTTGAATCAGCACCATGTTGTCTCCTTCTCTTGGTTGAAAACTGTAATGAGCATTGCTAAAAGCACCAAACCCATTCACAGGAACAACAACATTGTCTTTAATAGTATCAGTATCAACTGTACCCACAACAATAAACGTTTGGACATTAAAAGTAATTTCAATCATTTTGGTACCAAGAGTGGTCTCCGAAACTGGTGCTAATAGGAGTGGCCTCATTGAAACAAAAACTACCCGCTCTTTAGTGAAACCTGGGTTGAATACCCCTTCCCCTATCAGTGAGTTGACCATATCCAGGGAAATTGAAGACAGGGCATCCTTAGGAGAATAGAGAAAAATTTGAGGCTGTTGCGGAAGATCATTTAAATCTCCCTGTTGAGATATGATGCATAGAAAAATATGCCCCCTAGGCAGCATTGTATTTGAAGCAAGATCCAAAACAGAAGGACCCTTATTACCAATGATGAAAGCTAAGCTTCCCCTATGATTCCTTTTCTTACTATGATAAAGGGAGTGGAAAATTACACTCTCATGATTTGAATTCAGTAGCTCTACTACCTTCATGGCCCCATTATTTAGCAAACCACCTAATTGCACACAAGCTTCAATGACATTGGTTAAATTGTATTCACATGGCTTCTCACTAAAATTGATCCTAAAGAGGCAAGACATCACATATGCTTCTAAATTGTAACTGTATAGAATAGTCAAAGAAATCATAAAATACCACGTAACCTGGTTTTGAAGAGGAACAGCAGCAAACAGATCGCATAAGGAGTGCAAATTTGATTGGGTGTGCCAAAGGGTGTTATTGAATAAGCCTCGTTGTAAAATTGAATTAATTCCTCTAAGCTTCATGGAGGTAAAGCACAAATTCTGACTCAACTTCAACTTAATGTGATTCCATAGTGATACAAAAGTACCACAACATAATTGTCACCCATGTTTAAGAACACCCAATAATCCAGAATGGCCTATAGAAAAGCATACGTTGCTAGCCCACACCACTGTGTAGCTACTTAACTGAATGGCTACTAAATCAAAAAATGAAATATCCTGGGTGGAAACGAATTTAAGATCGAACGTTGGGTTATTGGACAACAATACCATCTCCACATTTTCCACCAATAAAGCTGAGCAATTAAGCATTTGTGAGAAAATGTTACTGGCACACTTTACTATTGCAACAAAAATTACAAGCTGATTTGTGGAAACTGCAAGTCCAATTGCTCCTTCAGTACCATACCTCAACAAACATTTGAATACACAAGTAATCCTCAACAAGTTACCTATCATAACAACTTCAAGTGCATTTCCTATATAATCCTCAACAATGCCTATCGGAATTTCCACCATCACTATTATGCAGAATTCATGAATTACTCCAATAAGGCAATCCGAAGTTGGTTTGCAACCCAGTACACTAGAGCATACTTCTTCAAAACCAATAATAATAGAGCAAACTTCTGCAAATACCTTAGCAATCACTTCGCTAGGAGAACCACTTGCTATCTTTGTAATCCAAGAAAAAATAGTTTTAGGCAGCATGTTCATTGCACCTAGGGATCCCATTGGATATACCATATCTTGCTGGATTTCAACCAGTATGTATTGGCTACAGCAATTCCAAGGACTACTTACTAGCATATCAAATGTAGCAATTATACTCTTATAGTTTGAAGCATATTTATCTTGAAGCAATATAACATTCGCAGGCTGAAACCAAACCTCTGGGTCACAAGCACCACGGCTGATATCTATGCTGACAAGTGAGAAATTCCAATTTCTACTAAGATCCATTTCATCAAACGCGTGATGGGCATTACTTAAGGTCCCTCTTCTATGCCCATAAGGTTCACTAGCACCAAGGATGGGGATCAGAATAAAAATACATGTGGCTGATGCAAGAAGGTAATCAACTGAGGCTAGCAACCACAGTGGCGCGAGCGATGGCGGCGGAACCGGAACTACGTCACGTGGATTTGGTGGCGGCGCCTGTGTTGTGACATTTTGTCGAATACAATAGAGGCGTGTTAACGGTTCTGGAATGTAAGAATTTAAATCTGAACTTGCAACCTTAAAATCCATTGGGAATGACTCTGCAATCAGATGAACACTCTGCACTCTGTTTCTAAGAGGCATTTCATCGAACACTTGGCCGTTGACAACGAGAATCATAATTTGCAGATGCACTTGGCTTGATTCAACATCATCGCTCCACGATTCGGATTCTGGCGCATTGATCTCTTTCGTGTACGCTTTTGAATCATCAAAATCCAGCGATTCCGATGCGTCACTCTCTTCTTGCAAGGGTGGTGCCGTGATCTCTTCCGTGCAAGGGAAAAAACTGTTCGACTCCGTACGATCTTCGTTCCATGCTTCAGCAACAACATGCAATAAATCAGGAGTAGGAGGATTAGCGTTCATCATTTCTGAAGCATCGATATCCATAGCAGCTAGGATCTTCTTCAACGTAGTACCTTGTGTGACCAAGGCTTCTTCAATGCGCTCAAAACGAGCACCATTTTCCACCTACATTCGCTTGATCTGTGAATGGCCTTCAGCGTGGTTCTTCTCAACTTGCTGTGAGGCGCCTCAGTTCCATGCTTAGTTCTTTGATTCTGGTTCCTTCAGCCATAGTTCAAGTGAAAGCACCAATGTAACAAGAGTAAGTTATTGAAATGCACACAGAGTAGGAATAGGTACTGATTAGATGGATTCACTTCAAATATTACAATAGGAATTCCTAATTCAGTACAATGTCAAGTATAGTATATGATATTGAAGTAGTGTATGATAATGGAGTGTAAGGGAATTCGGGACAGAACATTCCCATAGAGAGGAAGAGAAGAAAGCAGCTAGAGAGAGAGAGAAGGAGAGTGACTTCACATATTTCATTTCCTGCCTCTTTTGATTTCTATTCCTTTCATATATACCCAATACTCTTCTTGTTGTAGACCTTGGGCTGATTTTCTCTTATTTGGGATTCTCCTATATAATATGTTCATTACACATACCAACATATTGAATCCCAAATCAAGCCTTACACAGAGGTTTCTTGGAAGTAGCCACAACTAATTTGAGTCGATGGAAAATATGATTTGTGATGGTCTCAGCGTGAATCTGCCATTTGATGAACCTCAGTATGACGATCATGATGAACCTCCAAATGAAGAAGCACATAGATTCTATAATTTGTTAATGGAGTCAAACAAACCGTTGTTTGAAGGCTCGCCAGAGTCAAAATTATCTATGTCTGTGAAGCTTTTAGCTCTCAAATCCATGAGTAATATTTCTGAGTTGGGTTTAGATTATGTGACTAAAATGATGTTCGATGCGACACCTAACAAGGATAATTTGCCAAAAAATTATTATGAAGCAAAGATGTTAGTTTCGAAGCTAGGATTGGAATGTAAGAAGATTGATTGTTGTGTGGATGGACACATGTTGTTTTACAATAACGAATTTGGTAAAAGCGATGGTGCACTATTGGAATGCAAATTCTGTGGAAAGCCGAGGTATCATGTTCGTAAAGGGGGAAAACGTAAGTATAAACCCATCCTCGTAAAGTCAATGTTTTATTTGCCTATAATTCCAATGTTGCTAAGAATGTTTGCATCAGCTGAAATTGCGAGGAAAATGACGTGGCATTATGAGAATATGTGTTCCTCTGACATTTTACGCCACCCATCTGACGGTGAAGCGTGGAAACACTTTGATCAAGTACATTCAGATTTTGCCTCAGACCCGCGAAATGTTCGGCTTGGGTTGTGCTCTGATGGATTTACTCCTTATATCCAAGCATCAGCGTCGCCCTATTCATCTTGGCCAGTCATTGTTACCCCTTACAATCTTCCTCCTGAGATGTGCATGACTAAACCTTATATGTTTTTTACTTGTATGATACCTTGTCCATCCAATCCAAAAGCTAACATTGATATCTTTTTAGAACCCCTGATTGATGATCTCAAGAGATTGTGGGGTGGTGTTTTGACATATGATGCAACACGAAAAAAGAATTTTATGATGAGAGTGATATTGATGTGGACAATAAATGACTTCCATGCTTATGGTATGTTATCTGGTTGGGGGACTCACGGTAGATTGGCATGTCCCCACTGCATGGAACACACAAAAGCGTTTACGCTGAAATACAGGGGGAATGAGTTATTGGTTTGATTCGCATCGTAGATTCTTACCGTCGGGTCATCAATTTAGAAAGAACAAGAAGGCCTTCAAGGAAAATGGGGCAGTCGAAAGAGATAGACCACCGCCTTTGTTGACTTCAGGTGAAATTTGGAGCAGAGTTATTGATTTGCCACAAGCCACAGAGGTAGGTGTGCTCTCCCGATTAAACGGTTATGGACGACTGCATAACTGGACAAAAAGAAGCATATTTTGGAATCTCCCATATTGGAAAGATAATCAATTGAGACACAATCTTGATGTTATGCACACCGAGAAGAATTTCTTTGATAATATTTTTTACACTGTGATGAATGTGAAAGATAGAACAAAAGACAATAATAAAGCTAGAATGGATTCTGCTCTTTATTGTAGCAAACATCGATCTAATTTGAATTTGGTTCAAATGACTAATGGCAAGATGTTAAAACCTAAAGCCAATTATTGTCTAACACCCGAAGAAGTGAATGATGTTTGTCAATGGTTAAAGGGATTGAGGATGCCATATGGTTATTATTCTAACCTTGCAAGATGTGCGAATGTGAACACTGGGAAGATGTATGGGATGAAAAGTCATGATTGTCATGTATTCATGGAGTGTTTGCTTCCCGTTGCTTTTGGTTCATTACCAAAGTGTGTTTTGGAACCACTCACTGAAGTGAGTCAATTTTTTAAGAATATGTGCTCTTCAAATTTGAGAAAGGATGATCTTATTAAGATGAAGCAGAATATTCCTTTCATTATATGTAAGTTGGAGAGAATACTTCCTCCCGGTTTCTTTGATTCCATGGAGCATCTCCCGGTTCACCTTCCATATGAAGCAAGACTTGATGGGCCAGTTCACTATAGGTGGATGTATCCATTTGAGAGGTAGTTGTCTATTTCAGCATTTTAATTAAAGTGACATTTAGTATGACTATTTGTTTAATTAAGCGTTCTTTGATATATAGATTAATGGGTGATTATAAACGATCGATGAAAAATAAAGCTAGAGTTGAAGGATCGATTTGCGCAGCTTACTTACATCGTGAAACAATATATTTTTGTTCTCATTATTTCAACAACTTTACGTTGTCAATAAATAATAGAAACGAAATAGAGGTTGAAGAAGAAAGACACGCACTCACTTTATCCGTGTTTACCAAACCTGGTCGCCCCTCAGGAAAGAAGTCGACCAACTGGTTATCAGATAAAGAGTATGAATCGGCACATGTTCATGTCTTGATCAATTGCACCGAAGTTGAACCATATCTTGAGTAAGTATGCTTCAATTCAATTTTTAATCTATATACACCATTATTTCAATTTTAAAAAGTATAAATAATTCATTTTCAGTGCATTCTTACAAAGTGAGGGAATATGCGTCGAAGAATCTTCTGTTCGTATCCATGAAAGTTTTCCATCATGGTTTACTGCAAGAGTAAGTAACTAAAATTAGTGTTTTAATGTCAACCTTTCCAAGTAGATGAGACATGACATATTTTTTCCCTTATGTGATTACTTAGGTTTATGAAGCGGAACCAATTCCATTAATCCGACACTTGAGGAACTTAGCCGATGGTCCTTTTCGTGAGGTGACTGAGTGGCACACGTACCTAGTTAACGGTTACAAATTTGACACTCAATCATGGAGTGAGGGAAAAAAACCATTAATAGTGGGGTATATGTTAAAGGGGAAACAGAAGAAGGTGAAGGTGACTACTATGGTGTGATCCAACAAATATATGAACTTGAATACCCATATTTGGACTATCAAAAGAAAATAGTTTTGTTTTATTGTAGTTGGTTTGATCCATCGGTTAGAGGAACGAAATTGAATCCTAAATGTAATACCGTGGACATTCAAATGGATAGAAGGTATAAACTTTATGACTCGTTTATAATGCTAGAAAATGTGAGACAGATGTATTATGTTTCATATCCATCAACTAAGAGGGGATGGTGTGTTGCAATCAAGACAAAACCAAGGGGTCGCATTGAAGCAACTGATACAGAGGATGAAGTTCCTTATCAAGTCGATGAAATGGCAGGAGTTAATGTTGTAATTGAAGTTGAACCAATTGATACTTTACATGATGATCGACTCTACGTTGAAGAAGTTGAACCAGTAACAGAAGTGACTGAAGAGGAAGAAGTGACTGAAGAGGAAGATGAGGACGAAGAGGAATATGAGGAAGAAGACGAAGAATATGAATATTTATAGTAGCCTTATTAGTATTAATGTTGTTATCATTATTAATATTAATGTTGTTATCATTATTAGATTATGTTAACATTATTACATTAATGTTCTAATTATTGTCATTATATAAATGTTTTTGTTATCATTATTATTAGAGTCTTGTTCTTGTTGATAGATATGCATGGGAAGAGGCATCATCGTGTTAGGCAACATGAGGTGAATATTGTTAATGTTGAGAATAACTCATTTATTACGGCGCCTTAGACCACTGCTCCAATTTCCCTACCGGAGGGTCAGTCTACGTCTCCACCAGCTGGGTATACGCCTACACCAGGGGGGTATATACCTACACCCGGGTATACACATATACCACTTGGGCTTATGCGTATACCAGGGTATATACCTACACCAGGGTATATACCTACACAAGGGTTATCGATGCCTACCCCAGTTGAGCCCATTGGTGACGTGCATACTGATGAGCCCCATGTTGGTGCTACTGATTCAGATTCAGATTCAGCGACCGATGAAGAGGATGTGCCGGTGGTTGTCGGCAATGATGGTATCAAACGCAAAGTTATCTATCCCTATGGTGTCGCGTAAGTATTGTTTGACTTTTTTAGTTTAAGTTAATTATGCAATGACTATATATATATATATATATATATATATATATATATATATATATATATATGTTTGATATATCTTTTATTATGTAGGTTGCTTCCTGCGAAGGCCGCTTCATCGAATATCACATTTGTCATTCAGAAACTTTATTTTAAAAAGTTTCATGAAAAGTGGACAAAAGTCGATGATGAGGAAAGGGGAAAACTTTTAAATTTGTTTAAGGTAATTGTTAGTTATGTCATTTCATATATCGTTAATTTTCTTATGTTAAATATGATTATAATAATAATAATACTTATTTTCATTTTCCTTAATACAGTCTAAGGTGACGTGGCGGCCAAAGCATGATGTTGCTGTGCAGAAACTCTTTTTCGAAAGAATGGGCAAGCAATTGTCAGATTTGCTTTACAAAATGAGGTGTAAAGATTTGCAGCTGAAATACATCCCTGACCGTGTTTGGAATTCCTACAAAGAATTTTGGGCTATTGAGAGCTACAAACAAAAAGCTGAAAAGGCCAAGCAGAATAGAAGTTCTGAAAAGGGTGGCTCGCATCACTGTTGCGGGTCAGTGAACCAGGCTCAGCATGCCGTCAGAATGGTAAATTATTTTAAATATGTGATATTTTAGTTTATTTAGGGTGATTGGCAATCAATGAAAATGTGATTCATTATTAGAGTAAAAAGGCTGGACGTGATATCACTATTCCTGAGCTTCACAGGGCAACACATTTGAGGAAGGGTACTATGGAGTATGTTGATGAGCGTTCCAGGAAAACGCAGGTATATACAACTTCATTTCAACTTGATTTGTTTTATATAATTTTGTTTTCTTAAAATGAAATGCTAATTATGCTAAGTTAATTAATGGTTATGGAAAACAGGAGGAAGTTAGTGAGACGATGGCTGGACCGACTCAGAAGACATGGAACCCTGACTCACTTGGTCCTCTCCCCCCTGAGATCATTGCTCTGGCGAACCAAAATTGGAAGAAGGCGGTAGGTGGGCCGAATAAGGGTCGCCTGTATGGTTCGGGGCCCTTGGCTCCGTTATTGGACTTTGGGGTTGATCACATTAGCACTGACAGGCCTTCTAGCAGTGGACCTCTTCCTCCTCCTCCTGCTTCAGCTGAGGAGACAGCGCAACTTAGGCAGCAGTTGGAGGCTCAGGCACAGGTCATTCAGGCTCAGGAGCAGCGGTTGCAGACTCATGAATAGGTGCAGACAACTCTGCAAGATGACTTCTTGGAGTTTACCCGTAGGCAGACGAAGATATTGGAGTATTATAACCGCAAACATCCAAATGGCTCTGAGTCTGATGATGATGGTCCCTATTAGCATTTTGTTGTATTCCCTGACATTTTGAACTAGTTTATTGTGATTCGGATTTTCTTGTTATTTGCGATTGTCTGGTTGATTTGGATATTACTGTTATTTGAGATTGTCTGGTTGATTTGGATATTTCTGGTGGTTATTTGAGATTGTCTGGTTGATTTGGATATTATGCATTATTACAGGGTGGTTGATTGTATGGTTGAACTGAATTACAGGGTGATTGATTGTATGGTTTATTTGAATTATAGCAGGTTATTATATCACTTTTAACAGGTTTTTGAAAAAAATTATTACAGGTTTTTTAAAAAAAATAATTTTCCCAGAACCCATTAGCGACGGATATCCGTCGCTAATAACTGTGAATCATGTTCTGACACGTGGCACCCATTAGCGACGGTAATAGTGACAGAGAACCGTCGCTAATAACTGTGAATCATGTTCTGACACGTGTTGAAGAATAACTGTGAGCCAGGTTCTGACACGTGGCACCCATTAGCGACGGGAATAGCGACGGAGAACCGTCGCTACTAACTGTGAATTATGTTCTGACACGTGTCCAGGAATAATTGTGAGCCAGGTTCTGACACGTGGTACCCAGTAGCGGCGGGAATAGCGACGGACAATTCGGTTGCTAAGTTAGCGACGGATGTCATTCCCTCGTTAACTGTTAGCGATGAGGGTTTTAGCGAGGGTAGTCGCCCGTCGCTAATTTTGTCGCTAAAAGTAGTTAGCGACGAAAAAGGAGTCATTAGAGAGGGAAAAATCTGTCGCTAACCAGTCTTTTTTTGTAGTGAATCTCTCATTTCCAAGTTAGGATTGTATGATATCTTCCAAGTTAGGATTGTAATATAGAACCTAGTTAACTTTCACTTTTAGCTTGTATCAGTTACTATTTAACCATGTATAGTTACTAGTAGTTAGTTTACTGTTTACTTTATTAATGTATGGTTAACGAAGCTAGTTAACAATTAGAGTAGTTTAACATTTTGTTTTGGCTCTTCACTGCATATGCAGGATATATATTGTAAACCTTCACTGTGTAACAGATTCAGTTGAATGCAATGAATTTTTCACTTCAATAATCAGTTTTAAGAATTTCAATATGGTGTTTGAAAGATCTCGTTCTACTATGGGCTTGGGCTTGATTTTGGGGTTTATCAAATTCTAAAGATGAGTCTGATGATGAATTGGAAGTTGAGAAGAACGTTGAAATGAAATGGTTAAATTTTGAAGGTGTGTGAAGTGGGGTTTTGAGGGGTTGTGGATTGAGAGAAAGTGAATAAATTAAGAAAAGGATTTTGGATAAAGGGTTTAAAGATTTGGATTTGAGGGTTATTGAATAACAAGTTGGTTGAAGAAGAAGAAGATTTTAGGAGCAAAGAGGTTAACTTTAACATTTATATATAAAATGATGGCTGCCATTTTTTGTTGTGTACAGTGATGCTGTTTTGGGACACGAGTTCCCTTGGATTCATGTCTGGAAAGCAGGTGGGGATGATTGACGGTGAAGATGGAGAGGAGAGAGAATATGAAGATGGGGAATGATCCAAGTCACCATATTTTTAGAAATTATTGTTAAGACGTTATTTTTATTATATTTTGTAAAATATTAATACTTAACTATTATTTATTTAGAGATAATATTTTGGGTAAAAAATGTGTTAATATAAGTGTTTTAATGAAACTGACCTTCAAAAATGCTTTAAAACATATTTTGGATACTTTAAAATGTTATGGATTTTAAAATTTGTACCCCCATCATTATACTCCATACCCCCATAACCCTTATAAACCCCAAAATACCCCTAATTTTTTTTTAAAAATGTTTTTAAATTTTTTTTCGGAAATATAGACAAATCCGAAAACCATTATTTAAAAACTTTCGAAAACACCTCAAATGGGGTATTTCCGGAAGCCAATTTGGCTTCCGGAAATACCTCTTTTGAGGTGTTTCCGGAAAGTTTAAAAAAATGTTTTTCGGAAATGCCTCTATTTCTGGAAATTTTAAAAAAAAATTAAATTATTACGATAAATAACGATATTCGCTAAACTACGATAATATACAAAATACCATAAAAAAATATACGAGTACAGTACAAATACCATAAAAAATACGAAAAAAATACAACTACAAATCAATGTCACAATCAGCCAAAACACGCAAGAGTCTCTCATATGCCTCAGCTGGAAGGCCCTCGAGTCCCATGACATAATGGATATGTCCAGCTATAGTCTGGAGCCTATCCTCCATGGTCTGTGGACCAATATCCTCAGCTGGTGGGTCCTGACCTGGTACATGCTCTAGAGGTGGAGGCGGCGTCAGAGTGAGACGGGGAATGGACACCTCTAAGTACCATGGTAGGTAATCCTGGTCGCACTCACCCTACAGGAGGGTCCGTCTAGAAGTGTTCCTGAAAGTATGCGCCGGAGCACGTAGAACAACCACTGCTGTAAAATGTCCGTCGTAGATGGACGTGAGGAAACAACCAAAAGTGGCGGGCCAGGGATCTGCTGGATGTATCCAAGCTGCCACCGGACCCTGTCTGGAATATATGAGACAGTGATGGAGCCCAAGAGCAGGTAAACTCTGAAAAGAGAAATCTGGGAAAATGGTGTGTACTCTCTATGGTCCTCCCAATGCCTCTATATGACCTCCTCCCGTCCTAACTCATCCAGCCGCCCCCGAAAATCTATAAGCTTGACAGTGTCGCACTTTTGATTCCCCCACGTGCTGTAACGTTGATGCTCAGACGCACCGAAGTCTTTGTGCACCACGATGGTGGGGAAGTACTCATAATCGTCCTCCACATCTTGCCACTAAAAAGCAAAAAAAAAAAAAAAAAAATAAATTCTGGAAATACAGGTAAATGCGGAAGGAAAATGTTTTGGTTTTCCGGAAACACCTCAAATCGGGGTATTTTCGGAAGTCAAAATTGACTTCCGAAAATACCCCGTTTTGAGGTGTTTCCGGAAAACCAAAACATTTTCCTTCTGCATTTACCTTCTATGGAGTGTTTTTGGAAAGTTTTAAACAATTGCCTTCTAGAAATACATGTGTTTCTAGAAATATTAAGGTGAAAAACATACTTTTTCCAAAAATAAATGTAAACGAGAAAATTTTCGTTTTTAGTGTTCCAAGAAAATACCCCTGTTGTACACCCTTTTTTTAATTATGCATCTCACAATCATGTTGGATGCACCTCCCTAAACCACATAGATCCACATCAGCAGCCCAAGGGACGTGACATGGCCAATCATCCCATGCACAACACAGGTCCACCCGCGACCCGACCCGACTCCCCCGGCTCCTATCATCTTCTTCACCCAGCTTGTAACACGCAAAACCAACATAAAACCCCACTCAACAGCTTCCTTCTTATGCGTCCTATGCATAGTAGTCAAAATCGAGATTTTGCTTAATATCGGAGGGGGATAGCGAAATCGCAAACCGTAAATCGCAAGTAGAATCGGAAGATTCTACCGAAAAAAGTTGTACGAATTTGTAGAATCGGGAGGGGTAAACAAAATCGTAAACTCGTAAATCACAAGTAGAATCAGAAGATTCTACCGAAATGTAGATATTACTATAAACTAATATAGCTCATAAGTTCACAACCAATTTCATTCATATTGATATTAGGCACATCACCCATAATAATACTAGAAAAAGGGGGTTATTTATAGTGAAAATGGGGCTATTTATAGTAAAAATGTCACTTGCACAATTTTGGGCCAAGCCCATTACCTTACCTAGTTTTATCTATACCCTAAAATAGACTATAGAATAATAATAATAATAATAATAATAATAATAATAATAATAGATAGAGTGTATTTCAGTAAAAAGTGGTTGTGGTTAGAAAAAAGGGTTAAAAGTGTCATTTACAGTTTTGGGCCAAGCCCATTATGTGACTATATCTACACTATATCTACACTATATCTACTATATCTACACTATCTACATTATCTACACTATATCTACACTATATCTACAGTTCTACACTATATTTATACATATTAATCACCTATGATTTTACCAATACCCCCATTCTATCTAAACGACACCTCAAATTTTTGAGGATAAAAATGTCATTACACTCTATTTCTTTTTTTTCTCTTTTTTTATATTCTCTTTCTTACTTTTTACTTTTCTCTTACACTCTCTTTCTTCCTTTTTCTCTTTCTTCTTACTCCCTCTTTCTTCATTTTCACTTTTCTTTTACATTATCTTTTTTTTACTTTACTTTTCCCATAAATAATTATTTTCTTTCTCTTATCACTTCACTTTAATTTTTTTAATTAAATTTCTAAATTTATACAAACATTAATTTAATTAATTTTTTTTGAAGACTATTACTATAAACCTACTATCTAAAAAACAATAAAATTTAATGACTACTTAAATTATCTACATCTACATTATCTACATCTACATCTACATTATCTACATTATTCTACATTAAATTTATACATATTAACCACCTATGATTTTACCAATACCCCCATTCAATCTAAAAGACACCTCAAATTTTTGAGGGTAAAAATGTCATTATACTCTATTTCTTTTTTTTTTCCTCTTTTTTTTACACTCTCTTTCCTCCTTTTCACTTTTCTTTTACATTCTCTTTTTTTTACTTTACTTTTCCAATAAATAATTATTTTCTTTCTCTTATCACTTCACTTTAATTCTTTTAACTAAATTTATACAAACACTACTTTAATTAATTTTTTTGAAGACTACTACTATAAACCTACTATCTAAAAAACAAGAAAACTTAATGACTATTTAAATTAGTAATTAAGATTTAAAACAAATATTTCTTATTGATAGTCTAATATCTACCTTTTATTATCTTCTATAATATACTAATTAATTAAAATAATCAATTGAAACTACGAGATAACTGCACTAATAAATAAAAAAACACGGGATAACTACAATGATATATAAAAAAAACGCGGGATTAATATTTACCATTGATATTTATAATTATTTTGACAATTTATAATTAAAAAAACACTGGATTAATATTTACCATTGATATTTATAATTTTTTTTGACAATTTATAATTATTATTTACCATTGATAATTATAATTTTGAAAAACTACTATAAACCAAATATCTAAAAAAAACACGGGATAACTGCAATAATCTACTAATCAACTTAAATAATCTAATATAAAAACACGGGATAACTGCAATAATCTACTATAATCTATTAATCAACTCAAATAATCAATTGAAACAACAAGATAACTGCGAATATATATAAAAACACACGGGATAACTACACCAATATATAAAAAAACATAGGATTAATATTTAATGACTATTACACCAATTTTAATATAAAAACAATGATAACTACACCAATATTTAATGACTATTTAAACTACTGATTAATATTTAAAATAAATATTTCTTATTGATAATATACTATCTATTATAATCTACTAATCAACTAAAATAATCTACTAATCGATTGAAACTATGAGATAACTGCATTGATACATAAAAAACACTGGACAACTGCACTGATATATAAAAAAATACGGGGATAACTGCAATTATATATATATATATAATCACGAGATAGTTGCATTGATATATAAAAAAAACACGGGATATCAAAACTGATATATAAAAAAACACTGTATTGATATATAAAAACACACGAGATAAATGCACATATTGTTTTTAAATGATACTTTTACATTTTTAGTTTTAATATTTATCAATTTTTTAATTGAACTCCTTTTTTATCTACTTTAAATTTTTCTTTATTTTTACGGGGTAATGTTCGGTCTATTTAAATACTGTCTAAATTCATTCAGAAAAAGAACACGACAACACATGTGTGTATGCAAGTCATCCTCTATATTTTATAATTGATTTTAGATTAATGAGATTTCAAATTAACGCTTTTATTTGAGGTAATCGTGTCATGTAACACGATCGACCCGTGCAGATGCACGGGTATTGTACTAGTTTTGTCTAAACCTAATTTTGTGTCACTTCTCTACTCAGCAGCCGCAGCACACATCGTGAAATCTCAGAACTTCTTTTTCATTTCAAATCTTCTTCTATTTTCTCATTTCAAACCCTCTTCTTCTTCTCTCTACAACATGAAATTTCAGATCTTCTTCTTCTCTCTTCTTCCAACGCGATACTCGAATGAATCGTGACTGCCAACACATGTTTGCTTGCTAAAAAACGAAGTGGTTCGCGCAAAATCAGACCCGGTTCAACCGTTAATGTTTTTTGCGATTTTGTTCAGCAAAATCGCGTTTTTGCTCGTGAAATCGCACGAGATTGCGATAATCGTTCGATTTTACTGAAAATCCATTTTTTCTTACGATTCGAATCGCAGAGGTTGACTAGACTCGTAAAATCGTGCGCGATTAAAATCTCGATTTTAACTACTATGGTCCTATGTCTGTAAGCCACGACAACCTGTAACGATTTCGTCGTACCATAAACATTGAGTTTCAACACCCAGAACAAGGAACCGAAAGGGTTTGCCAATTTGACCCCTTTTGTTTACTTTAGTCTGAATTGCAATGGAGGAATGTGTGAATAAGGAGAATAAAAAAGTTGTAAATAGTAGTTGTGTAGATTTATTTACATGATGATACTTTGGCCCAGGCCTGTTAGGTCATCTGAAAGATGACTATTTAAACTCTCTTGTAATTTGTATTGAACTCTCTTGTAATTTGTATTGATATACACATACATTATCAATAAAACGGAACTACAATGTGTAGTCGCAGACGTAACCAGACTTTAGGCATGACTCTGTAAAGAATATTGTACGTATCAGTTGGGTTTCGATCATTAAGGTGATTTCGTGTGGTTTTCGTAGCTCTGGGTTTGTTCTGTTCGTAGATCTGTATTTTTCGTTGTGCGCCGTCCTCCATCTGTTCGGATCCTCTCTGTTCGCGATCTCCTCCGCGTTTCGCGTCCTCTGCCTCTGTGCGCCGTTGCGTTGATTTCGGCCTCTCTGGTTCGGATCCTCTCGTTCGTGGTTCAGTTTTTTCGTGAATCTTCTTCGCTGTTCGCGTTCGGATCTGGGTTTTTTTTCGTGAATCATCTGGGTTCGGTTCTTCCGTTTTTTTCGTGAATCTTCTGCGCGCCGTTTTGATCTGTGTTGTACGCTCAAGAAGGAGATCTCTGTTTCTTCGTGAATCATCGTTTCTCAGGCTGTTCTGTGCGCCGTTACTGCGCGCCGTCGCCGTTGGTTGTTGTCTTCGTTCGTGGATCTCTGTTCTTCGTTCCTCTTGGTTCTTCGTTTGTGGTTCTTCGTTCCTCTTGGTTCTTCGTTTGTGGTTCTTCGGTTCGTGGATCTCTGTCTTCGTGGATCTTCGTCGTGGTTTGCGTTTCGTGGTTGTTCTGTGCGCCGTCGCCGTTCTGTTCTCGCGATTGGATCTCGCCGTTCCGCCTGGCTTCTGTTTGGCTTTTGTTTGGATCTCGCGTGGCTTCCTTCCTTTTTTTTTTGTTTGACTTTGGCTGTTCTAGTATTCTTATTATTATTGCAATCCACTGTAATATTTTTTAATGGCTTTCCCTCCCTACCGTCGTTCCCATTTTCGCAGCAAAACTTACGACACCCTCGTTCACATTCTCGCCCACTTCCCGCCTTCCACCATTCCAACTCGCCCCCTCAATATGCCTGGTATGTAATTTCACAACTCTGATCTAAATGTTGGTTTTATTTTGTTTAATTGAATATTTATGAAATTCCAAGAGGGCCCTTTTTTTCACCAAAGTTGTTCTTTTTTAATCTTTTGAAGTTTGCATCTGGATTTGGGGTTGAACATGAAGTTTAAGATTAGGTTGTTATGGGTCAATTTGATGTTAGTTTCATTTTAACTGTCAACTTCTCATGTTTATTTGCCACACTTGTTAGCAAAAAATATTTTTGATTGTATCTTTTTTTTCCTGTTTCAAGATAATGACAATGACAGAACTAGGAAAGAAAACCCCGAGAAGGAGCCTGAATGCTCTAAATTAAAAGCTGGTTCTGATTTTATGGATCTCAAAAGTCCTGTACCTCAAAAGGAAATAGACAAGGTCCATGAGACCATTGAAGGGGTCGGAGACAAGAGCATTGATACTTGTGCCATTGAGATGGTCTTAGATGATATAGAGCTTCTGATGGGGGGAGAGGAACTGAAACTAATAGACGAGTTAGATGATGGTTTAAACCCGGGATTATGCGAGAAACCAAATAGTGGTAGTGAAGTTGACTTGATGGATTATCAAGTAGAGGATGTTGAGTTTCTACATTTTGCTGGAAACACGTCTAGAAATTCAAATGAGTTGCAAGTACCAGAGGAGCTTAATAAACCCACCTCAGAAGGCTTTCATGTGTCCACATCAACAAAAGGACAAGCCTCTGTTTCTGTAATTACTTCATCAAATTTAAATCAAGAATTGCTGAAATCAGATTGTCCTGCAGTGGGCTTTTCTCCGCTTGTTGAAGACGGCGGGTTTGAGAAGGAAGAACAATATGTTCAGAAGGTTGCTGAAGCAACTCACATTTCTTTAGATCCGGATACAAATATTGATGCCTTGAATATGAGTGGAGATGTTGGATTACTTGAGTCTACTATTTTGAGAGACACAGATGATACACAGAATGGAGAGAGATTTTGTGTGAAAAATGCAATAAATTCTTCAAATACTCTGATTGAAGAAGGAGGTCTAGAAGAGGGAGAAATTTCTGGAGACTTTGAAATGGATGACAATTCATTTGATGTGTCTTCTGCGGATGCTTTAATTTCAGAACAAATTAAGGTAGATGAAGTTCAGAAGACCGAAAATGTATTTGGAAATACAGTATATCCTTGCAAGATAGGGAATGGAGAAAAGGAAGAAGGTAATCAATCTAGTTCCTTCATGGTAAGTGCACTTCAAGATGCCAATAACAATGGACAAGTAGAACTTAGGACTAGCAATCAAATTGGGATTGGATGTGGATCTGATTTAGCAATCTCTCGGGAAACTATTGAATCTGACAAGGCAGGTGAGTACGGTTCTGTACTAATGCCCAAATGTAGCAAAGACAGATGCGTAGGAAATAAAAGTACTAGTGACATACCAACATATTTAGTCCCAAATCAAGCCTTACACATAGGTTTCTTGGAAGTAGCCACAACCAAAGATCACAGGGACTCCTCTGTACTTCAGGTATGATTTTTACCCGAATATATTTCAGAAAAATATGCAATGAAGCATTTTCACCTTCTCGTGGTTAAATTCAGCTTAAATATGCATGTTATCTTCAATGATAAGCTCTTTCTATTTTCATTAGCTTCACATAATGATAAGTATTCACCACCAATGTGGATGGGAGATATTCCATGATGATCCTTCCTTTTGTTACTTTTAGTATGATTTAGAAAAAATCGTTGTGGTTCTCAAAAGAAGAAAACAAAAATAAGGTATTTTTCTGATATCGTTGACTTGTTCATTTTCTTTCTTGATGTTGTAGATTTGCTCTCAACTTGTGATATGGATATTGTAGCTAGTTGATTCAACCTCGTCTGAAATTGTTCCAACACCAGTTAATTTACTATCCGCTGTTTGTTAATGAAGAATAATCCACAATCTATATGTTTGCTGTGTGTGACTAATTCTTTATTGGATAAATTTTATTTTCTAGATGTGTCTTTACATTGTTTTTAGTTCACATTTATGTTACCATTTTTTCCCCCTATTTGAGTTTCTCAGAAGTCAGAACAATTATTTCAAGTTCAGATTTATGTCAGCAATTAGTTTACACACAATCATATTTCATATTTCTATGCATTCTATGTTGAGTTTCTGAGTTTCATCACGTGGTCGAACTATTTAATGATTTTAAGACTAGTGATGTTGAGATTTCTTTGGTTAATTATTGATCATCGACAGCAAGAGAATGATGCCAGTGCCAGTAGAAAGAGAAAATGTGTTTCTGATTCTGAGGAAAAGGAATATAAAAATAAGGTATTCTTCTGAGACTTGTTGATTTTCATGCCACTGATTTCAACACCAGTAAATTATTCGTTATTCGTGAAGAATAGTCCATAAATCTATATTCAACATGTGACTGATTGCTTTATTTGATAAATTTTGTTTTATAGATAAGTCTACACATGCTTTTCAGTTTTCAGTTTTGATTTATTTTACCAATTTATTTACCCCACTTGAGTTTTTGGGAAAAAATAATTAAAGGTCGAAACAATATCAAGAACTTTTTATTGTCAACCAAATCATTGGGCATCCTATGTAGTGTTCCATAATGCAGACTGAAAACTTTATTATTTTAAGACAAATGATGCTGAATTTTCTTTGGTTAATTATTGATCATTTGCAGCAGATGGTTGATGCCAGCAGAAGTAAAAAACGTGGTTCTGGGTCTGAGGAGAAGAAAGATAAAAAGAAGGTATTCTTCCGAGATTGTTAAGTTTTTTCCTTGATGCTTTATTGTTGCTCTTAACCTGTGAACGAATTTTGAAGTTAGTTAGCCTCCTTTGAAGTCATTTCAGCTCCAGTCAACTAATTTTATGTTATTTGTGAAGAATAATCCGTACCTATGTGTTTTCATATGACTGGTTTCTGTAGATGAAGTCTCGAATGGAGCGAGCAAAAAAGAATAGACAACTAGGTATTAATAGATTGAAGCTGCCTCCAGTACAGAAACCAAAACCTATCTCTTACTGTCGCCATTATGACCAAGGAAAGTGTCATGAGGTATTCATAGACTTGACTCCAATAAACTACGAATAGTCTTTCACACTATACATATATGGAACATGTCATCTTTATTCTTAATTCTTTTTAATTTTATATTATTTTACAATGGACCATTACATGATGCACAAGAGAATTTGTTATTCTGGTGTTGATACTTCATTTAACCACATGGACTTCATCTTCAGTATTTTTATTTATATAATGTGTCATTCTAATTGACATGAACCCTTGAAATAAGTTTAACGTGGGCGTGTGAGAAGTACCCCATTCGGATCATTACTGTGAGAGTAAGGTATTTTTAGAATTTGTGGGATAAATTTTTTGTGTATTGAGAAACATCAAATTATTCTTACTCAGTGTTTTAAATAGCGCGCTATAGCGGCGGGGCGGAGCGGCGGCTAGCCCCTATGGGAATGGCATCGCGTCCCAGTTTTGCATAGCGGCTGTCGCAGAAGTGAGAGCGGCGCTATTCATGGCCGTGCGAAGACAAAACATTGTGTTTTTCATTCGCTGGGTTGAAGACAACTGAAATTACCAAATGACCCTTATAATTTAAAACGTAGATGTATTTTAAGGGTATTTTAAATTCAGCTTGCTGCTCCTTCAAAATCAATTCCAATCTAGGAAGCTCGGACTCGGACTCTGACTCTGATTCTGACTCTGTACACGGACACTGCTATTGTCCAAAATATAGGACACCAGGACACCGCATATATATAATTATTTATTTATTATAATTAAACTAAATATGAACATTTCTTATAAAAGATTTATATTGAGCAATTTATTTCATAACAATAAAAGTTCTTAAACAAAATAAGATAATTTTTCACTTTATTTTTCAAAGAAAAGGAAAAAAAGATTTTTTTTGGGACACTTGTCTGAAGTGTCGGACACGTGTCGTACGAGTGTCGTATGAGTGTCGGACACTGACACGTGTCGGACACTGACACGTGTCGGACACTGACACATGTCGGACACCGGGACACGTCTCATCTCATAGGTGTCCGTGCTTCATAGATTCCATTGCTTTTCCTGAATTTAAAATACTGGATAGTTTCATTTTAAAGTAGTTTTTGATTCCACCCTTGTTTTATTTAAATATTGTTCTGTGATTTTCAGTTTAAACACTATTCTATGATTCACCCTATATTTGTGTTTGAAATGTTAAATAGCGGCCATCCCGCTTTCCGCTATACCGTTCTTACTTTCCTCTTGTTCAACTAAAACAAATTTACAGGGCGACAAGTGCAAGTTCTCACATGATATAGTTCCTTCAACAAAGTCTAAGGTATCGGACTATTGACTTTATTTATAATTTCACTCCCTATTATTCTTTTCTGTAATTTCAACCAAGAGAAATTAACAGAACCCTTTATTGATCGTTAAATTGCAGCCATGCGGTTTCTTTGCTAGTCACTCTTGTATGAAAGGGGATGATTGCCCATTTGATCATCAGCTCTCCAAATATCCTTGTAACAATTTTGTGTCCACAGGCTTTTGTTATAGAGGTGATGCTTGTCTGTTTTCACACCAGGTACGACATCCTATTCAACTTCACTTGTTGTAAATGACTGTGCCAATGAACGTATATCAATCTTAATTTTCATATCCATGTATCTGTCTTAATTATTGCCACTTAAATCAAAGTTTGGTTCACATCAGTCTTCAGGTATGATTTTTACCCGAATATATTTCAGAAAAATATGCAATGAAGCATTTTCACCTTCTCGTGGTTAAATTCAGCTTAAATATGCATGTTATCTTCAATGATAAGCTCTTTCTATTTTCATTAGCTTCACATAATGATAAGTATTCACCACCAATGTGGATGGGAGATATTCCATGATGATCCTTCCTTTTGTTACTTTTAGTATGATTTAGAAAAAATCGTTGTGGTTCTCAAAAGAAGAAAACAAAAATAAGGTATTTTTCTGATATCGTTGACTTGTTCATTTTCTTTCTTGATGTTGTAGATTTGCTCTCAACTTGTGATATGGATATTGTAGCTAGTTGATTCAACCTCGTCTGAAATTGTTCCAACACCAGTTAATTTACTATCCGCTGTTTGTTAATGAAGAATAATCCACAATCTATATGTTTGCTGTGTGTGACTAATTCTTTATTGGATAAATTTTATTTTCTAGATGTGTCTTTACATTGTTTTTAGTTCACATTTATGTTACCATTTTTTCCCCCTATTTGAGTTTCTCAGAAGTCAGAACAATTATTTCAAGTTCAGATTTATGTCAGCAATTAGTTTACACACAATCATATTTCATATTTCTATGCATTCTATGTTGAGTTTCTGAGTTTCATCACGTGGTCGAACTATTTAATGATTTTAAGACTAGTGATGTTGAGATTTCTTTGGTTAATTATTGATCATCGACAGCAAGAGAATGATGCCAGTGCCAGTAGAAAGAGAAAATGTGTTTCTGATTCTGAGGAAAAGGAATATAAAAATAAGGTATTCTTCTGAGACTTGTTGATTTTCATGCCACTGATTTCAACACCAGTAAATTATTCGTTATTCGTGAAGAATAGTCCATAAATCTATATTCAACATGTGACTGATTGCTTTATTTGATAAATTTTGTTTTATAGATAAGTCTACACATGCTTTTCAGTTTTCAGTTTTGATTTATTTTACCAATTTATTTACCCCACTTGAGTTTTTGGGAAAAAATAATTAAAGGTCGAAACAATATCAAGAACTTTTTATTGTCAACCAAATCATTGGGCATCCTATGTAGTGTTCCATAATGCAGACTGAAAACTTTATTATTTTAAGACAAATGATGCTGAATTTTCTTTGGTTAATTATTGATCATTTGCAGCAGATGGTTGATGCCAGCAGAAGTAAAAAACGTGGTTCTGGGTCTGAGGAGAAGAAAGATAAAAAGAAGGTATTCTTCCGAGATTGTTAAGTTTTTTCCTTGATGCTTTATTGTTGCTCTTAACCTGTGAACGAATTTTGAAGTTAGTTAGCCTCCTTTGAAGTCATTTCAGCTCCAGTCAACTAATTTTATGTTATTTGTGAAGAATAATCCGTACCTATGTGTTTTCATATGACTGGTTTCTGTAGATGAAGTCTCGAATGGAGCGAGCAAAAAAGAATAGACAACTAGGTATTAATAGATTGAAGCTGCCTCCAGTACAGAAACCAAAACCTATCTCTTACTGTCGCCATTATGACCAAGGAAAGTGTCATGAGGTATTCATAGACTTGACTCCAATAAACTACGAATAGTCTTTCACACTATACATATATGGAACATGTCATCTTTATTCTTAATTCTTTTTAATTTTATATTATTTTACAATGGACCATTACATGATGCACAAGAGAATTTGTTATTCTGGTGTTGATACTTCATTTAACCACATGGACTTCATCTTCAGTATTTTTATTTATATAATGTGTCATTCTAATTGACATGAACCCTTGAAATAAGTTTAACGTGGGCGTGTGAGAAGTACCCCATTCGGATCATTACTGTGAGAGTAAGGTATTTTTAGAATTTGTGGGATAAATTTTTTGTGTATTGAGAAACATCAAATTATTCTTACTCAGTGTTTTAAATAGCGCGCTATAGCGGCGGGGCGGAGCGGCGGCTAGCCCCTATGGGAATGGCATCGCGTCCCAGTTTTGCATAGCGGCTGTCGCAGAAGTGAGAGCGGCGCTATTCATGGCCGTGCGAAGACAAAACATTGTGTTTTTCATTCGCTGGGTTGAAGACAACTGAAATTACCAAATGACCCTTATAATTTAAAACGTAGATGTATTTTAAGGGTATTTTAAATTCAGCTTGCTGCTCCTTCAAAATCAATTCCAATCTAGGAAGCTCGGACTCGGACTCTGACTCTGATTCTGACTCTGTACACGGACACTGCTATTGTCCAAAATATAGGACACCAGGACACCGCATATATATAATTATTTATTTATTATAATTAAACTAAATATGAACATTTCTTATAAAAGATTTATATTGAGCAATTTATTTCATAACAATAAAAGTTCTTAAACAAAATAAGATAATTTTTCACTTTATTTTTCAAAGAAAAGGAAAAAAAGATTTTTTTTGGGACACTTGTCTGAAGTGTCGGACACGTGTCGTACGAGTGTCGTATGAGTGTCGGACACTGACACGTGTCGGACACTGACACGTGTCGGACACTGACACATGTCGGACACCGGGACACGTCTCATCTCATAGGTGTCCGTGCTTCATAGATTCCATTGCTTTTCCTGAATTTAAAATACTGGATAGTTTCATTTTAAAGTAGTTTTTGATTCCACCCTTGTTTTATTTAAATATTGTTCTGTGATTTTCAGTTTAAACACTATTCTATGATTCACCCTATATTTGTGTTTGAAATGTTAAATAGCGGCCATCCCGCTTTCCGCTATACCGTTCTTACTTTCCTCTTGTTCAACTAAAACAAATTTACAGGGCGACAAGTGCAAGTTCTCACATGATATAGTTCCTTCAACAAAGTCTAAGGTATCGGACTATTGACTTTATTTATAATTTCACTCCCTATTATTCTTTTCTGTAATTTCAACCAAGAGAAATTAACAGAACCCTTTATTGATCGTTAAATTGCAGCCATGCGGTTTCTTTGCTAGTCACTCTTGTATGAAAGGGGATGATTGCCCATTTGATCATCAGCTCTCCAAATATCCTTGTAACAATTTTGTGTCCACAGGCTTTTGTTATAGAGGTGATGCTTGTCTGTTTTCACACCAGGTACGACATCCTATTCAACTTCACTTGTTGTAAATGACTGTGCCAATGAACGTATATCAATCTTAATTTTCATATCCATGTATCTGTCTTAATTATTGCCACTTAAATTAAAATGGACTCTTTCTGATTTAGGCACCAACTAATCAAGGTATTTCTACGCCTTCAAATGTTTGCAAACCAGAGCTGAAGTCTCCACCCTTGTCTGGAAATACAAATTCTAGTATGCCACTGAACAATCATGGTGGTAATTCTGTCCAGAAAAACCACCTCACCAATTCTAAGGGAATTTCAGAACATAAGCCGACAGACACTCCACAGATGCAGCCTACCTCAGCACCCAAAGGAGTTAAGTTCATCAATTTTCCAAGCATATCACCCATCCCTAGTACACCAAAACAAAATATGGTAACACCAAACGAGGAAAACATTGTCCGAAGTGGGACCTGTGGAGATCAAGGTGCATCTGGCACAACTCAAAATATTGCAGAAACTCCTAAAAAATTACCTTCTGTTACACCAAAAGGAATTAACTTTCTTTCTTTTGGCAAAGGTCCGGTTTGCAGTACTAGAAGTTTCATTAGCTCTTATGTAAATAGGGAAAGTAATGTGAAGTTGCCTCGGTTAGTCAATTTTTTGTTGTCCGAGCAAGCAAGCTCATCGCTAAGTAAGGATGATCATAACCAAGTTAGTGACAGAGCAAAACAAAATTTACAACAAACTTCTCCATTCTCACTAGAAGTTTTAGACAAAAACCAATCAATGGCAGAAGGAATTAAATCGAAGTTTGCAGGGAAAGCTTTAATAGACGATTCCATGAATAATCACAGCCATTGTAAATCAGTTCAAGAGGGGGACTCAGCTATGCTTCTACCTCGTCCATTTGGTTCGCATCAGTCTTCTGACTGCCCGATGCCTGGATATTTTAAACAAGCATCAACCTCAAGCCAAAGGGCACTCTTATCCACTTTAGCTTTCGCAGCGGAGCTTGAATCACATATTAAGATGAAATGAATTTTTGCTTCACCTGTATGATCAGAAGAAAATAAATAAAACATTTGCAATTCAGAGCTTGAAACAATACTCTTGTTAAAATCAGTTCAAACATGAAGCTCTTGGTGATTGGAATAAAGATGCTTCCCAGCTTAGTAGACGGTAACCAACAGGTTGTTTGGTGATATGTTCTGCTTTGGTCTTTCAGAAATTTTTGGAATGGTCGGTAATACGATCTGCTGTAGTCTTTCAGAAAACTTCGGAATGGGTCTATAGTATGATTGCAGGTATAATAGCTTTTATTACTGACATCAGTTGGCTCTCATTCAACATCTCAAGAGTAATGGGTTAAAGACGTAACCGTTGATTCACTTTTTACCTCAAATTCCAATTGCAGTCAAGTAATACATTCTGCAACTCCTCCATTAAATTGTGGTTTAAATCCTCAATGTAGGTCATGCCTCAACAAATATGCAAAGGTTTACTTAAGAAGAATTCCCCTACCTGGCAGTGGCACACCCTCAACTTTTTGACAATTCCTACTTCTGGAAATTGACTTGAATTTTGAAGTGGTTATTTGAGTGATTATGAATTTTCGGATCAAACCATTCATGTGCGATCAAACTTGGTCATTTGTTTCTTCTGCAGGAAACTTTGAGCAAATTGGTTGTCTTGTAAGATTTTGCATGAGAAGCCTATGAAAGAGGTTGTTTAATTTTGGTTTACTTATTTATCTGCAGGCTTGTATTTATATTTTACACAACTAGAAACCTCTGATTGATGACAACGTTTGGAGGAAATTCTGAATTGAATTTTGGAGCATTACACTGCTGTGTGAGGAGACGTTGGTCTTTTTGCTGCACCACCTTAATGAAAATCTATTTATGCAAATCTATTTATACAAATAAATTTCCAATCAAATTACTAATTTGGATATTTTATTAACAAAACACATATTTAATTTTTCTTTCTTTTTCTTACACTTTTTTTTTCTTCTTACATTCTCTTTTCACTTTTCTCTTATACTCTCTTTATTTTTTCTTTTTACTTTTACTTTTTATATAAACAATTCTTTTCTTTCTCTTATCACTTTAGTTTTAATAGGTTTTATAGGTTTAAAATTACCTTCTGTTACACCAAAAGGAATTAACTTTCTTTCTTTTGGCAAAGGTCCGATTTGCAGTACTAGAAGTTTCATTAGCTCTTATGTAAATAGGGAAAGTAATGTGAAGTTGCCTCGGTTAGTCAATTTTTTGTTGTCCGAGCAACCAAGCTCATCGCTAAGTAAGGATGATCATAACCAAGTTAGTGACAGAGCAAAACAAAATTTACAACAAACTTCTCCATTCTCACTAGAAGTTTTAGACAAAAACCAATCAATGGCAGAAGGAATTAAATCAAAGTTTATAGGGAAAGCTTTAATAGACGATTCCACGAATAATCACAGCCATTGTAAATCAGTTCAAGAGGGGGACTCAGCTATGCTTCTTCCTCGTCCATTTGGTTCACATCAGTCTTCTGACTGCCTGATGCTTGAATATCTTAAACAAGCATCAACCTCAAGCCAAAGGGCACTCTTATCCACTTTAGCTTTCGCAGCGGAGCTTGAATCACATATTAAGATGAAATGAATTTTTGCTTCACCTGTATGATTAGAAGAAAATAAATAAAACATTTGCAAAAATAAATAAAAATATCATTACTTTATTTTTCTTTCATTTTCTTCTTACACTCTCTTTCTTTGTACATTTTATTTCATCCTTTTTACCTTTCTCTTACACGCTTTTTTCATTTTTTTTTATTTTACTTTTTTCATAAACAATTTCTCTTATCATTTTACTTTAGTTTTTTTAACTGAATTTCTAAATTTATACGCAAAAATACTTATAAAATTATAGTTTTTATAGGTATTTTTATAAATATAAAATTATAGTTTTTTTAACTAAATTTTTAATTTTTTTCTAGCATCACATATAACATAATGCTATCAAAAGTGATTTACTTAGTAAAGAGCATTCCAACCATTTCTCTCACTTGAACTCCATCTTTATCTTGTTTACTTTAAATTATATTTCACACACACCAATTATGTTTTTTTTTTTGTTTTTTTATTACTTGTTCCTCACTAGTTAAACTAACATTTTAAATTTTAGAAGTTAATTAAATCCATGTGGGTACGATACTCTACTTTCTACTATATTATTTGTTAAAGACTGTGTACATTTGCACAACTTTTTGCACAACAAGTTTTTGACGCCGTTGCACAGGTTGTTATATAATTTTTTAAAAACTTTTGTGGAGATTTTTTATAAAGATATATAAGTTGTTATAAATTATGTATTAAAAATATAGTATTACTTAAATATAATTCTACATTTTTTATCTTAAAATATTATTTATTTTAGCCAAAAATCTTAGAGTGTGCATTTTTTAATATAAATAATTTTCTATAATTTTTATGAGTTTAACTTTTGAAAACATATTTTTTTAAACTTTACTTTATTTTGTAATAATAAATAATAAATCTAATTCTAATTAATATGTTGAATTTATGGGCACAAACATTATTAATAGAGATAGATGAGTATTAAAAATATCTAATTGTTTCTTATTTCAAAAATAACTTATATTAATTTTGATAAAAAAAGGGAAATACATGAGTATTGTAATATTTTTTATTTATCTAATCTATTATAATTGATAAATATTTTTTCAACTAATTTAGATTTTAACCAAATCTGATAATAATATAATTCTTTTGTAAATAAATATATAATTTCAAAAAATACATTGAGATTTATCTCTCTCTCTCTCTCTCTCTCTCTCTTTATATATATATATATATATATATATATATATATATATATATATATATATATATATATATATATATATATATATATATATATATATATATATATATATATATATATAGATACATACATACATACACACATTTTTAAAAATGGAAAGAAACAATAGTAATTAATTAAAATATAAATTTGATTTTTAATTTTTAATCGTATATTTAAAACCAAAATGAAAGTCTCATTTATATAAAAAGTATAATGAAAGTCTTCCTTATGTGTAAATTATAAAGAAATATTAGATTAGAGAAAACATAATAATAAGTATTATATATATACACAGAATCAAATTAATGGTAACTAAAGAAATAAAAGAAAATAGCAATGGATGAAAGGATTCCTTCACAAACAAAATCATGACATAATAATAGTTATGTCAATGATTACACAAAATTTGATTTTTAAAATTACACCGATTCATCAAAATATTGAAATGAGTTGATTTTTGAAACGTAGTTGCTACATTAAGTGGTTAAGTTTCCCTTCTTTTAAAATTGGAAATGATAAACTTTTTAATTACTGCTTATTTAGTCATATTTTAAGTATTATTTTCCCAAAATAATTGATAATAATGCAATATCATTAAACAAATTTCATTTTTTATTCAATATTCAAGATGTTTGATACTTAATAACTAAAACTATCAATATAAACCAAGTGGGTGTGGCACACGTGGTAAGTTGCTTGGGCCCCTTAAGCATTTAGTCATGAGTTCGATCCATGACCGGTGTGTATGGAGAGACATCGCTTGGGAGAGGTCAGCCATTAAATGAACTCCAGTACCTCGAGGGATTAGTCTCCATAGTCACCGTGGAGGATACCCTGGTTTACCCAATAAAACTATCAATATAAATTGTATTAATAAATAAAATATTAGTTAGTTATAATGCTGAAATTAGTTAATAAGGGATAAATTAAGAGACAAAAAAATGTCTTCTTTTAGTTTTATCATTATGCTTCATTGTCTACTTCAAAACTATCTGCATCATTGTCTCTCTTAAAACTGCCAAGAATATGAAACCCTTTATCATTTTTGTGCATTATGAATTTGTGACTTTTTTTTGTCAAAACCTCTCCTCACCGTCCAAATTTGTACCCTATAAATAGTTCTTTATTGCTATAACTAACTAAAACTCTACCTCTTTCAATGCGTAACTGCTACATAAAAAAGAATTTTAAAAGTCAACTAATTATTTCTTATTTTAAAAATAATAAATATAAGTTTAAATTTTTATATCAAAATTATCTAATTTAGGCAATATTGAGTATGTGTTGTTCTGTATAAATAATTGTTAATACTTTTTATCAAATTAATTGGTTTGAATTGTAATTTTACAAAAGTAAAATAAATTTTATCTAATTTATATTTTCGATTGTTTAACACATGTAAAGGATACAGAATAATATTCAAGTATAAAAGTGATATAGAAATTATCTTAATTATTTTAAAATACCATTATATTTTTTATATTCTTTATTATTTAATATATATAATTGTATTTTGTCAACATAGCAAGAAAATTCGATAAGAAAAATAGAAAATATTTAAAAACTTATATAACCTTATACACATGATGTTCATTCTCCTTATAGTAAAAATATCATATGTGGTATTTATATTTTGGTAGTACCAATCCTAATTAATGAAAGGCGTTTATATAAGCAGTGAGTGTAGAAATCCCATTATAGAGTTGTATTTGATTTTCTTTATGAGTTATCATTTGATAATTGTAGAAATCTCATTATAGAGTGGTATTTGATTTTCTATATGTGAATTATCATTTGATAATTATCGTGAATTTCAAGAGTCTAACTAAACTTTCAATTTTAATTTTTTGACATTAACTTCAATTATAGAAGGCTAAAATTATTTCATTATAAAATGACATTTTAATTTTATTTATGTGAGGTATCATTTTTTAACTATGGTAAATTTCAAAAGCCAATTAATAACAACAAGTATAAAACAGAATGTCTAGTAACTAATAAAAAATAAAAAAGATAGTCAATATTTTATAATAGGTTAAAATCTCAAATTAATATTTTTCTTTATTTGAAATTCATAAACAAATACAAATATATTTAAAAAATTGAGGAACATCCTATAGGCTCTATTAGAGCTTTGTTTAGATACTTCTATTTTTATGACACATTTGTTAAGTTTTAAGTAAAATTTTATGAGAGTAGAGAATTGTTGTATTATTTGGAGATGGTTGACCTTCTATGTAATTATAATTATTATTCATTCTAAAATTATGGCCAAATGTTTTAATTTATAGTTGATATTTACTACAAATATAAATTCAAAAAATCCAGAAGCTTTCTAGAGGCTCATTTAGAGATTCATTTACACACACACACACACACACACACACACACACACACACACACACACACACACACACATATATATATATATATATATATAGATAATGTTCACAACAACTCTATTATGGTTTTTGTTTACACAGTATAAAAATATGATGAATACATTAAACTTGAAAGACAAATTTACAACACAGTTTGGAACTCCAACTACAACAATGACTTTCTTCAAGCTTGAATATTAGTGTTCTGTACCGTACGTACGATCTTGATGGTAAGATCGACGTAGTTGGTAGTTCGGTTCGATCTTGTGGTGAAGACCTTGCTTGAAGTAGAGATGATCGATCTTGAGGTGGTGGGGTTGTACCTGCAATGAAACTCCGACGCTCAAGTCAGTATTTGATTGAACGAGTCTAAGTTGTAAAGATTGCTTACCATTGATGAGCTTTGAATGCTGTATTTATAGAGTTTTTAGAGGTGTTTTCCTTGGTGGATTTGGGCCGTCCGATCTTGTAGAGTGATCTTGGCCATTGATGAATGGACTTTGCTTTTTGAATGGGCCTCTAAGTAATTGGGCTTTGTAGGGGGGGTGTAAATAGCAGATTTCTAATTACCATAATAGTGGCCCCCCAAGTCTGGTCGCTTGAGGAGCGATCTTGACTTGATAAGATGATGCAGCCTTGCGTTTTTGGCTCTTTGAGAAGAAGCTCTTTTAGTTCTGAGCTGATGCCGATCTTGGACCTCGTTACGAGCTTTATGAATGATTTTTTAATTCTGCATGTCATGTATGTCGTTTCGCACCTGAGGGACTCGAGGTGGATATGTATGGCGAAGGAACGTCGGTAAATGAGGAACTCGATTTACCGGGCTCTGAGCTGATGTCGATATTGGACCTCGTTACGAGCTTTATGAATGCTTTTTTAATTCTGCATGTCATGTATGTCGTTTTGCACCCGAGGGACTCGAGGTGGATATGTACGATGAAGGAACGTCGGTAAATGAGGAACTCAATTTACCGGGCTCGAACCTCAATGGAAGTTTACCAGGACTCGGCCCAGATTTAACTCGCCCTGTAGGGGTATCGGCAGCTGTGGCCAATGGTCGTTCTTAGGATGTTTTTCGATCATGTGAAGACCTGGTCTCTTTGAGGTAGTTTACTGAGTCTCGGCTCGGATCTAACTGATCTCAAAGAGTTGCGACCTTGACTGGTCGCTTGGGGAGATCATTTAAGATCGGTCCCAGCCGGAGGAGAATGGGAACCATTCCCTCATTGACGGCATGGAGGAGGACGAGGAGAACGGGAACCATTCCCTCGTTGGTCTTTCGAGCCGGAGGAGAACGGGAACCATTCCCTCGTTGACGGCGTGGAGGAGGAAGAGGAGAACGAGAACCATTCCCTCGTTTTTCTTTCGAGCCGGAGGATAACGGGAACCATTCCCTCGTTGACGGCGTGGAGGAGGACGGGGAGAACGGGAACCATTCCCTAGTTGGTCTTTCGAGCCGGAGGAGAACGGGAACCATTCTCTCGTTGACGGCGTGGATGAGGACGAGGAGAACGGGAACCATTCCCTCGTTGGGATCGTTTGTGCTGTCAAGCTGGCAGGGAGAATGACAGAATGGGCTGTAGAACTATAAGAATCTCTTATTTTAAGTATGAAACTCGGACAACTTTAAAAGCACAAGTTTTGGCGGTCTTTATGGCAGAACTGACCCCAGCTAACATCGAAACCGATGTATGGATCCTACAAGTTGATGGATTCTCTAACCCAAAAAGATTGACAAAAATTGGGACGCAAAGTCGAAGACTTATTATCGACGTTCCACGAATTTTTTCAATGATCAATGTCGATGCGAGGCTATGTGAGATGGTTCGGCATGTGACGATACTTTGTTGAGCTTGGCATTCTCTTCTTCATTGATGAAACACTGGGATAGCTCGAGGAACTCCTGCAAGGTGCTTGGCTCCCAAGTGTTGATATGATTTTTGAAAGGGCTTCCAGGAAGCAGGCCCTGCGCCATGAAGAAAATTCGGAAATCATCGTCAAGACCTCGGACCTGGAGAGCTTCAGAGTTGAACCTTTCTACGTATTCCCGGAGGGGCTCGCTTTGCCTCTGTACTACCGACATTAGTACCTTTTTGTTTTTGGGTTTGCTTTTAGAATGGGCGAAGTGTATCGAAAAAAAGAGTTTCGCTAACTGATCCCAGGAAGAGATGGTGTTCGATCTTAAGCCCCTAAACCATTCCGAAGCTACTTTGTCGAGTGTTAGTGGAAAGATTCGACATTTCATCTCCATAGGTACATTCCTGTATTGCATGCTCGTTTCGAACTGATCGAGATGCCTGTCAGGGTCGCCCGTCCCGTCATACATCTTCAAATCTCCAGGAGGTTTTTCTAGATATCTCGGGACGCTGAAATCATCGATGATAGTGCCTTCTCCTCGGCGGAGATCGGTGCCTCTTCATATTTCTTCTTGGGGCAGAGTTTTCCTCTGGCTAGCCTCGACCCGCAATGTCTCGTAGCTGGAGCCTAGCTACCTCAGCTTCGAGGTCAGTGTTTCTTTGCTGATTCACTATCTCCTGTCTTGCGAGCAACTGAACGAGCTACTGAACAACATCGGTAAGTGCTGGAAGGAACGGAGGGGGAGGAATTTCATTAGTCCCGCCTGGACTTATTCGGACTCGGGCGAGGTTCGGATCGAGGTGACGAAGGCGTGCTTGAGTGGAGTTATTCAAAGCCTGAACGTGACCTTCAGGGGTTGACCGAGACTGAATGTCGGGCACGACTGGTTTTAAAACCGGTCTGAGCCCGATACTAGCTGGTCTTGAACGAAGTTTCGGAGCCATGCTTAGAGGTTTTAAGATCGAAAGAGAAAGATGTAGGGTTTATTTGCATTCCCCAGTGGAGTCGCCAATGTTCTGTACCGTACGTACGATCTTGATGGTAAGATCGACGTAGTTGGTAGTTCGGTTCGATCTTGTGGTGAAGACCTTGCTTGAAGTAGTGATGATCGATCTTGAGGTGGTGGGGTTGTACCTGCAATGAAACTCCGACGCTCAAGTCAGTATTTGATTGAATGAGTCTAAGTTGTAAAGATTGCTTACCATTGATGAGCTTTGAATGCTGTATTTATAGAGTTTTTAGAGGTGTTTGCCTTGGTGGATTTGGGCCGTCCGATCTTGTAGAGTGATCTTGGCCATTGATGAATGGACTTTGCTTTTTGAATGGGCCTCTAAGTAATTGGGCTTTGTAGGGGGGTGTAAATAGCAGATTTCTAATTACCATAACAATTAGTGATGTAAAAACCCAAAAATTCACATAAGTGAAGTAGCAACCAAACAAAAGTGATGTAAAAAAGAAAAAGATAAGTGGAGACCTCTCTTGTTAGGTATTTATAGTAATTGTGAAAAAAGACTTAAAGTGAAGGAAAATGAAAATATTGTAACCAATCTCTATTAAAAATGAAATATAATAAATAGTATAATCATAATAATAATTTAAAGACACCAAAAGACATTCTATTATATTATATGCTAAATTATAGTTTTAGTCCCCCTATTTTCAAAAATTCAGACATTTGGTCCCCCTATTTTAAAACTCAGACATTTAGTCCCCCAATTTTAAAAAAACACAGAACATTTAGTCCAAAGAGGGGTTTTTGTTTTGCTGAATTGGCATTCTGTCCAAAAAAAAGGCTGACGTGGCACTCATTAAATGACGTGGCAGCTGACACAACTTGGGCCACATCATTTAATGATGCCCCATAAGTTGCCACATCACATGTATTATTTTTTGGGTAAACCAATGTATCCTCCACGGCGACTGTGGAGACTAATCCCTCGAGGTACTGGAGTTCATTTAAGGACTGACCTCTCCCAAGCGATGTCTCTCTGTACACACCGGTCAGAGATCGAACCCGTGACCAAATGCTCAAGGGGCCCAAGCAACTTACCACTTGTGCCACACCCACTTGATATCACATGTATTATTTATAATAACTTAAATAATTAATAAACTATATTATATTAACTTAAATCATTCAAAACAAAAAGTAAAAATTGAATTCAACATTAGAGGAACAAAGAACCCAGCAAAAGAGAACCCAACAACAGAACACTTTCCACCATCAGTAATTCCCCATCTCCATCATAACCCACCCTTACCAAAACCTCAAACCCCTTTCATCTGCCTTCACTGAATACCCACCACCCACTCGCCCATACCCCTTTCATCTGCCTGCACTGAATACCCACCACCCACTCCCCCAAACCTTCGCGAGTTCACCACCACCAGACCAGTCGCCGGCCACCCATCTACCTACAAATCGACCCTCCTCTTCCTACTGGGACCTTGCTCTATCTCCGGAGATCTGTTTCTCTTACCTCGGATCAACACCTCACTCATGACGGCGCCGCTACGACCTCCGCCCAAACCTCCTCCATTGAAGAGAAACAGTGTGTCAGTGAGTTCTCTGGCTTCAAAGCTTTTCGTAAATCCAGATCCGTAAATGGCCACCCCTTCGTTTTCCACCATAAACACCAACGTAAATACCAACGTCACCGTCAAATCCCCAAACAACCACCGTCGGTCCCCCTGTTTTCCCTCTATTTCCTTCACCTTCGGTCCCCTCTCTTTCTTCGTCGGTGCCACCACCTTCGCCGTCCCTTCCTTCTTCCCTTCCTCCGCCGTTCCTCTCTCTCCCTTCTTCCCATCGCTTCCTCTCTGTCCTTCCTTCTCTCTCTCCTATTTCTTCCCTTTCTCTCTCACCGTAGACACCCCTTCGTTTAACATTTCTATTTTTGTTTTAATTGATTTTAGTAATAATAATAAATAATATCATTATTTAATTATTTTAATAATTATAAATAATAAAGTTGACGTGGCTTGCTGACGTGGCATCATTAAATGATGCGACACAAGTTGTGTCAGCTGCCACGTCCTTTAATGAGTGCCACATCAGCCTTTTTTTGGACAGAATGCCAATTCAGCAAAAAAGAAAAAGAAAAATCCCTATATGGACTAAATGTTCTGAGTTTTTTAAAATTGGGGGAATAGATGTCTGAGTTTTAAAATAGGAGGACCAAATGTCTGAATTTTTGAAAACAGTGGGAGTAAAACTATAATTTAGCCTATATTATATTATTATATTATACTATACTTAAACATGCATGTTGTTAGTTGTTATTATCAAATTCTATATTTCTATAAGAAAATATTATTTTTATATAAATACAAATAAAAAAGGAAGAAAAACTCAAAAATCAATAGTCAAGAGATTCTTATATATATATATATATATTACTTAAACATATTGTTAGATGTTATTATCAAATTTTATATTTCTATAAGAAAATATCATTTTTATATAAATATAAAAATAGGTAATTTATATTCCAATAAAAGAATCATGTAATAAGCTATTGACAATTATTTGCTTTCATTAAAATTAAAGTCTTCTTTATGTATAAATTATAAATAAACATTTGAATACATTAAAATTTTGAGATTATTATTTTAATAAATATTTTATAACAAAACTGTTGAAGGGTGATTGTAAAACAAATAATAACATTATTTTCATTATAAAAAGTAATAATATCTTTTTAATAGATTTAAATTAATAAATGCAAAGGGAATAATATTTTTTAAAAATTAAGATTTTAAATTTATGTTAAACCTAAAATTCAACAATTATGATATATATATATATATATATATATATATATATATATATATATATATATACAATTAATATGATATACATTCAAGTCAAATAAATATATAATTAAATTATAACAACTACGTAGTGAATTGGTATCCTTGTTCACTATATCTATTTTAAAGATATAAGGCTAATAATAATAATAATAATAATAATAATAATAATAATAATAATAATAATAATAATAATAATAACAACGGGGAGTTATATTAATAGGTAATCTTAAAAGCGAGAAAATTTTAAATATTTAAATTGAAAAGCTATTAATACGATTTATATTCAAGTAAATAAATATGAAATAAAATTGAAGGGACAATAAATCATTGCACTTTATTGTAAAAAACTGAAGGAATATAAAAAGGCGGTGGGTGAGTTATATATAAATTTCGCAATAAAACAATACTCAAGTTTAGTGTATAAGAAAACACAAGTCTCATTTACACACACACACATATAATTTTACTCAAGTTTAGTGATAATTTTACTTTGGTGTTTGTTTCTTGTATAATTGCTCCAACAATAGTTGCTCTAGCATATGCCCAGGTCCAACACACCAGAATTCCAATTAGACCCTGAGATAGAGAGGAGATTCAGAACCTTGCAATGATTTCAACAACAACAAAGAAACAGAGGCAGAGGTTCTGGTATGCTCAATATGGGAACCATAGGTATGTTGAATGACAGAAATAGACCAATGAAACACTATGCTATGTTTGATCCTCAAACCATGCAAACTAGCATAGTTAGACCTGAAATCTCTGCAACACGTTTTGAATTTAAACCCACGATGTTTCAAATGCTTCTAACAATGAGTCAATTTAGTGATTCTCCTCATCATGAGGATCCCTATTTGCACCTAAATCAGTTTTTGGAAGTATGTAGCAATTTTATCATTCCTGGTGTTAGTGAAGATGCTTTTAGATTAAAATTATTTCCATATTCCTTGAAGGATAGAGCTAAGGCTTGGCTAAACTTTTTAGAGCCTAACTCCATCACTACTTGGAATGAGATGGCTCAAATTTTTTTGACAAAATATTTTCCACCTATCAAAAATGCCAGGATGAGGAATGATATCACTTCTTTTAAACAAAAAGAATATGAGTCACTGTTTGAAGCATGAGAAAGATGGAAGGAACTGCTGAGAAAATGTCCACACCATGGAATACCTGTTATTATCCAAATGGAAACATTCTACAATGGTTTAGATCCACAAGCCAGATTCATGTAGGATGTCTCATCTGGAGGAGTGTTACTACATTCATCATACAATGAACCATGTGAGTTGATAGACAAAATTGCAACCAACAGCTACAGTTGTCCAACAACAATGATCAGTGCTCAAAAGAAAACAGCCGGGGTTCATGAACTCAGTGAAGTATTAGCTCTATCTGCTCAAGTGGCATCCCTCACCAACATGATCAAAAATCTAAATTCTACCAATGCCCCAACATCCATTACTGGAGCAATGACAGAACCCACTGCCTCTGCAATAGAACAAGCCCCTCCAGGAACAACTAGTTGTGTATACTGTGGAGGTGGAGAATTGTATGAAGAATGTCCAAGCAACCCTATTTCTGTTAACTATGTGGGATACAACAAAAACAACAATCCTTATTCCAATATCTACAATCCTGAGTTGAGAAACCATTCAAATTTCAATTGGAGCAACAATGAAGCTACAACATTTAATGATGCAGCACCCTCCACTCCACCAGGATTCCACTCTCAAAATTACCAAAGACCTCTTGCACCAGCAAATGATAGCTCCTTGGAAGCCATGTTCAAACCAAAGATGGGAAAAACAGATGCCTTCATAAGCGAAGCAAGAACTGCAAGGAAAGCTCATGATGCATCACTTAAAAACTTGGAGAATCAGGTGGGACCATTGGTTACAAAATTGTACCAGAGGCCAATTGGTTCACTGCCATCCACAACAGAGGCCTCAACCTCACAAAAGCAAGGGAATGAGCATGTGAAAGCAATTTCCTTGAGTAGTGGAAAGGATATCTCAGAACCAAGTGAAACTGAAGGGTTGGAGAAGGAAGAAAAAGGAAAAAAAGAAAAAAAATACAACTGATGCCCCAGCAACAAATGCAGGAGAAATGAATTCCCCCAGCCCCAGATGCAAGATCATCCAATGCAGGAGCATCAGGAACTGCTTATGTACCACCAAGGTTAGTTCCAGAATACGCTCCTCCACCTTTTCCACAAAGGATGTAGAAGGAACATGAAGAAAAACAATTTGGTAAGTTCCTTGAGGTACTTAAGCAATTACACATCAATGTACCCCTTGTTGAAGCACTCCAAGAAATGCCAAATTATGCAAAATTCATGAAGGACGTGCTGACAAAAAGAAGGAGATTGGGGGAATTTGAGACAGTAGCTATGTCAAAGGAATGCAACATGATCATGCAGAGAAAAATTCCAAGGAAGTTAAAGGATCCTGGCAGTTTCACTATACCATTTTCAATTGGAAAATTTTATATTGGTCGTGCATTATGTGATTTAGGTGCAAGTATCAACTTAATGCCTAAATCCATATTTACACAACTTGGTATTGGAACTACCAGACCTACCACTGTGACCATTCAACTAGCAGATAAGCCAATAGCCTATCCTGAAGGGATCATAGAGGATGTTTTGATAAAAATTGACCAATTTGTGTTTCGTGTAGATTTTGTTATCCTTGATTTTGATGCAGATAAGAAGGTATCAATCATACTTGGAAGACAATTCCTGGCTACTGGAAAGACACATTGATGTACAGAAAGGTGAACTGACCATGAGGGTCAATGATCAATAGGTAAAATTCAATGTTATGAATGCAGAAGCAATTCCACAAGCAGCATGACCACTTGGTCAATGATCTAGCATTGATAGAAAAATCAAAGCTTATGGAAGAAGATGTGTTACAAGGTGAGGTTGCTGACAAAGAATTTTGGACAAGAAAACATGATTCAATGGAGCTGGAAGACCCAAGCCTCAAAGGAAATGTCCCAACAACTGAAAGTTTTAAGGAGAGTGAAGGAGGAAGAAATGGATTAGAAGAAGAAGAAAGTGCTAAAGAGATTGAGCCTGAGCCAAGCCCTAAAACAGCCCTCAACCAACAACAAACCCCATCACCTCAATCCCTACCTTACAAAAACTCATCTCCACAATCACCACCCAAACAACCCATACCCCATCCAGAACCACAAGTTGAAGTGAAACATGCTGCAGCATCTGCTGAACAAATGAATGTTGCAGCAACTGCTGTAGTAACCAAGAAAGTTCAAAGACAAGAGCTAAATAAAGCTACTAATTCCATGGCAAAAAGCTGAAGCAGTACTATGGTGAACATGTGGTGAGAGACAAAGTCACCCCTCATTTCCAAAATCTCTAAATCAAGGAGATTGTCAGGTTGAAAGACTCTTAATTCAAGCGCTTTCTAGGAGGCAACCCATGAATTTTTGATTTACTAATTAACTTGTTTATTTTAGTGTGTTTTGTTATTTCTGGAGAAATAAAGTGGAAGCAGTGAAAAGGTGCTGGTGCATCCATTGCTCCAGCAATGAAAGAAGTCTACTGCCCAGTAATGAAAGAGAATCCAAGACAGCAACAACAGTGGACCCTGCTCAAGCAGAAGCTTCAAAAAGGATAGTGATGCAGACATTGGTAGCCATCAGAAAAGAAGGGGAACTAGCTAATATCAAGCACAAAGAAGTTGCTACAAGTGCCCTGCTGTTACTACCACAACTGCTGCTGAGGACCCAAAAGCTGATGATGCCCCAGCAATTGTTGCAGAAGCATCCAAACATGAGGAAACTAAGAAGAAGAAGCAAAAGATGATCAAGCTTGTTCCAACAAGGGAAAGCAACAGGCTAAGGAGTGGAACTCCAAAACAGTACAATTTTGCTTTAAAAGTTGATATATATCTTTTGTATGACTGTCACACACACACATATATATATATATATATATATATATATATATATATATATATATATATTTGTGATCATAGCATATGCAGGAGTGGTTCTCCCCTCACTATATAAGCAGTGAGGACACTGCTGATGTTTAAGTTGGGGGGAGGACTAATACTTTGTGAACTATTTTGAATATTTTGTGAAACCTGCTATATGCTATGTTATATATATGATGCATGTTTGTTAGTCATAACTTGTTTATAGGTTACAAAATTCAGAAGTATGATCAGCTAAACAATTTTTGCAAAAGAAAGAGAGAAAAAAGTACCCTTTTGAAAGTTTTTTTTTGAAAATCAGAACTTGTTTGAAAAGTAGCCTGAGTTCTAAGCAAAATGATCAATGTTATTTCTAACTTTACACTATAGCAACTGAACTTAGAAAGGAACTTAGCTAGCTAGAAAATTAACTAAATACAAAGGATAGCAATAGTAAACCAAGATCAATTGCTAAATTTTTACTAAAAATATAGAATATCATAAACAATTAAGTTTGGGGGTGCATCACTGATATTAATGCTAAGTATGAGAAGTAGAGGAAAGACAATGCAATTAGGCTTGTGAACTACTACAAAAAGCTAAATCATGAAAAGCTATATTCTCCAAAACAAAAGTTGTACCCGTTCCAAAAATGCATGAAAAAAAGTCAAAAAGAAAAAAAAATGCAAAAAGGGGGTCAGTAAAGAGAAAAATATATAGCTGAATTCTCTTCAGAGTAGTTCCCATTGCAGGAGCAATCAATTTGTAACACCCCGGTATTTCTAACATGTAGATATACCGTAATGTACGACTTAACGAAAATCAGAGGACACCGTTCATGCTTAGATATTGGACATACAAACTTTTTCCGAAAATTTAACATAATAATCTGGATTATCCCGACTTCATGTCCATAGAAGTTAATCGGTTCACAACCGAAAGGATTACAATTCCAAGGGATTCAACATCAAAAGCAGAAACTATAAAAGCGGTTAATACAACTCATAAACAATACGAGTTATATAATCATAACAGAGACAACAAAAGGAGAACTAAAAGTATCAAGACTAGGTCCTTGACATCTGCAAGAGTACGTCACCTACTCATGTTGGATTATCTTCTTCTTTCCCTGTTTCTCTGTAAAACAACAACAATGATTGGGTGAGACAACATATCTCAGTGAGTTCTACCGTGCCCCCTCACTATCACTCGATTCAATTATAAAACTGACACAACAAAGTTATGTTATGAACTATTAGCTCATATAAAATACTTATCTTAGTATAAATCGTCCGTGCAACAACCACAATCACGATAACCCACGTTAGACCACGCAATAAAGTTTCAAGGCCTAGGGTGAGGGCTCATGACTTCTCTTCCTAGTATGCTATTTGTTGGATCGTCACCCAACTTAATATAATCTATATATCATACCCGCATTGGGCCGTCTCTTAATTCTAGATAGTCTATATCTATTATTGATCTATAATCCGTTTTGATGAATTATAAGTTAGACATCCGACGTTATAATCATATTACAAAATTAGGCATATAGTCCGGTTGGTTTACTCAAAACATGACTCACACGCATTCTACTTTTCAATCTTTCGAACAATTTTACTTTCAACACTCTTTTCCCAAAACCAAGTTGAACACACTCAAAACACTGATTTTAATAGGGCAATTATATCACAATTGGCTGGAAAGAAGATTAGAAGTTGTTTGGGATCGAAAGGAGCGACGAAACGAAAAATCGGAGGTCGGGAACAGAACCTCACACACAGTCCGTGCCCCAGGGGCGCACGACCCGTGCGTGATGCACCAAAAAAATTCCACCATTTGTGAGGGGGCGCACGGTTCGTGCCCAGGGGCGCACGATTCATGCGTCCTGTTTTGTTACAGATTTCCAACCCCAATTTTCTCGATACGCTTCTCCGTTCGCGCCCAATTCGATTTCCGATCTTAATCCAACCTGAAAACAGATAAAATACCAGGCATTACATACAATTTTCCAATCACATTTAACACCGTAAAAATTTGTATTTCCATAAAAACCGTAAAACGTATTATTTTCAAAAATGGTTTCCGACTCAATAACTATTTCGAATTCAACGATTTTGCCATAGGACTGAAAACGAATAAGGTTCAGAATATCCAAATTTCCCTAATCGTGAGTAAAAATCACCAATATGTCGAGCATGCAAGGAATTCACGACGCAGCACGAACGACCAAAACCGTAAACCACACGAACACTCCCCGTTAAGGCTAAACCGCTTCAAGACAGAAACACCTCCACCAAAATTCAAAGTCATGAACACAAACAAACACAAACTTCTTCCAATTGGAAAGGTAGGTTCGAAATATCCTCCCTAACTGCTCCTAATGAACATGCAAGAACAACAAGTACTCGAAACTCCACTTCTTCTACTTGAAGCTTCAAGATTTCGAAAATGGCACAAGATGAATGAGGGAGAGTTTGGTTCAGATTATTGGCTCAATGGAAAGAGCATGAAAAATGAGGGGAGGGAAGGAAAGAACACTTACATGCATGAAAGTTTCTGGGAGATCCCCCTCCTCCTTCTTCCTCTCTCTCTCGCCCCTTTCCCCTTCTTTTCCTCTGGTTTCAGTTTCTGGTTCTCTTTGGTTCTGAAAAATTGTAAGTGGTGGGGAATGGGTCAGCTGGGTGAGGGTATGGGGCCGAGGGTTAAGTGGTGGTCAAAAGACCAATTTTCCCCGGGCCCCTTTAAGTCATGGTTTGATGCTAAAAACCTCTAAAATTGCACGGTTAACCATTATGCTTAGATTTCTCGACCACCCCTACACTCGAGTCGCGACTAATTGTTTCACTCAAATAATTAAATCGCTCAAATTCTTCATAATTCGAATCTTTAGAAATTGGGGATGTTACACAATTTCCCCAGCAATCAATGCTCCAACAACCAAGAGGCCACCAAAAAGATTAACACTGACCTTGAATTTGAAATACTTAATCGAAGACCCTTTGTTGTGCTTTGAAGCCCCCCAGTACTCTGAGGAAATTGTTAGCCTATTCTATCTTTTGAAAAATCTCTAGCATGATCAAACACAATTTTTTTTCTATACAATGCTAAGTGAACTTTTTGAAACTAGTTAAGAACCAGTCTAAAGTTCAGTAGAGCACACACTCGCATAAATGGGTAGAAATAACCTTGAATGTGGGAAAGAACTTATGGCTATGAATTTCTATAAAAATCCAACATGAAGTTCAAAAAGTGCACTTGTTGGAAAAGAATGATTTATTAAATGTAAAGAGTTGAATGTGAAAAGAATCATTAAATGAAAATAATCATTTATTGAATGTGAATCATTTATTAAATGTAAAAAGTTGTCATCATTAATAGGGGTATAAATGGAAAAGAATATTATAAGTTACATTGAAGTTCTAAAACAACAATCAATTTGGGACAAATTGATTTTGCAAAAACAACAAACAAAATGGGACAGAGAGTATTTGCATTCTGTGTAAGGAATGATTGGTTAACAAGAAAAGGCTGACATTCAAGAAAAATATGTCCATTAGTAAACAACTTTTGGTTGTCTGAGGGATATCGATCGTAATTTGGTATTTGCATTCCGTGTAAGGAATGATTGGTTCACAAGAAAAGGCTGACATTGATTGAGTATTTGACCTACGAAACAGTGCAGACTTATGAAAAGAGTTAGAAATGCAGAGTATCTGATAAATCTATTTTATATAGAGTTATTTACACTTTCAAATCTAAATAATTGTGAGAACCTCAGTAATAATGTTTTATTAAATAAAGAAATTTAGGTACACTTCATGACTATTTTATATGAATTGTGGTATTTTATGTGTTTGTTCAATTGCTGCAGCAATCAATTGCCCCAGCAATGGATGCCCCAGCAATAGAGACAGAAGGCATCACGCCAGCATCGTTGCCAGCATCAACTGCCCCAGCAATCTTCACAACACAGAATGCCCCAGCATCCTGATGATGACGTCATGATGCGTCAAAAGTAAGGCAAGTGGCCATGTGGGAAGATTTTGGCGCCTACCATAGGCTCCATAGTGTAACATCCCCAATCTTTAGCTAAGTTGGTTAATAAAAGTTAGCATGAGGTTATGTTTGATTAATTAGCGAAATAGAAGTTTAAGTGAGAATACTAGAATAACAGTATTTTTGTCTTTTCCGCCTAATTATGAATTTCAGCTGACTAAACCCTTAGGAAACACACCTATATACAATATATGAGTATTGTATAAATTATTGCTTAAGTTATGAGATTAGGAAGGAATTGAATGGGATTAAGGAGTAATTGATGAAGAGGGGCATTTTAGTCTTTTCATCCCCATAAGTGTCCTTTGACCCACCAAGCCTTCTGACCACAAACACACAACACACAATTCTGGAAAACATAAACAGAAGATAGAGAGAGTGAGAGTGAGCCGTGGAGAGAATGAGAAGGAGAAGACGATTCTTGATGCATGTTGATGATCTTTGCTCCATTGAGACCACCACTTCCACTTTACCATTACCATCATTCTTATATTCCTCTACTCCTCATTCCCTATCCATAAAACTGAAATCAAACCCCACTCTCCCAGATTTCAAATTTCCCTTTTAGCTTCAAGGATTGAGTTGCATGTCCAATTTGAAGTGAGTATCAAGCTTGGGTGAGCTATATGTGAATATATAAGACTTCAATCTGAAGAATGGAGGCAATGAGTTCTGTTACTGAGTTCATTTTCGTGGTCATCAAAGGGTTAGGAGTTAGGAGGGTGTTGCTGCAAAATCAATGCAGAAATAGTTTTACTCTTATCTTCAAAGTTGTTCTTGAAGCTACATAATGTCAAACTGAAAGTGGGCTTGCATGTGTTGGTTGGGAGCTGGATCCAGTCATCCAGGAGCTTCATTGTAGCTGGAGTGGCCTTGGGTCGAGTTTGGGGCGTGATTGAGACATTTTTGGAGCTGGAATCCATTATACTTGGTGAAAGGAGTGGATGACAGCAACTTATAGCAAAATCTGCCTCAAACCCGTTTTATCAGTGTTCGGTAAATTCGATACATCTCACTCCACAGACCTTAGCTGAAGTTAATTTTTAATTCTCTAGAAAGTAGACATAAAACCCTTCAGGTTGGGTACAAGAACCACATTTTTTGACCGAGTATTGAGGGAGTAATATTAGTTACAAGTTTCATGTTTGTAACAGTAATGGTTCTGAACCAATCTCCGTGGTTTAGCCGTAACTCCCTGAATACTGGTCAAAACAGTTTGGGACTTGAACCATAGAAAATTAGACAGAATTATCTACACCTTAGGCTCTGGTTTGGATAGTTTTTGTTTATAATTGACTAAGTTATGCGCAATCCAAAACTGCTCCCAGATGCTGTCTTGAAATAGTTCGCGTTGAAGCGGAAGTCCGAGTACAGGGATCGTTCGAGTGTTACTTTGCCGGTGCCGCCGTGTAGAATATTGATCGTTGAGGATTCGTCACTTCCGGTGAGTTCTATACTCGCTTAGGGATTTAATTTTTGTGTCAATACTGAGTGTGACTGAAATATGTGTTGAATTAATTTGGTGTTTGCTTGGTATTAATTATGTTGGTTGATTTCACTGTTTTTGGATGTTCTGGAGTAGGTTCGATACTTCAGTGACTGGGAACGAACTTCTGATTGGAAAAACATGTGGTCTGTCATTTTAGAAACTAGACTGAATGCTCGTTAATTTGGCTCTGATTTGGTTGAATTTGGAATTGTGTAGCTCAAGTTATAGGCTCCACAAGTTAGGGTAAAATTCTGGGAACAATTGTCAGAAACCGTTTTATGAAAATCGTATTTCAAATGTTGGAATTATGTGATTGATTGGTTGGATTGATCGATGTTTTGTTGATTGCTCTGGACTGAATTTGTTGGTTATAATATCTGTTTTTAAGTCCCAACGGTCATGGAATGTCTCGGTGCTGTCTAGAAAGCGAAACAACACAAAATCGAGTTTCGAAAAGCTATTTTTCAGCATTTCTGCCAACCATCGCGTCACGAGCCCTAGCCATCGGGTCACGACCCCTGTATATTTTGTAACGGAAACTATCTGTAACTCTTCGCGTCGCGACAGAACTTGTTCACGTCGCGACGTTTTGCAGTTTTTAAGCAAAACCAACCAACCTTGTTTTCGCAATAACTTTTGATCCGGGAACCCGATTGAGCTGTTCTCAGGTTCGTTTGAAAGCTTATTAAAAGGCCAAATAAAATGTGTAATAAATTAATTGAAACTGTATAATTCCCTGTTTTGAAAGTAATTATGATTGATGAAGTGTGATGTTTTCCTTTATGGATGGGTCAAAACCTTGATTTCGTAAGTCCTAATGATAAACTAACTTTATGTCCCATGTTGAGGTAAATGTTATGTACATGTTGTTTGTTTATGATACGGCCCAATGCGGGTACATGGTTTGTGTGTGGAATGATAATGATTTGATTGAATTATAAACGTCTAATAAGTTAAGTTAACGAACTTAGTAATTACGAGTGAGATCACATCATGAAAAGTTAAGACAGACTAAATGTCCCTAAGGATAAAGATAAGATTAAGTTAAGTTATGCCATGTTTGTATCACTGTTATGTTCATGTCAGGGTATATTTTGATATACATCATGTTAGGGTGACGACCCTATTTCAGGTTAGCGTACTAGGGGAGGGGAAGTCATGAGCCCCAAAACCTAGGCCCCGTCATGTTTGTCCCTGATAGAAAATAGTCAGGGAATGGGTTTTCCGGTAGTTTACACATAAGATTGCCGGTGATATGCTAAGAATCATGTTATGTGTCTCTCTCGTATGTCGCTTAGGAGGGCTACGAGTTACACGGCCCAGGTATCCATGTAGTCAACTATAGGGACTATGAACTAATGAATCAAGCATAAAGAACCGAGAGAGCTAGTAAGGGGTCTCGATAGAACTCACTGAGATAGTGTTATCTCACCCTTTATGGTTTGTGGTTTTCAGAGAAGCAGGAAAAGTTGAAGGCAATGAGGCATGGCTATGGAGATACCTAGAGGAGACACTGATGTTTCTTTGGTTATGTTTTGTGTTTTTCCTTTCATTGTCATAGTATGTTCGATTGTACGACTTATACTTGTAAAGGTTGAAAATCGCTTCCGCTACTTTCTATTTTGGTATTGAACACTAGGTCTGAGATGTTGTAAGGAACAAAGCTCAAGTGTTTAATTATGTTATATTAATATATTTAAGTGCGTTTGATGATTATTTCATCGAAGTTTTAGTTTGTGTTCAATATCTGAAGCAGGAAGTTACTCTGATGTATGCCAAGTGGTGCATTTCGGTAATTCTACAAGTTAGAAATTATAGGGGTGTTACATTTAGTATCAGAGCAGTTCGACCTAGTCCGGCTTAGTGACCTTACGGTCAAAAGGTTTTTAGATTGAGTCAGCTAGGGACTTAGACGATTGACGGTCAGAACCTTTTAGTATATTATGTGAAGTATTGAGTCAGGATCCACTCAATGTTTCATGTGAGTTATTGAGAATGATGACTATTGGTTTCCTCAGCCTCGAAAATGTCTGAAACCCTAAACCATAAGATTTATAGCCTTCTCGTTTCACTAGAGCGTGCAGCAGAAGCAGAGGGCTACATATGACGTTCCGGAACAACAGATGGGCATCAGTGAGGATTCAAAGGAGCTGTGGGTGACCGTTTAATGCTTGAAACCGGTTCAACCATAGGGTCATGTAGAGAGTTCAGGTTACATTAAGTATGGACGAAAACTTGATTGCACTAAAGAGCAAAACTGCTTTTGAAAATGTATCTTACTTCTTTTCCTAAACTCTTTGATGCGATCATGATTTCCTTCGGTAGTTAATTTAAGGGGATAGAATTGAGTATGGTCAATCCAAGTTGGGGTGAATCCCTTTAAGTGTCACGAAGAGGAGTTAGGGTTAAATTTCTGAAGTGGAATGAAGGTACATGAAGCTTCAAAGGAATGTTTGTTGGGTAACTTGGACGATTTTGAGGACAAAATCTTTCAAATTGGGGTGATTGTAACATCCCCAATCTTTAGTTAAATTGGTTAATAAAAGTTAGCATGAGGTTATGTTTGATTAATTAGCGAAATAGAAGTTTAAGTGAGAATACTAGAATAGGGGTATTTTTGTCTTTTCCACCTAATTATGAATTTCAGCTGACTAAACCTTTAGGAAACACACCTATATACAATATATGAGTATTGTATAAATTATTGCTCAAGTTATGAGATTAGGAAGGAATTTAATGGGATTAAGGAGTAATTGATGAATATGGGCATTTTAGTCTTTTCAGCCCCATAAGTATCCTTTGACCCACCAAGCCTTCAGACCACAAACACACAACACCAAATTGCTGTAAAATAGAAACAGAAGATAGAGAGAGTGAGAGTGAGCCGTGGAGAGAAGGAGAAGGAGAAGACAAGGATTCTTGATGCATGTTGATGATCTTTGCTCCATTGAGACCACCACTTCCACTTCACCATTACCATCATTCTTATATTCGTCTATTCCTCATTCCCTATCCATAAAAATGAAATCAAACCCCACTCTCCCAGATTTCAGATTTCCCTTTTAGCTTCAAGGATTGAGTTGCATGTCCAATTTGAAGTGAGTATCAAGCTTGAGTGAGCTATAGGTGAATATATAAGACTTCAATTTGAAGAATGGAGGCAATGAGTTCTGTTACTGAGTTCATTTTCGTGGTCATCAAAGGGTTAGGAGTTAGGAGGGTGTTGCTGCAAAATCAATGCAGAAACAGTTTTCCTCTTATCTTCAAAGTTGTTCTTGAAGCTACATAATGGTGACCCCAATCGGTCGAAGACAGACACCTTCTTATCTGGGGGAGTCTCCTGCTTGGGAACCCACACATACTTCTTCTTTCCTTTCCCTCGGTCGCTCCCTGAAAAGGAAACCATATTGATGTTCATGTTTGGGAAAGGATCAGTATCAATGCTCATCTTTTGTGTCCCCTTGTCAGCCATCTTGAACCTCCCCTTGTGGCATGATTGATTGAATTGTTCCACTTACAATACTTCTTCCCTTTTATTTCTTTAGGAGGGGGGATCTTATGACCGTCGAGGAGCTTAATCTGTTTGTCCTTGAGGAGATAATCAAATATTTGATCGACCTTAGAGATGTCAAAGGAATACTCAACCTTGTTCTCCGCCTCATCCTTCTCCTTTCCCTTGGCAGGTTTAAAAGCAGGACAGAGGTATGCTTTACCTTTGACTATCTCAGCCACCAAGATGTCTGCCGTGTAATCGGCTGATTCATCATAATTTGAGTCCTCGGCTGCATCCACTACTGATATCAATTGAGGCCCTCGACCCCTAGTAGCCTCTTCCTTTCTCTTTCTTGTATAAACTGTTCAATATGAACTGCCCTGGAAGCCAAGCCACTGAGGTCACTACAAGATTGTCCCACAAGCTTCTCCTTCAATTGAGGGTGCATTCCAAAGATGGCCATGGAAGTAAGATGGGATTCTGGAAAGGGTACTGAGCACTTTCCGACCATCTTTCTGAATCTTTCAATGAAGTCTATCACAGCCTCATCCACCTTCTACCGTAAATTCATGAGATCGGCTGCAGTAACTTCAGGCTGTGGCCAATAAATTTTTTCATGGAAGCACCTTTCCATGTATGCCTAGGTCTGTATAGAATCAGGTAGGAGAGAAGAATACTGTAACGCCCCAAATTTAATTAAATATTTATTAAATTAATTATTTGATTAATTATATTTATTTATTTGTTTGATTTATTTTATTAGAATTGTGTGTTAAATATGATGATAAAATAGATGTGTGGCTTTGTGTGTTGAATATTTATTTATTTAATAAAATAGGATTTGGGTGTTAGATAATAATAATAATAGGTGGTTTTAATTAGTAGAATTATAATTGTGGAGAGGTATTAGAATGGTGGAGGGGTTTTAATTAGTTAATTAGAAGGTGTTATAATTTAATTATCCAATTAGGGCTTAAGTGATGATAGAAAGCCCATGGATCTTAGATCCATGACCTAGGCGCTATTTAGAGCCAACCTAGGGTTTTGCCTTAGTGTTTCACGTTTTGCTTTAGAAGAAATAGAAGAGAGGCGAGATTGGAGGAGAGAAGAAAGAAGTTGGAGGCGCTAAAACCCTAGGAGAGAGAAGAAGAAGAGAAGGGCTATGTTTTGGTGGTGGCTTATTCTTCAAGGATTAGGTTTCTTCTATTTAGGTAAGGGGGGATTCTTCCATATAATTGGGTTCCATGATGGGGTTATGGGGATAGGCCTTAGGTTACCATGTTTATGTGATTTTGATGTGAGTTTCATGATTAAACCTTTATGTGTGATGTATTGTTTGGTGACAAAATAATTTTATTGTTTTGTATGATAATAGATGAGTATTTGCTGGATTTCGAATTATATATATGTATGTGATGATCATGATGAATTGGATTGTGAATTCTATGATTAAAATTGCATGAGTGATGCTTTAATTGTTAAAAGGGTGAATTGCATGCCAAGTGTTTGATTATATGCTTCATTGAAGTTTATTGTTGAAAATTGATGACCATGATGATGATTTGATGCCATATTGATGTTTGAATGTTTGGGGGATTGAATTTGGTGTTTGGATTGGTAAAATTAGGATTTTTGGGGTTCCTAGGCGCATTGGGCGCTAAAATCTGGGTTGCTGCGTTTTGTGTCTCGGCCATGGGCGCTTGGCGCCCTGTGTTCTCGTTTCTGTGTGCGCGAGCCGCGTCCCTGTGTTGGGCGCCCTGCAGGGCGCCAAGATCAGCATGTCTCCGTTTTTCTCCTAAATTGTTTTGGCTATATCTTTTGACTCGGATGTCCAAATTTGACGGTTCAAAATGCGTTTTGAAGCTTATTCAGGTGCCCACCTGAGTATTCTATTTTATGTGCAAAATGAGTTGTTTTTATGACGTTGGTCCCAGGAGTTGTAAAAGGTGTATTTTGGCGTTTTCGGTGTCTCAAAATATTTTAGAAAATTATTATTTTCGAAAGTTGTCGTCTCCCCACTGTTAACTCTGGTTGTTGCTGATTGGACGCCTCAAGTGGCTGTCCCGGTGATATTAGTTGTCGTCGAAAACTATTTTTGGTGTCAAAAACGATATTTTGGTGTTGAGAACT